>VXAB01011348.1:175534-186320 GCA_013399175.1 Odontophorus gujanensis
GACTGAGAACCAGAAATCAGAGACTGGGAACATGAGTGGCAGAACTACACTGAATACCTTGAAGCTAATAACCAGATAAGCTGCCCGGAAAACTACTGCACCAGATCTAAACAGGTTACACAATTCAGTCGGTGGTAAGAACAATATACGTGGAAACACATTCACAGAGTACAGTTTAAAAAACAGGAGTGATTGTGGATGCACATATTCAAACCCCATTAGGGACTGCTCTATTAAAAAAAAAAAAAAAGATTCTACTACAAGCACAAGTATAGATGCATTCCAAAAGATAAAGTGCTACGCAATGAAACCTAGTGCTTAAAGAAACAGAATGTACAAAAGGAATTCAATTTTTCTTAGAATGCACTGAGTTAAAGAACATTTCTGTTTTTATTCTGCTACTCAGCAAGCCAGTTTATTTTTTGCTTTTGCATTTGTTTTTATGAAATTCTATACTCCAAACAGCACGATTCTATTTACAATGAAGCTTTAAAAAAAATTCCACTAAAGCACTTTTTTCACTCCTTCAGTAAGGAGCAGCCAGTCTATTTCAGTAGAAAGAATTAAAAATAAAAAATAAAAATCAGTATTTTCCATATTCAAAGTGCCTTCTCCCTCTAGTTCACACAATAATTACAGTACATACTAGCTCAACTCTTCTCAGCAGTGCTATTGTCCTGGACAAATAAAAGAATGCCTGAAATTTATTTTTTCTTCATATTCATTCATACATACATAAGCCTCATCCATACCAATTAGTGGTTACAATTTTGATATACAAGAATTATTCTTCTTCGCCTGAATCATGGTTCTAAATACAAGACTCTTATGAAGTCTCCCATGTGGTTAAGAACTATTTTTCTTGTCCCACATTTAGCTTTACTCTCACAACATGCATTTTATTTTTGCCAATTTATAGTCTCCTTTCACTCCTAGAACAGTAATTAAGCATATAAGTGAAGTCATTTTTCTCCTTATGTAGTGCTGTGTTCTTCTATGCCAACAGACTGATTAAATTACAAAAAAAAAAAACAAAAAAAAACCATGCAATATTTACTTTATTTTCATGCATTGGGCATGTTTAAGATTACATAAGCACATATTAAAACAAAATTTAATATATACATATTCTTTAATGGTTTCCAAAGTTTTTTTTTGCCACTTTAGATAGTGAAGAATAATAGTTTACAGTTTACAATTAAAAAATAATTACTTGGAATTTAGACAACTACATGGAAGGACAAGTTCTCTGCAACAAATTATTGAAGTTGACAATAGAGCTTAATTCAAGAAAAATTTAAACAATTAATTCTTCCTTCCTATCACAGTTCTAATTACAGCCTCAAAACTGCTACTTAACTTCCTGAAGTCCCGTGCTTTCTAGCAGGAGAAAAATAGTTACTTCAGTGGTATCAAAGAAATATTTTAAGAAGTAGAGAAGAGCTGTACTGACTTGTTGCTGACATAATTAGCCTTTTTTTCCTCAGACTAGAAAAAAAGAACTGAGGCAAACAACACAGGTATTCCAGGAAAATTCTTAACTGCAATTTCAAATAATTTGAATTGTCCAAGGGGTACTTCTCCCTTCAGTTCTTCCAATGATTAAAAAGGAGTTTATAGAAGTTTCAAGAGAATTAATAATATTCCCATGATAAGGTCATTCCTCAACAGATATTTCAAATTCAGAAATTGAAATAATTCAAAACAATTAGTACTTAGCACAAATTGAATGTCTTGTAATCTATGAATAAAATGAGTAAATACCTAATTGAATTCAGTAGCAACAGGTAGGTAACTACTCCACCTGGGACAGATGGAAGAGAGTGCCCTGTTTCTAGAAGTCTGAGTTTCAGTTTGTTGGTTTGTAACCAGGGCTATTAAAGTAGAGGTAAGAGAGAAGTAAGAATGAGATCTACAAGTAACCATGAGTGGAGATTCATTTCTCTTCCATCGTGTAACCCTGTTTTAATTTGCTCCCTTGACAGGCCCTTAATCTTTCCCATGAGTTGTCACAGATTGCTACTGTATGACCAATTCAGTAACACTAGTGTCATGAAAGACTACAGGACATTGGAAATCCTGACAATGCCTCTCCTTCCTTTTTACCAGTACGGAACAGGAAAATTCCACAAAAACGTTTGCCTTCTCCACCTTTCTCTAGGAATAGCACCACTGCAAAAGTGCACAGGAATGCCTCAATTCTCAGCACCTCTGCTTTGCTTCAGTGAAGTGAGACAAAAGTGTTGCTTGAAAAGATGAGGAGCTCACTCAGATAAATACACATGGAAAAGTAAATTTGTCTCACCTAAGTCTATTAAAGGTCATTTAAAGTCTGCCTTGCTTTTTTAGTATTGCACTGTTCACATTTTAATTTTTTAGATGAAATTTCTGGTAAGAGACCCGAAGTATGGAAGTCTAGATTAAGAATAATGGACTGGAAGAACAGGATTTTCTAACACCCACAGAAAGTTCACTCCTATGCAGAACATTGTTTCAGAAAAAAAAAAATCCTAAAAGATGCCAATGATGCACTGTAGTTAAACAATAGCATAGTAAAAACAGTAAAGCTCCAATAGTTTCTCCCACGTCAGTGTTTCCGATCTTATCTATCAGAATTACAGCCAAATTCAGAGACCCAATTGATTTCCCCCTCCTGCCAAATTCCCAGACAGGATGGGAATACACAGGTTTAAGCATCTTTCTCCCCTTTCCACTTGCAACTGAACACTTAAGTCCATTTTTACCTTTAAGAAAACAAAAACAAAACAAAACAAAACAAAAAAACAACACCCATACATGAACCAACAACGGTTACCTTAAAGTCAAGTTCTACATTTTTTCCAACTACTATCTAGCATTCTTCATTCTACTCCCTGTGTCTGTAAATTCGTCCTCAGAAGGTAATCTACTTAAAAATTCATGAATATTTTCCGTTAGTTAGAATATATCATTCTACATAAGTTTAGTAGAGTCAAAATAAATGGTACAAATGCTAGACAACTCTGTGAATAACTATCACAGAGATGCAAACTTAGGAATTTTCTCTCATTGATAAACTCTGCAAAGAAAAAAAATTTGAAAGTGCAGCTCAGAATTTAAGAGACCCATGGTTTCAGAGTTTACATCACAAATGATTCATAGATTCATAGATACATTAGGTTGGAAAGGACCTACAAGATCATCTAGTCCAACCATCCTCCTATCACCATCCCTACCCACTAAGCTACTAAACTAAATCCCTTAGCACCTCATCTAAACGCTTCTTAAACAGTGCTAGGGATGGTGCCTCAACCACCTCCCTAGGCAGGCCATTCCAGTGCCTGACCACTCTTTCTCTCATGATCATGAGAGAAGCCCAAAATGAGTATGTTCTCCTAGAAAGAGCCCACTACCTAGCTGACCTTCCAGATTACCAGAGAGTCATTTGCCACAGCAAAGAGATGTACAAGTAGTATACCAAGAGTGCAACATAACAGCTGTAAGCACACACATCTCCTTCCCTTGGTGCAACCACCCATTAGGAGAAAGTGGAAACTAAGTAAATTCAACACCTGCAAGTTACACTCTGTCACACAGAATACAAGTGGTAGTAGAACATCTAGGTCAGGAAGGCCTCACATTTTTTTTGCATCATAATTTTCACCTTATTTTTATTCAAAATATATGCCTTGATCTTGTAAATGCTTATCTAGCCAAGTTTTCCCTTTACATTGACCACAAGTATGTATAAGCACATACAGATTATTAAAAGAAATTATTAACAGAGAAAGAAACAATAGTTGACATTATTATAATTATTTAAGAGTTCTCTGATATCCCATTTCATATATCTATCTGCATCCTATCTTCAGGGCTACCTGTAAATGAAAACAGAACTGCATAAATCATGAAATCATAGAATGTTTCAGTTTGGAAGGGACCTTTAAGGTCATCTAGTTTCAATCCCCCTCCTATAGGTAGGGACACCTCCCACTAAACCAAGCTGCACAAAGTCCCATCTAGCACGGCCTTGAACTCCTCTAGGGAGAGGGCATCCAAAAGGTCTCTGTGCCACTAGTTCCAGTGTCTCACCACCCTCACAGTACTTTACCCCTCAGTAAAGAATTTCTTCCTAATACTTAGTCTAAATCTACCCTCTTCCAGTTTAAAAACATTTCTCTACATCCTGTCACTACCTCTCCTTCTAAAAAGTCTCTCCCCAGCTTTTCCACAGAAGGCTGCTACAAGGTCTCCTTGGAGCCTTCTCCAGGCTGAAGAGGCACATCTCTCTCAGCCTGTCCTCATAGGTGAGGTGCTGCAGCCCTCATCATCCTCTGGACCTACTCCAGTAACTCCATATCCTTCTTGTGTTGGGGGCCCCAGAACTGGATGCAATACTCCAGGTGGGATTTCACAAGGGCAGAATCACCTCCCCTGACCTGCTGGTCATGCTTTTCTTGACGTAAACCAGGATACAGTTGGCCTTCTGGGCTGCAAGCACACATCGCAAGCTCATGTTGAGTCTTTCATCAATGGACATCCCTGAATCCTTTTCCTCAGGGCTGCCCTCAAGCCATTCGCTCCCCAGTCTGTATCTGTGCTTTGCACAAGTTCAAGTAGATGACAACATTTTCTCTTCCTTTATCCACTGATGCTCTAACTCCATCATAAAAGACCACCAAGTTTATCAGGCATGACTTGCTCTTGATGAAGCCATGCTGGTTATCAGTGACATTAATTTTGCTGACAAATTGCTGACAACTGGGAACATTTTCAAAACTATCACATCTTCCTCATAAAGATTAATTCCAAGGTGACTACAGTAAATATGCAAAGAAAAAGCAGCAGCACTCAAAATGTTTTATTCCCAGCAGCCTAGCAGAAACATTCCAAATGAGCCTGAAAATGCTTTCCACCATCCAAACACTAAAAATTACTTCCATGGCAAAAGCATTCTGATTTTTGCTGAACCTGCAACTGATATTCACAAGAATCTGGTGCTGCATTTCAGACACTATTTAAACATAGATCATTTTTCCACCCATCCTTCCAGGGATATAAACTAACAGCACTTCAGATATTTCAAATTCAGCATTAATAACCCAGGGTGTCTGAAGAAAGAGAGCAAGTCTCTGTCCACTTCATAGAAGATACAATCCTTCACAAATAAGAATTGCACTAGAAACTTTTCATGCAAGTGCTCAAATCTTTTACAGACTACTTCAGAGCTTCCTCTACTCCTAAAGCTAGCACCCAACACAACTGAGGCACAACCAGCCCACAGGAAGGTACCTACTTCAAAAAGAGAATTTTACCTTCAAGACAACGAAACACTCAACACTTTAAACAAGTAGTCCCTTCCTATCTGTTTCCAGAAATTCTGCTCACACAGCTGCAATCTCTCCCACTGGAAATGTGATAATCCCGAACAGACAAACAGACATGGTTCAAGTAGTGAATTATTTATCTGTTTATTCCACCCTAGCAAGTTTCATGACAGGGGCTACAAGAAGTGCAAGAGCGTACATAGCGAGCTACACAAAGAGAGAATTCAACATTATAAGACCATTATAAGCTTATATCAATGTTCAGTTTTGCTCATACACCTAGTGAACTCTGAGCTGATCACTCTGAGGTCACAGACCTACAACTTCTTCCATGTGTTATTCCTCCAACATGCATTTAAGTAGGAGAATTAGAAACTGTAAGTTTGCTTATAGCAGCTGCTTCTATTTGCATATATAAAACAGATTTATGCCTGCAAAGTTCAGTTATACAGAGTTTGAGAACCCACAGTTTTATTTTAAAAAGACACAAAGATGTTTAATATCATATTTAAAATTTAAGAAACTAAAAAAGTTGTACATTTTTGAATCATTTATCGTCTTCCAGGTAGCTTTGCTCTTACAAGGACAGAAGTTGTTGTTATTAAATAATCGTTTAGGTTTAGACCAGGTACATCCAAATTGCACAGGACATCCCATCCTGCAGCTGCCGCCTGCTCCACACCATCATGGTCGCAGCTCTGCCACACTGAGGGGCGCTGCCCAGCCCCAGGTGCACACTCATCGCTCACAACAGCCGAACAGCAGCGTGCGATTAGCACTGTCTGGGAGCAAATCAGGGTACAGGGAGAATACAGGGCAGTGCTAACTCAAGCTACAACAAATAATTGTATGCATAGTGATACACTAGCTAAACACAGTCCTGTGAACAGCAAAAAATATACAGCTGTGTTTTCCACTGCGATAAAGGAATCTGAAAGTAGCTTTAAAGACTGCTGAAAAATTCTTCTTTTTTATGTGTATGTACTTGAAATTCCATTTTTAGTCAACATAAATACATTGACAGCAAGTTTGCCTTATTTATGTCATCACTTTTTGGTAGTACATACATTTATGAATAACTGTTTTCAAGGAAGAATGAGGAGTAGAACTCCATCAAAAAATCTCTGATGAAGGCCTAGAGAACTCACTCAGAACTGCAACCACTGCCACTGAACCACCCCGGTACATTAGTTTCAAGAAAACAGGGTCAAACATCCCATTAGTTTTATGTGTCTGTCACTCTCTTTTGTTTTAATAAAAAATTGTTTGTTGAAGTTTTGCTCCTTGCATACATTAATTGTATTATAATATTTTATATGTGGCCCAAGACAATTCCTCTCCACTCAGTGTGGTCCAGACAAGTAAAAGGTTGGACACTCATGGTCGAGTCCATGCCTAGTCACTGGACAGATAAAGAACTGAGAAAGACACCATTCCTCAATAAACCAAGCTGTGCACAGGATTTGTTACACAATGCTTTCATGGTTGTGTCAAAAAATAGAAGAGTAAAGCAAACCACTAAGTACCTGTTGAAGTGGATATATAGGGGAGAAGAGTATATATTACCCTAATATAAAAATATTCAAATTCAAGGATCTCCAGAGGCAGTGCTACCTTCTGAGAGTACGACAACATCCAGGACAGCCTCAGCAGCAGAGATGGTTCATATTATCCTCAGATAACAATTAGTTAGTATCAGATATCTACAAATTAGTTCTGGATACAAAAAGAACTAATTTATTCATCAACTTAAACTAATCCAAAGAAACTAATCCCAATGGTGAGTTTTCCCACATAAATACACCTCCATTTTGGCCTTAATGAAACCAAACAGAGTGGTTTGTTTAGCTTTGTTTCCCAATAACAAAAATCATTATGCATTCTTGAAAGTAGAAAGTACAATTTACTGTCAAAATACCATGCTTCTACATCACCTTTATGGAAAATACAAAGAGTAATAAACCGAGTACCTGTACTGAAATACAAGTATCAGAGGGAAGAAAAAAAGAACATTTAAAAAGAGCACGTAATTGATGAAGAAGAGCTGCAAAAAAGCAGAATTTTCCCAAGATTACTATATAATAAAAATACTAGCAACTTCATAATAGCAATAGTCACCTCTCCCATTCTTATTATAAAGACAGGTGATTTATAGATTTCTTCCAAATCAGCATCCTCCCTTTCAAAACTACTACTTACAAGGTTATAATCACAATGCATGAACAATGAATTTTTAATCAAGGATAAGACTGTATTTTAGTAGTCATCTTTTTACTAACTAAAACTCTCTCAGAAAAGAAAATAAAGAGTACACCTAGTCCAGTTATGCTCTCTATCACCTGTCTCCTCAAACTCAATAAAGCTGCCAAACAATTGATAGTGACTGAAGTACAACAGGTACTAATTTTTACTGATGTCTACGCAGCAAGACAGTGCACCAGCTGTGCTGACAGCAGGTTCTGCATGCCACTTTCTCAGTTTGAAGCTGCAGAGGCACATAGCAGCTGGTCCCCATGATGAAGAAAGCACTGAACTGAGGGAACGTGTGAAGCTCTGACCAGCCTCCTACTCTCAGCACCACCAAAAATGTACTTCTTAACCAGAACTGTACCGGAGTCTGCCAACACAGAATTGTTCGTGTTACACTAGAAAAAAGATATTCCCCATGTATTCACAACACAAAACAAAACTCCCCCAAGCAGTTCAACTTTTGTAAGTTGTAGAAAAATAGCTTTTACAGTGTTATGAACCTTGCAGGTGTTAGAAAGATTCCAGGCTAGCAAACTAAGAGGTTACTATAATTGATGGACTTTCTATGCCTGAAAAAAAACAACATTAGTAAATAGTTAAAAAATAACTGATAAACATGTTATTTAAATGCTTCCATTTCAATGTGTTGTCTGACACAGTTTACTTACTCAAAAGCTAACAAATGTAAAATAATGATGTACCTGGATCATTTTCCACATATTTCAGACTTAAACCTGTACTGATAGTCAACATCAACACTTACATGCTCATAAAATGAAACAACTTTCATATCCATAGGAGTAGTTTTCCTGTTTGCCTAACCAGTTACTCATTCGGAAGAGGTTAAATTTGTAAACGTCAGACACTCTTTTAGGATATTCCATAGGGAAAACCTTCTGAAAGATGTCATATCAAGCACTTGATCTTTACATAACGTTTTCCCTAGAAGATTTTCCTTTCTGTTTGTAAGCAGGAAGAATAAAAACAGAACAAAAAGCCCAAAGCAGACAGGTAATGATTCATTACACCCCAACAGGAAAGTCAAGCTGAAGAATCCTGCTCCTATCCCCTTCTATTTCTAGAACCTACTGCTAACATGGTAAGTTTAACGCATGTTACGCATGCGCATGCCTTCCCTAGTGAGGAACCTCCAAGCACGGCCCTCCTCACTCATGACTGTGGTATCTGAACCAGTTCCACTAAAGACACACCATAACTTGGTTTTCTTACACCACCGGTTTACTACAACATCCAAGTTTCAGTGAGTTATCCTCCGTCTGTGGAATCTCCTCATCAATTCTATATGAATGTGATGTGCAAATGCCTATCCTACAGAACATCAAACATCATACACTGTCTGGCTTATTAGTAAGAAAACTATACTCATAGTTTTGCTAAGACCATTGAAACAACATACAGTGGTCACCGTGATAATCACATTCCACAGGGTGCTGTATGCTGTAATTTCTGTCTTGTTCACTGTGAACATACCTACATAAAATTACTAATGTTTACATAAGCTTAACTCATAAGCAAGGAACAACCAGGTAAAAAGAATGTTACCCCAAGCCACCAACACTTACCTATGAACATGCTGTTCTAAACAACGCAAGCTACCATGTATGTTTGTATTATTTTTTTCATAACACGAATACCAATGTCAACCTAATTTAGTTGAAATGGTTGATCTCAAGGAAGAATACACTCCTTCATAATTTCTAAACTATGTTAATGATATGAATGATGTTCTATGATATAACCATTAGCTGTACGCAGTACTGAATTCCACTTTCATCATTAAAAAGAGCCTTATCCACAGCTACCATGGTGACAAAACACCAGTGTAAAAAGTTGCTGCTCCACTACAAGGATCTATTCTTCCCCATGGCACTGAAAAATATCAACTGCATCATAAGAAACACACAAGGTCTGAAAAGAAACAAAATTGTCTCCATTAGAACACAGTGGTTTACAACTAGATTTGTCATGCATTGCTACAATATCTCTCCCCCCACCCATGGAATCTCAAGTCATTACTGGGGCTAAAACACTGCCTTGGAAAGTGACCATTCTTTGTGAAAGGATTACTCTATTTAGACTTCATTGCTTTTCTGCCAAGCACCAGCCATATAAGGAAACCAAAGTTCACTGTCATTTATTTTGTCCAGCCCTTTCAGCCACCTAAGAGTAACCTTTCTGCTGCTAAGAAAGTTAATTCCATAAACTACAAGCCAAATCATCTATATGTTATCAGCACCAGAAGCTTCTTTAGGTCAGATAGTGCTAACGTTTGTCCTCACGCTCAATCAGCTGGATTAATAACTTCACTCATTCCGAGTTATACTATGCTATACTATGTGCTGCTGAAGAGCTGCACACATGACAGTTTCAGAGTAGAGCACAGAAGCGACTGTCCAGTTCCTACAAACAACACATCCTGGATATCTGGGAGAACAAACCAGAAACACTGCAGCTGGAAAACATGCTGGATGTGGACTGTCAGGCACGAGCACAACCCAGATAAGTGAGCAGAGCTATGGCTTCTAGCTCATGCAAGAGTCCCCAGTCACGAAGGCACTGACCAATAACTGCTCTTAGAGGCATGTGAATGAATCTGTGGCAAGAGACGCTGCTTTCAGTCCGTGCAAACAGTAAGCTCCCTCGACAGGAGCTGCGCAGCAGCGTGAAAACCTTACACCAGAACTTCACATTCATTCAGTTTGCCCCCCAACAGCTTCGGATGGGACGCTTTGTAAAAGCAATAACGCAGAGGGCAAAAATAAGCGGGGCTGAGTTAAGCCCGGCGGCACACCGGCAAGCGGTCAGATACCAGAACGCTTTTCCTCTTTCACATGGAAGCCCTCAAGAAGCACAGAGCGAAGGGTAGCGCAGGCGGCCGTCCCGGGTCTGGGCGGGGGTTCCTTCCTGGGGCTGCCCGGCTCCTGCCAGCACCCCGGAGCAGAGCCGGCTGGCGGGCACGGGGCGCGCAGAGCCCCAGAACCTTCCGATTAACAAAAAGCGACTACACCTCCTCCGGGACTTTCCAATCTGCCGAGAACTTAATTACGCCGTGATCGCCGGCGAGGGCAGGACGCGCAGCGCCGAGCCGAGCTCCTACAGCCCGGCACCTCCTGCGAACAAAGAAACTTCTGTGCCCGCGGAGCTCGGAACTTTCCGCCTTCCCAGACCTCCCCCACCCCCCCCATCTCCCGCGGCGCGGCCGCTCCGTC
>VXAB01011348.1:186418-232604 GCA_013399175.1 Odontophorus gujanensis
GGGAGACCTTCCCTTCCTGCCACCCCGCGCCGCGGCGGAGGGACCGCTCCTCCGCCGCCGGCCCGGGCTTCTCTCGGTGCCGCTCACCTTGCGTCGGGCGTCTGAAGCGGCTCCGGCGGCCGCCGAGTTTCCCCCGACTCCGAGGAAACGTATTAAATCCAATCGGGCGTTCCGACCGCTGAACGAGGAGAGATGGGAGGGAAATGAGGGAGGGAGGGAGGGACGGGGNNGTGGGGGAGGGGTGCACGATTCACCCGCCGCCGCCGCCGAGCCCTACCGGCCGCCCCTCCCCCGCGCCGGCGCGGGGCTGAGAGCGGGAGGCAGCGGCGCAGCAAATCCCGGGCCGGGGGCGCCCTGACGGACGGGGCGAGCGGCCAATGGCGCCCTGCGGGGGGCGGGAGCACGCTGCGGAGGAATGGGGCGAGGTGGGGGTGGGGAGGCCCTGTCTGGGCTCGGGAGGGGCCGGGCGGAGTGAGCGGGTCCTGTCAGTGGGCCGGGCCGGGCCGGGTGGCCTCCCTCTGCCGGGAACGACCCAGGGAAAAGGGAAAGCCGCGAAGGCACTGGAGAGGATGGGGATGTGCCTCGTTCTCCTCCTGAAGGAATCCATCAAGTCGTTGAGACAAATTCAGTCTCGAGTGGCAAATGGGCGTAAGCAGCTCGACTTCCTAAGTTAATAGTGGCAGATATTAGCTCGAAATGGTGAAAATATTGATCACAAAGTAGGCACTGGCTGTTTGGCGTGCATGGCGATGCCGGCCGAGGGCCCTTTGCTGTGCCCGTAGCACCCAGTGACCTGCGCAGGGAGAGAAACGTGGTGGGAGAGCCTCAGGCCTGCCACGCTGTGCCATGCACACGCAGCCATGCTCAGGGGCCTGCAGGGCAGGTGTATTTCTAGGTGTGTCAGCCCCCAGAACAACAACACAGCTGAAGTGCTGTCAACCACAACTGCTAGTGATGTACAACTAGGCTGGAAAAGCAGCCAGCAGCTTTGCGGTAGCTCGTGCATCATTCACTGTGTTTGCTAAGTCTCGCCAGTATGCTGATGGGAATGTTTTTCTATTTAATTTCCCCACTGTTAGAAAGGTGTTTGACATCCCACGGTGTACACAATATGCCGCTGCGGCAGTCCTGGAGCCACGGGTCTGCTCGGTCACCAGGCAGAGTGCTCCGTTGGCAGCAGGGAGGGATGTTCCTGCTGCTCACCTTATGCTCCTTAATTGTCATCTGCGGGGACCACGCCTGAGAACAGAGATGCTTCTGCTCCTGTGCCCGTTTAATTCTGGGGTTCTCTGCTGGACTGCCACCAGCTCAGCTGTATTTTGGTAATACCTGTTCACTGAGAAATGGACAAAATACTGAAAAAAATAAAATTACGTGAGCCAGTGACCAGCCGTGGAAAACAGATGTCAGTTTAGCACCAACCCGTGTCTAACTGTTAGTTTTCTTAAGAAGCGAAGAGGCTTTTAAACTCTTCCTGCTCACTGAAAGTAACTTTAGTGGTCTTCCATTCAGGGTTGTTAATTGCTTCATTCAGTTTCTGATGGAGCTTTCAACAGAAATGCCTCAATTCAGCTGCAAAACATACAGCTGGTCATATTTATATAAGCCCACTATGTTCAACGTTACTGTTACTTATTTAAAACTTCTGGGCTCTGTGTGGGAGTTGCACATTTTAGAATCTAATTTGTATCCAGATATAGAAACCAAGCATGAGTTTCTACATGGGTAATAATATTCACTGATTGTTTCTTTACCATTCTATGAATTCTCTCTCCATCTTCACAGAGCATACAATCCTCTTTGGGTACTACAGCTGTGCCTGGATTTAAATAATTAAACTGAAATAATTAAACTGAATTACATCAGAGTTTGTAAAAAATAAGATTGTATTCATATTTCGCAAAACATTAAATCACCTTCTGTTCAACAGAAAAAAGAAAAAACAAACAAACAAAAAAAACCCACCGCTTTGTTGGTGTTGTTATTTAGATACTTAACTTCAAATAAGTCCACTGTGGACTAAGGCCAAGGTTCGGAGCTTCTACTACTACAGTTAAAAGCAGTGACAGCGGATTTAGAATTTCTCACCATAATGGACTATACTGGGGTTTTAATAAAATTACCAATATTTTATCTCATGAACAATTGGCCATTCTGATCAAGTAACAAATAACATATCCTTTCATAATGCCTCTCTGTGACTGATGTCCTCCCTTGTGAACTTTTCAGGGCACCTGCGTTATGCATGAGAACGCTGTAGCTTTTATTGGTGTGAAATTGTTCTTTGGCAAAGTTTGCTGCAAACTGCCCAATGCATTTACCAATGCAGCTGGGTAGCAGATGGATGTGGGAAATTTATAGCAACTATTGTTCCCAAGATGGGTCTACCATAGCTGTAACATTAATTTCGATGTAAGGCACCGTTTCACTTACAGTTTAGCCATCAAAAATAAGTCTAGTCAAAGATTAATGAAGCTATAGGTAGCTGGACCACAGCTCACGAAGACAAATTGCACAGACAAGATACAAGTATCTATGCAAACTGAGAAAATACCAGGAGTTATCCCCGGGATTTAGAAGTGCTATAAATATCAAGAACGTATTTAGATTACAGCTTCAACAGAGTCCCCAGCAACATTAATTCCCAGGGATGTTATCCCAGTTACCCTGTAATTACAGATTAAGTGCACAAAGTACAAAATACAGAGTTACATAATGAGTCTTTCAAGTGATACTGTGCAAGTGATCCCAGTGAAAATTTAAACAAATTCTTTATACACAACTTCACATTAGACACAAAGTCCAAACGACTCTCATTGAAGTTTCTGTTTTTGTATTTGAAGGGCAATGTGAGTAAACACTGAGTAAACTAAAGTCCTCCCTAAATCTCTATCTTCTGATAGTTTAAATGGGCTAAGCAACACATATGTAGTTGTTCAGAACATTTACTGTTGTTTTTTCCTGTTCTAATGTTGTTTGCTACATTCATGTCTTTTCTGTTCAGGCTGAAAGGCCTCCAGGGTAAATACTTCTCATTAAATGCTGAGGTACTGGAATGGTGGATCTTAACTTGATCTGAACTGGGACTTCTGGACATCTTTGCAATACAAACATTAAATAATAATTACTGGAAGTCATAATTGCCCAAAAGACATAAAGAGAAAATGAGTAGTCTTTTCTATAATAAGTGTGTATTGAAGTTTTGCCATTTATTTTAGGGATATGCTGTAATGTATATTTGTCCATGACCCATTCAAAGTAGCAGGTTTTGATTGATCTGACTCAAAACTAGATTATACCACAATTATGCTAGTGAAATCAATTGGGAAAAAAAAAACAAAAAAAAAAACAGTATAATTCACTGGCAATTAAGGCCCAGAAGTATGTTGTAACAAATTCCTTGATGTATAATGCCTTCCTCCTATATTATAAAAGAGAAGCTAATTAAATCATCTCTGTGCAATTTAAAGTTGAAACAATGAAAAACTGACACTAACTAAATATTCTGTTATACCATACAAATAAGTGTTCTCTGTACTGGGCTCTATTGTTTTCAAATAGTAAAATATCTAACACAGCAGTGAACGTGAATGTATTATGTAAGTAAGTTCTACAGTATTACGCAAGTAGCAGTAGGAAACCTTTGTAACACCACAACCTATTTTGTATATACTGTGTTCCAGAAATGGTTAGGAATGTTTCAGAGTTATTTTTAAACATTTAATTGTGACTTTTTGTTTGTATTTCTCTTCCTTGGTTACCGTGGATGAGCTCCTGAATTCTGGCTGAGGAGCACTTGGTATGGCGTTTCATAAGGAGGAGAAAAGACAAAAAGGTGAAGTTAAGGCACCTTTACTCTTCCCTGATATGGACTGTTTTGCTGCTGGACAGTCCCCTTAGCACTGACTTTAAGCTATGCTGCAGCCTCTTAGCCTAAGAGCCTGTTCTGACAGCTGATGCCCTCACATAAATCCTGTGCTGGTCAAAATAAGCAGAAAGGAATGAAAACTGCAGCCATGCCATGTGAGGACAGGGACCTCTGTGGACTGTAGCCATCAATCCCTCACTCACAAGCTCTTGCAGAACTGCTTCTGGCCATGCTAAAGACAGAGTAAAACATTAAGTTGTCAAAAATGTGCTTAAATGAGCATTTGATCAGTATTTTTCATATGAACTCTTAACTACTGCCCTTAGAAAGATTTTTGAATCCAAAAAGTGTAACAATTAATGTTGCTGATGGTATTTGCGTGCAGGGGTTCCTATCAGACCAGAAGTATGTATTCCATCATAAATCAACCAAGCTAGCTGTGTAGTAACTCCATGATATCCCTGTGCTAGTTAAATTGCTCTTCAAAAGCCTGTGGTGCTGTTTCCTGTGGGAAAATGATCATTCCTTTCTCTTCGCTGGTAGGAAAGAATTTCTGTGTCAAGTTTGCTTAAAATTAACAATGCTGGTGTTTTTAAGCTAATGAAAACCCATGGGAATGAATTCTAGAGTACCAAGATGACGAACAGTTGATATGTAACTAGACATTATAAATGTATAAAAAATATCTGTCCATAATAGTTCTATTTAGGCATATTATGATTATGATACCAATCATGCTAACCAATTAATAACACCCAATTTCTGTAACTGTGGGATGAGTTGCATTTATTTTACATCTTTACCTCTATTTTGACCTTCAAGTTTTCTTATGAAGAGCTAACACTGACAATCCAAATTTGTTCAGTTTTAGCAATGCTATTATATATTATGTGCACAATCCTTACATTTTCCTCATCTGTCAATTCACCTTGCTTTCTATCAACAAACTCAACCATATATCAACAAATATAAAGATATAGAAATTCCTGGATTTAATGTTGGCTCAATTACATTTAAAGCTTGGTTTCTTATAGACTGCCATGTTTGAAACTACAGGTTATATCCCAGTGAAGCAAATATAAAAAACATTGTCTTTGTGTGACTAGCATAACTGAAAAGAACTGTAGGCTTTTTAAAGGTTCCTGTGGGAAGAACAGTTTCTGAGATGCTTTTTAATATCTAAAATAAACAATTTTTTTGTTTTATCTGTCCTTAGTTCTCAGGGATGACAGTTGCAAACAGTGAAACTGAAGTAATAATTTAAATGTTCTAAGCCATGAGTTTCATCTCCTAATTTCCTCCATCAGAAGGAAGGATTTTAACACAAATCTTACCTTGCAGACGTGACTAATATGCTACACGTCAGTAAGGAAGTACTGACTTTCCAGGTCACAAAGGTGAAGAAGTTATGGATCAACTCATTTCTATGCCTACTTTCTCAATAGAGGAAGTCAATTTGCCAAGTGCTTTGAGAAGAACACTTCACTCTAGAGCTGTAATTATTCTTTAATATGATTTATATAAATAATATATTTAAAATATTTTACTTAGTTAAGCTTAGGTTGAGAAAGTGCATAGACTCTGATTAACCATGCTACTAACAAAAGAGCAGAGACTACAACTGAGCATCATGACAGCAGCAACTCAGTGTATTTTCTTGGACATGTTTCATAATGTTGTAATTAGTTTACAATGAGATTAAGCATACACACAGCTTTAGGGGGAAGTTGCCCCTTTGAATTTGCACTGAAAAAAAAAATTGGCATAGAAATAAAAATAGCCTTGTTCTTTTCTGTTGAGACAAATCCCCTTAAATCTATAGGCAGGTGGCATAGAAGCTTTTAGATACAAGGAAAAACATTCACTATAAACTACAGTTGTAACTTTGTAAAGTCAAAATGCACTGTATTTCCCTCTTCCTCCCAAACCCCTCCTGTTTTCTGCAAAAGTGGGAAAATAAGTGTATCAGTTAAAAGTTTATCTAACTTCTGTGCATTTTGAGAGTGTAGTTGTGATGCTCTAACTATTATTCTGTGATACTAGTGAGACAAGTTTTGTGGAAGAGGTAATAATCTTTAATTAGAAGAATTGACAGAACAAGAGAAAAAAAACAAGCATTCGGACTTGACTGACATTCATTAATTAGGTCTGACAAGTAGCGAAATCCAAACTAAATACAAGTTAGATGTGATTGTTCTTAGTATAATAAAACATTTTAATCAATTAAGCCATGGGAGAGAAAACGGTTGCTACATGAATGTACAGGGATGAATCAGCAAGAAAATGGTAAGCTTTAAAAACAGTGTCACATCTGAGCCTACAATTTGTTTAATCCGTTGTTGCGAATTTAGTTCCCAGGATCATTTATTGAAAATTATTTGTAGGTCTCCCATGAGGATCTGACCCGTGCAAAAGATGGAATTTATTCTTTATTTTAAAAATATTCTCTTATAATTTGATGCGTTTTGTCCACAATCAGATATCTCTATAGTTCGTTTTAATGAATAATGGTCAATTAGTTTCACACACCTAACTCTCATGAGGGCATTTAATGTGTTTGATGTAATCTGTCA
Source organism: Odontophorus gujanensis (assembly GCA_013399175.1). Lineage (NCBI taxonomy): Eukaryota > Metazoa > Chordata > Aves > Galliformes > Odontophoridae > Odontophorus > Odontophorus gujanensis. The sequence goes on from VXAB01011348.1 coordinate 192,860, forward strand.
CATCTTAAAAAGCAGAGAAGCAAGATGTGTAGAAATAAATAATTCTTTGGGGCATTGACATCAATTATGTTAAATATGATGGTATTCATGAATTTTGCATTTGCTGTGCTGGCAAGATTTTGTTCTGATGAGCATTTGTTAGTACAAGGGCAATTTGCTTTGGGTTATGAATTCAATACTGGAAGCATTGTTTGAAAAGAGAGGTGGAAAAGGGTACCCAGAAGAATTCTTCGCAGTTGTTCTTTAGTAGATGCAGTAATAATTTAATTCTTATATATATACATATACCAGCATCAAAATGTATGGAATATACAAAAGCATACTGTCAGTGAGGGTTTTCTTTTTGCATCATTAGGTTCATGGATGGTATTGTGTTGTCAGTTTCAAAAGCACAGCCTGTTAATTGCAGGGCACTTTTTAAAGACTTTTTCCTGGAGTGTTTTGCATGGTGGCTGATTTTGTAAAGAGTGTGTTGATTTGCGGTTTACTATATAGGGTCTTTTTTGTCAGCCGTGTTATCTAGAAAGATGATGTTCATTCTAGTGCAGAAAGCACAGTAAATACTGAATTTGCAGTGAAATCAGTGGGGAAGCTCAGGTGACAAAGATATGTGTATTTTAATATGAACAGGTTTGCTGGCACAGTTCTCTCAAACATCTTCCCACTTGTAGTTGATGAACAAATGGGTATGCTGTTATGAAGGAAGCATTTAAAATATCTTCAGATTTTGTTTGGCCTATCCTAATATGCATGTCAGTGTGAGTAAGAGTAACAATCACTCCATCTGAAAAAAAAAAAACACTGATTGAGGTGTCATCATTTTATTAAAGAAAATGACTGTATACTTTTTCAGTTGTTTCTTTACCGTTAGCAGAAACCTTAAATTAGTCCACTGCAAAACCAGGAGACAATTTGGAGATAAATCCTGATATATGGATATTCATAAACTACTTTTTAAGATATTCACATGTTAAATTACACTGTACTTCTCAGGCTGTTCAGCATTTTAGATCTGCATAGACATCTTCTTTTCCTAACTCTGGAGAAAAAAATAAATTACCAGGATATGGTTGTGTTCTTTTCCATGCCATATTTACTGTATGAACTATATTGCTTGCAATTCAACTGTACATTTATGTTTCAATCTACTTACTAATTAAGTAGATTTCTATGTATATATGTATTTATATATACATCAATACACTATAGCCTAAATCTTAAATATGCTAGATGAGATGTGTAATGCTAAAAGTAATACCTCCTATTTATTTCCATGGAAACTACAACAAATGCAAAGAGCATAATACACTGTTTGATAAATTCTCAGCTACAGAACACTATTTTTCAACACAGTCACCACCATTAGCTGTGCACTATCATCAGCGATGGACAAGAGACTGCATGCTGTGCTCATAACAATCTGTGCCAGCAGAGGTGACCCACTGCTGCCACTGCTGAAATGCAGCACTCACCCCTCATTGTGTTCACATCCACAGTGTGGTCTCCACCAATGTTCAACAAGAGTCAATGAATGTCAGTGGGTACCATTTTTTCCACATGGAAGAATTCAATCCCATACCTTTGTTTCATATGCACTTATATGTTAGATGACTGACCACAGAAGGACTTACTGAAGTCACTTCACTATAGACAGTGAGGTTTCTGAGGCTAACAAGATTTTGGGGAGAAGGCTCAGATGAAAGCCAGAACTGCTTCACCTGAGTGTCTAATCAAGGGCCTACATGTTGACTGCACATATGCATTCAGGTGGCCAATCTCACAGACTCCTTGTGTCAGAAATCCTGAGAAAAGGATACCAGCCAATAAGTATTATTCTCCCTGATTAAAATGCTGTTAATGTGAAAAGCTACACAAGTGACAGCATTCTTTTGGTTCTCAGGTGAAGGAGTTTGGCTTGCAGTGGTGCTCTGGGCATTTTACAATTCTCTGCTCCTAAAATCCAGCAACACTCCTGCAGATCACTGTGACTTCCTGATAGTTCTTCTCAGTTGCCTCCATTTGTACTTTTCAGACAGTGACTATGCCAGAAAGTTCAAGAGCTAGTTTAAAAAACAATGTCCCAAAAAATATGAGAGTTTACTCCCTCTCAGATGCTAACTGGGAAACTCTCCTTTATATTCCTTGTTTCTCCTCTTCCCATACCTGGATTTTATCATTCCTCACTTCCCATCAACTTGGTGAGTTCCTCGGGGAAAACTCTTGAATATCTCAGCATTTCAGCAAACAAGTCAAAGCTGTCTTGCCATCACTTATCTAAAGGTTGTCCTACACTGTTAGTTAAGTTCCACAGAAGGCCTTCTCTTTCACCTCACAGGCTTCAGAGAATGACTTTGTGCTCTCTACCCATGGTCTATGGGGTAGACCAGCTTTGAAAGTAAATAATATGAATGTGTATGGTGAGTAGGGTGAAAAACAGGGTTTATGATCTAAATTAGGTTTCCCCTAGTCTGATCAATATCCTAACATTACTCTTTTCAGAGTATATTATTTGTTGTAGTTGAAATCAGTTTTTCAGCTAACTTTCTGAGGTGGTATTAGATGGTTTTCCTGAGAAGTCAAATTATGGGAATATAGCGATGCAAAATAAGAGGCTCAAGCCACTGTTACCTGTTGATTTTCTGAAAAAACGAGATTCGCTGGAAAGTTAAAGCTTATCTTTAGGCAGTAAAAATGGAAATCAAGATGCCAGAGCTACTATACAGCTCTCCTTCTTACTCTTCTTGACAACATAGAAAATTATGCCTTCCCAGCCATATGTAACTGCTCTTCAGAGGAGATTAGATGGCTTCTGTTCCATCCCATACAGAAAACATTCTCTGCATCTCTCCCTCTTCAATATGGAAAGCATTTTACTTTTGATGGATCAAAATAATCAACTTGATGCTATAAAAAAGGAATAAGGTATGTAAATGGAATAAATAAATTATGAAAAAATGTTGGATATATTTTTTTCAGAAGATCTTCTTATTTTTCTTACAACTTCTTCTGCCACAATACTCCCCTTCACACATAAATATGCAGACCATTCTTTTCCTATGAATTCTGTCATCCCATGGTGTTTCAGCGAAGAATGAAATCAACTGCAGAGCATTGCTGATTTCTTTCTTATTCATGGGACTGCAAAGGGAGTGTTCATCCACCACCAAATACTGCAGACCTTCATCTTCCACAGTAGTTGAATGAAGCAGTTTTATCTCTGGACCTTCACAGAAGGACTGGCCTATGAAGGATGTAAAAATTGGTCCCAGGTAAAGAATGCTGCCTTGGGAATAGGAAACTAAGTCCAGGCAGGGCATGGTGGAGCAAGTTGGATAGAAGTTCCACACATCCAAATATCATGTAACTGCCACAGCATTTGTTTTGCGTTCCTAAGCACAATATAGACTAGAAAATTCCAGTCATGCTGACTGTACATATAGGCTTCTGGAAATGAAGAAAAAAACATGTTAGATTTCTTGTAATGAAAGGATCAAAACAGTGAAGATTGTGAGAGTAATTTCTTAGGCAATAAATGCAAATAGAAAATCAATTAAGAAGGCTACAAGGTATGGAGGAGCTGCTGACACTGAGAAACTTGAGAAGCAATTTTTAGGAAGTCATACCAATTGGTGGCTACTGAGGAAATGGATGTAAATAGCTAGTATGTAATAATGTACAGCTGGGAAGAGATGGAGAAGATAGACAACAGTAAATATTATCATATGGAGCAAAAGTATATCCAGTGTTCTTCTCAAAGCCTTGGGAGAACAAGAGAGCAGCTGAAGAAGGAAATTAAAGGAGGTGAACTCATGTTGTAGCACAGGGACTGCAAATAAACAGGCATTCTACGAAATTTTTCAGAAGCAAAATCTGGGAAATACAATTAAGTTGAACACCATGCAAGACAGAAAGCTGTCAAGTCCACTTGCTGTAACAACAGCAGTCATACAATCTCTTCATCAACTAGTCCGTGTCTTTAAGATAGATTGAGGTTTTCCTCTTACAACTTTATTGAAGAGCTGAAGTGTTGGTCTGATGGAAAAAGAGGTTAAGATAAATACAAGAAAGGGAGAAGTTATTAAGACTATAAAGAAGAGATAGGTAAGCAAATGAAGGGGCAGAAAGAAGGGAAGAGTGAGGAGTGAACAAACAAGACGGAGAAGTAATAAAGTAATAACTAGCACATGATTCCAAAAAGAAAACCTTTGACCTATGCAAATATCCCAGTCCATTTAATAAAATAAATGCGTATACGAAACCAAGACTTTGAAACTTCTAGCAAAAGATTTCAATGGGACTTGAGTACTTGCCCATTTTTGGCCTGACACTGCTGTGTTGGAATTCTGTTGGAGCCTTGTGGTTGTTTACAGCCACTTGAGGATTAAAGGTTGAATATGTATTAGAGAATTCTGAATAAAAGGATGGGCCCTAGGTCCAATAAAAGTATTTTTGCATTTCATTCCATTTGTTTTATGGAAAGTAAAATTCCTAAACACATCTGATTCAGGCTGGATTCCTTGCTCACAGAAAAGGCAGTTACAATGGAGGTTCCAGAATTCTGCTAATTTATCCCAGTTAATAATTCTTATCACACCTGCAGGAAAAACTAATTGTGCCAGTGCTGTATGAAGCAGTCACAACCTAAGTTAATGACATTTTACTCTAAGTTAGCAAGTTATATTCAGAATACACTTTCCTAATCAAGTGCCCAGTTTGAAGAATTTAACTGGAATGTATTTCAGCTGTTCTCTCATGCTTGAAATTAATTAGCCAGGTGTTAAGCATAACTTCTTTTTGCTGGAAGTGTAAAGCTGAGGCAATCAAATGGACTTACCATTGCTTGACTACTGAATAACAAAAAAAACCTACTTCCAGTTAATGTGGGCTTTGCTGCCTTTATTATTTTTCATTATTATTCCTTGTTGTTTATTTTTTTAGGAGTAGAAATACTCAATTTTTTCAGAATTTTGGCAAATCTGGTTTGTTCATTTCAGAACATTTTCATAAATATTGAAGCTGACAGTGTTACATTACACCTCTTTCAACGAAGAGTATCTTTTTAAAGGAGGCTCCTAATTCTGCGAAGTTGGTACAGTTGTAAAACATGTCTTCTGTGCATACTCTGCTTTGATGCACTACTGCTGCTGGCTAAACTTTGCTGATACAAGTATTAAGAGTGGGCAAGTCCTGAAGGAGTTATAAACAGCATGGATTGGTCTGTATTTGTCTTGTAAGCTTCTCATTTCCATTGATGGCAGTTTACGTAATACAAACATAAGTTAAAATGAGCTCCTTGTGCTTTTGGGTGGATAATTACACACAGAAATGCTCTCCTGTTTCCCTCTCCCACACTCTGACATTTTTGCATAAATGTCAGTTTTCAATTACAAAAAATGAGCTTGATACAATCATACATAAACATAGTCTGCCCCCTTCACTTTTCCTGCAGTGTGCCACTGTTATTTCTCATATGAAATGTCCCATGGTAAAGAAACACAAGAAGATCATCATAGAGTGTATAAAATGATCCTGAATGAAAATATTGTTTCTAAGGGTATTGGTTTGTGAAATCTGATGATAATCTACGTACAGTAATTATTGTTATTTTACAGTAAGAGTAAGAGAAAGTTTTGCATGTGACAAGAGGGCACATGAAATGGTTACTGCTTTACCAAAACTGAAACAGTGCTGTTGGGAAAGGGAGAGAAATGCAGAAGTTTAAAAGCAGCCAATTTTGGTGGGTGTACGAGAACAAAGGTCAGAAATGTACCTTAATTGTATGCCTAAATTTCTTTCTCTGAAGAAGTGTCCTCAAAAGAAGTTCTAAAAATGCTAGCAGAATCTCATTAGAAAACAACCATCCCTCCAAATCAGAGAGCTTAGCACAGGCAAAGTGATAGAACAGCCTCCTCTCTGAACAACACAAACTCATTGGAAGGCTCTCTGACATCCAAAATGGCAGTGAAAAGTTTTATCAGTTATGAAAAAGTTCACTATTATGTATATCACAATAGTCTTCATCTAGAAAATGCAAAACCAATATGACTTGAACTATCATCACCTTAGGTTTTCATATCAAATATGTGATTATGTAAGTTTTACCTCACATTTCCAGCACGTAAGATTGTTTTTCAAAAAAAAGGGTAGCTGGATTTTCTCATTTAAACCATGCTCTTGAGATTCTGAGAGCACCAATTAGTGCTGGGAATTTCCTGCTGACCTCAAATTAAATTAAGTAATAAAAGTATGCAATAAATACTGTGAATTTCTAAACCCAATTACTAGTTGGGATCAGAAGACTCATTTAAATCTGTTACTGAAAATTATGTTTGGGTTGTAAAGAATCAGTTTTCTTTAGGCTAGAATGGAGAAGGAATGTGCATTTTTAGCGCAATAAAGTTAAAGATAATACAGTGAATGTATAATTATATTTGCTTTAAGTTCTTTTGTGTGGTGAATTTTGATTGCAATACACTGTGTAGTCATTCAGAAGTGAAGGTACTAAATGATATGCTGAAAAGAGTCAGGCAACCCATTAATTCCATTCCATTTGTTTGTATCGCTACCCAAGCCCCTGTACTATTTTCCCCAGTAAAATATTTTTCTAGATACATATTCCATTTGTATAGCATTTTATCCAAACAAAACAAAACAAAGGTGGTTAAGTCTTTCACACATACTAAAATGTATGCTTATGGTAAGTATGTTAATGCGACTTAGGTAATATGGTAAGAACAGGAATTCCTCTTTTGATCGTCACAAGAAAGAAAGCAGAACATATACTTACATTTTTGTGTAATTACAAGTAATTGGATTTCATGAGTTACTCAGAAATAACCATTTAGGACACAGGAAAGCAGGTTTATTACAATAAACAGACACAGTTCTCTTCCAAATACGAAGTTCATACAGTACTCCTTTCATATATCGCTTTTTACAGATGAGGTAAGGAATAGAACAGTAATGTTCTTGCATTACCGCAGATACAAGAGACTCTAGAATATTTTTCTCAATCATTCAGCTCCACCAAATTACCAAAAGATCACATACAAATAAATGTTATCACTTACTGGCTTTAAAAAATCTAATAATTCTTTACTGCTTCAATGAACCTTCAGTTCAGGAGGGACCGGAGCACTAAGGTAGATGGGTCACCATTGCTTTTACTGGCCTTTGTGCACTGAGAATTTTTTTTTCCCCCACACTGGTTTTCCCTTCACTAACTTCCAAGTATCTCTGTATGTTTTCCACCACTGCCTACAGCAGTGATGTGCACTTGGCCTCCTGAAGGAAATAGCAGATTTTTGCAAAGGTCGTAGAAACCACACTAAAGTCAAACACCCATGATCACGTACTCAGGATGAGCACAGCTTAACTTTGCAGCTAGTCACCATGCAAACCAGTGAAAACCTTAGATGGTTTATTACCATGATTACAGTTCCCCTTCATCCCAATCCTGGTTTTCTCTGATCTCTGGAACATCGTTAATGCCTCTGGTGTATTCTGCTGGGTTTGAGGAGAAAAAAACTTAGTGGGAGGTGTGAGCATTAAGTAATGAAACAGAATCAGACAGCTGAAGCAGCGTGCACGTAATTTAAAGTGGGCTGAACTGAAGTGCCTGAAAGTTTCTCTTGTGCTCATGGAACTCCTGGGCACTTTGAGGTTTTGCTTCTTTTAAATACTCTAAAGGAGGAAGTAAGTTATCTACAGTCAAACAGGTGAATATGTATTTTTAGCCTGCTGTTTGATAACCTCAGTTACTAAATGCTTTTGCTGTAGGAATTCATTGAAATAAATCTGTTCTACATATCCATGTGCTAGAGAATTTCAGGAGTGTATTTTAGTTTATTTTAATCGAATAACTAATAATAACAGCTTGTGAAATTTCCAGAGCATTGGCTCTGGCATATGTGTTCAGCTTCAGTACTCTTCCTTTTTAAATAACTTCTATCTTTAAAATAATTATGGATCTTCTCTTCAGTGTTCATGTGTAATTTTCCAAACAGAAAGAACTTAACAAGTGGACTGAAAACAGAAAAAAAAAAACAAGTTTGACATTAAGGCATGTTTAGATCAAAACACAATACAGAATTGTCAGACAAATATGTAGGGTAATTTAAGATTCAGCATTAATTCCATGTACAACAATGATTTGGAAAAGAAGAAAAGGAATTTTGTGCCAAGAGTTTATGCAGTCATGCAGAATCAAAGCCTCTCCATGCAAATAGTTCTGGAAAGAGCATAATGAGACAAGACTTTAAAGGTATATATGCTATATCAAAATGCTGGAAAAAAGACTTGGCTATGGTAGCACGATCTGCATAGGTTCTTCTCTGTAGCCTCCCAGCTTTCAAAACTAATGGTCTCTGTGAAAATGTGGGGAGCATTTCCAGTCCCCAGCTCAGACAGGTTTTATGCACAGTGCACTGCTGGGACCGAGCGGGCATTGGACTCGTGCCAGGCTGCTGGACTCACCCGTCCCTACAGCTGCAGCTCAACACTAGGGCAACATCTGCTCCTAATTTTGACCCTTGGTTATTTTCATAAAGGCAAACGATAAACACTGGGAAAAGAATGATGGAGTAATACAGTACCAACATGAGTTCAAACACCTGAAAAGGTATTTCAGTGGGAAAGTGGGAGTTCCTTACTCTGGAAAGATGGTAACACTGGATTATTTATGTTAGCAGTATAGCACTGCTTTCCCTTGTCCTCACTATCTGCTCTAAATAAATGAAAGTCATTCTAATAAGCTCAGTGACCCAGAATGCGGCACTACAGAGTGGAGGGAGGATAGATTACTCTCACTGCTTAATTTCACCGGATAGCAAGGATATTCTTTTTCAGTGTGACAGGTACTGATGAGGCTGCAGACCCAGTCGGACAAACGTGTTCAAGATGTTTTTTCCACAGCTCATACTCTTGGCACACGAGTTTCAAGCAAACTCCTTGCAATTAGGTCATTTTTCATCCCTTCCCTGCTTAGGGCTGTGCTCTGCAGTGCAGCAGCTCCCAGACACAGCCACTGGTGTGCCCGGGATCCCTTGGAGCAGAAATGGAGTGCTCTGGAACCAGGCCTGCAGAAGCCTCCTCTTGGGCAGGAGGACTGGGCCCGCACTGCATTTAAACCCCATGCAGCCAGCCCTTCTTCAGTCTGCACCCCATGTTGAGTGCGGCTTAGCTGAGGCAGCAGGGGACAGGTCTCACCAGGGGCATGCAGGCATGGGTGACAGGATGTGTCCCCCCCAAGTAAAGCATGCTGCCACATGAGGCTGACAGACAAACATGCCATGCTGTGGGTTGGGAGAGTGCAGCATGGGCCTGTAAGCTCTGGCAGCTCTGTCACTGTGCTGAGATGCTGCTGTGGTATGAGCAAAGTGGATGGGAAGGAGCCATGCAGAGGCTAGGCCCTACAATCATGCTGAGGCCTGCTCGAAGACATGCATGAGCTGGGACTTGTCCTGTACACCAGCAAGAACCTGGTATCTGAACAACCACTCTGCTGCTCCCTTCTCAGCAGACCCTAACAAATACCAGGGCTGTCAGTCTGCATGGGAACACCATGAGGAGGAAAGCAATGAGCTTGTTGGGAGGGGCAGTAAAGCAGAAGGAGCCAAGGAAGGCCTGTCCTGGGATTTTGTGGAAAATCAGCTCCAGACTGTGCTGGGCCTTGGATTTCTTTGGCAAAGATGTATTTTAAACACAATATTTGTCTGTGACCTTTCCCCAAGACAATTCATTATTTTGGCCCATCTCCATCAAATACTGCTTGTGTGTAAAGCAATCCTTCACACTGGCAGGCCATAAACATCAGGAAGAGTTTGTATAGTAGTCCTGAGGCCAGCAACAGTGCGCATGCCAGGAGCTGCTCTGTGTGCCCAGAAACCCACCCACTGGAAGCCTTCCCTGTGGATGATCCACCCGCTATGCTCCATGGCACCCAGGACAACAGCAGAGCCGCTGTCAGGGCTCACAGCTCTGCTGATGCCACGACAAAGAAGTGCTCAGTGTGGCAGGAGTGTGTGTCTGAGTACCAGGACATCTGCTCCATTGTGGAACAAGTTACTCCAATTATGAAAGCATCCATGATGTCACGGAAGCTATTAGAAATAAAAGACATGTCAGGCACATAACTTTCACACAGCCTCATATTTGACTTGTGACTTTATCTGTACAACCAAAGTGGCATTACACTTCACCATTGAAGCTTGTTTTTCTGTTTGTTTAAATAAACATACATGCAGTATAAGACCTGTAAGTTTTACAGTCCCAAGCAACTAAGTGTAGTTTAGCTGGGGAGCAGCTCTGCTATTATCAAAATCTCCCTCAATCTTGTTTTCAGAGTGAAAGGATAATCTTGTTAATTCACGATCAAGGATTTAGCTGATCTGAACTCTGCATCCCAGTCTGCTACAGACCATTTGTGACAGGAAACCGGTAAATCCCTCTTGCTCTGGGCTGTAGGCAATCTGGGATGGGAGCCTCCCTCATTCTGTATTGGTAGTGCAGCAGCACTCCCTGCACCACTGCAATACAAACAACAGATATGGAGTGCAAGAGGAAGCCATCAGAGTCGTTGAACTCTTCTTGGTCTCATGCCAATGCCTGATGAGACACTGCAGGAAACGTGACGGACAGAAGCAGCGCACTCAACCAGCACAGGGCTTGGTGGTGGCAGCAAGCCAAGGCCAACACTTGTGTTGCCGGGGCGGCTGGGCTGTCCTGTGGTTCTGCAGTAGTGTATCGCTGTCCTCAGGGCACAGAAACAGGAGGAGTCTGAGTTTTCCAGAGCTGCCGACATCAAAGCAGCCATGCTGCTCCCCTCCTCCCTTCCAAAGACCAGAGGCAAACCACAAACTGTATACACCTAGCCGGAAAATGAGATGAGATAACCAGACAAAAAGGCAGCTTGGCTTGATAAACTGGATAAGTTTCCACTTTTGCAAGCTCGTGACATCTAAACATTATGGTAATATATAACTGGCAGAGCTGCAGAAAGCTTAATCCAATCTCTCCTTGGTCGCTCAGAACTTGCCTGGCACAGCCCATGCGTGGGTGCTGGCAGCAACGTGCCTCCCAAAGACTTTAATGGTGCATTTCATTGCTCAGAGGTGGCTGAGAGCACAACATGGCAGTGTTTGGCCGTTTTCTTCCCTGTACACCAGCCTCAGGCCTACGGGAAGTAAATATTCAGCCAGTTCAGCCTGCCAATAAGAACAGGTGGTTGCACAGCTTCCTCTAAAAGGTACAAAAAGCCATGCGCCCAGGGAAGCGAGAAGGGAATAAACAAAATCCTGCAGGGACACACAAGGGCAAGAGCAGCTCAGGTGAGTGGCTCTGTCATCACACAGTGCAGCTCCAGGGCCTCACTGCTGAGCCTACAAATGAAGGCAAATACAAACAGGGGAACCTGGGTCATGGGCTGCAGCACGGGCAGAGTGGGATCTCACTGGTTTGTGGTTGGTCCTGATAGCATTCACTGGCTAGTTTCTGCAAAGGAAACTTACACACCAGTTCCAGAATAAGGAAATGGTTCTGTGAAGTGCTGAAGTTTGCATCACGTGCTGCAAATAGGTCCTACCTTCTCCCATCCCCCAGCACACAAGCTGTCACTAAATAAGTCCTTGTTCGCTTTTCACACAGTTTGATCACCATTCCCCTTGCAACTGCTTTTCTTCAACCTCCCCTATTGCTGCGAAGACAGAGTTCTGGTTTCAGCCACAGAGACACAGAGCTGAGTCAGCCCAATCACTGAGCTCTGCAGACACATTTCAGGTGTCAGGCAGACGAGAACAGCCATCCCCTTCTCCAACACAGCTGACTGTGAGTCTGGTCAGATATTGCACCTTCAGACAGTGCTTGTGTTCCTGCTTTGCAGGAGGCAGCTGAAGATAAGCAAAGTACATTGTTGTACTGACAGAAGAGCTCTTCTTTCAGTTTCTTAGTTTAAGGTCAGGTTGTTTTTGGTTTCTTTTGTTGTTGTTTTTCTGTTTGTTTTGTTTTGTTTTGGGGGGGAGGGGGGAATAACTATCTTTGATTCCATTATGTCTTTATGTAGGCATTTTTAAGCATGCTATCCCTGGTTTACCCTGGGCACTGGATACAAAGCTCTGCTGAATTTCTCCATGAGGGAAGTTTGGATGACAGCCATCTCTGTGAGGATGTAAAACAACATCATGTGCCCTCATTTACCCTTGTTTTTCTGTGGAGACCTTTCTGAGTTTTTGAGAGATGGAGATCAGGCTGTGCAGCCGCCCTGCTCAGAGGGGCTTTGTTGTCTTTGCAGTTGTGCACATTTGCAAAGAATCAGTATTCCCATGTCTAGAACCCTCCTCTGCTCTTATGGAGCTCCTACTGAGCTGGAGCATGTGTCAGACAGATATCCCCTGCCTGGCAGAGCAGCCAGTGTACAGCCGCACAGCGACACGGGAGTGTTGCCACATCTTCTCAGTGTGTGCATAAGGATGTCAGCAAAACAATGAGAAGCAAAATGAGGACAAGGGGATAGTACAACATTTCTTAGCCCAATGCTGCTGTCTCCATGCACACACGCTATCAAACTTTGGTACTTAGTAACGTGTTTGGTCTTAGAAGAAGGAGCCAAGGAAAGTGGACTGCACAGCACCAGCATCCTAAGAGCAGGCATATGGGTCTCCCTGCCTCACTGCAAGGACAAGTGGGATCAGTGGCCACCTCACTTGCCTGTACAACAAGAAGAGCACTGCATGAAGGTTTTTATTCACAGTTCTTTTCATTTTTCTTTAGACCCATTGCTTGAGTTGATTCCCTTGCTGTCACGGTAGGCATTTTTTTCAGTAGGGGACAGCGTAACTCATAAAGTCTTGAGCTATCTCTGACAACAGAAAAGCCCACAGAACTTAAATAAATCTTTTTTATGCATGAAATCGTGGAAGGTAAAACAACCCAACTATTAACTCTCTTTTATTTTAGATATGTACAGTTACAAAACTGGTGCAGTGTCATAAAAATAATGTCAAGTCTATAAGGAAGTAAATATAAGTAATGCAAATATTTAAGATCCTACATTCTGAGAAAAGTTTCAAGACTGATGACAGAATTTAAAGAGGAACTAGACCAAAACTTCTTTTGTTGTTGTTGCACTTATGATTTATCTATTATTCTGACTTACTTTCTTCGACAAACAGGATAGGTATAACCTTACTGTACATAACAGACTTGCTTAAGACTGAATCAATACCAATTGCAGAATTCAGTAAGCCTTATTTAGATTAAACAAAAAGAAATACATTGATTAACAAAGAATTTTCTTTTAGAAATGCACCAGTGAGCATTGCAGAAAAATAAATAATATTTCTGGATGTTAATATTTCTAGAAATATGAGGAAGAAATCATAGTTACAGAATCCCTAAGACCCTTTCTCATGACACTGTATTTTTAATACACTCCCTATAAAGGTGCCTCTCTGCAGAGACAGAACGTTCTGCTCTTGCTGTTGCTGTGCTCCTGTTGGAGCTTGTGGAGAGCTCTGAGACTCACTTGGGCAGAAGAATCGAGGTGCCTGATGGCTTTCTCTTGTCCATGACTCCAGAACCTGCAGTGCAGTGCATGGTAATGACAGGAGGAGCACTGGTTTTGCCTGGCACCTGGGTAACAAGTCTCTGCTCTGTGGAAACATTTCATCTTCATAAGGAAAATGTAAATGACTGGTATTTACAGTATATGGGGGAAAAAATAAAATAAAATAAATACTGTTATATACAAGAATGTTAACTACCTCGGAACTTGCTGCAGCTGACAGCAGCCAAAATAAGTTGAAGGAGGGCTGCAGGTCACTACAAAGCTGCCCAAGCACAGACTGTTTACAATTTCAAACACACTTGAGGCACTGGTGGGAATTTCTTTTTACAAGTTCACCCAGCCGACAGGGTCTGAGAGCCAGGAAGTGGCAGGGCTGTTGTTCTTGGCCCAAGAGGCTGCAGAAAAGCAGTTGCTGAGTCAGACAGGACACCCCTGAGGGCTCTGGCTGCAGGCCAGCCTGCAGGACCTGCCAGCGCACCTACCCACAAAAGTGATGTTTTAGGAAAGACTGTGCCGCTCACAAAGAGATCTCAATTTCTCTAATAGCTCTTTGATATTTTAAGTCAGATTTCCAGTGAAGAAACATCTTGAATGCTGTAAAATCTGGAAGCAGTTTGAACACTAGCTCCCACTCTCCACCCAGGGCTCTGTGGCGTGCCACTGTACCTGCTGCTGTCACCATGGCAATGGGCACTGGCAAAAACAGGATAAAAGCTTAAATAATTACCAGCATAATTAGTATGTTCACCTCTTAGGAGATTAGCTTCAGAGCCCCCAGATGGTGAAATTATCCAAACTGGATTAATCAACACAGCAGCCAGCATCCAGAGAGGCATTGGTTCAGACATCAGTGAGGGAATGGCATAGGGAGAGGAAGAATTGCTGAACACTGGATTCCTGCAGCCTCCTTCCCTCATCACTAAGAAAAAGCTCTCCCACTCTGCCATGAGTTATTGCTCCAGTTTCACTCCTGAGTTACTCAGAGCCAGAAGAAAGGGCACAGACATGGAAAGTGGGGGTGACTCCATCCAAGTTTGCAGAGGGAACCGCAGAGGGAAGGAGTAGAGAAGAGCAACAGGTGTCAAGATACCAGAGAGGAAGAAGCCTCAGCATACACATTTCACTGCCACTGCTCTGCCACTGGGTGTTACCACTGTTTTCATTCCCTGAATAAAATGGATGTGACAATGGAATGCTCTCTGTGCTCACCAGAATCACCTGCCTAGACACAGTGATCTGCAACAGTTCCTACTGATGCCTCAAAGCTACCACAGGTCTCCTCGTCTACAGAGAAGGGGATTTTAATTCCTGCTGTATGATTTCACATGTATCAGAAGTACAACAGTCTGATTGTCATTTTGCTGTGCAGAGCTCACCATCAGAAGCCAGTGAAGTATTGTTTGCATCACTGTTACTGCTTCCAACAGCATTAACCTTCAGTCAGATACAGCCTGGAAGGTTCTGCCGTGGTTAGGGTGCAGAAATACACACCTTCAAAAGAAATCAGTGGACTCTCTGAGGAAAGTGAGGGAAGATGGTATGCATAATTTTGTAATAGAGTTATTGGCTTTCCAGTGGATTTTAACAATATGAATACATATCAAAGCATCCAATTGAACTGAAGCTGTATCCCTGGGGATGTCTTTGGTGTATGTGAGGGGTCCTGCCCCACACCATCAGCTCCCATATGCTTGCCCTGGGGCACCTCCTTGCTCACACAGCCCATCCCAGCACAAGGCTCCTCCACACCTATCACCCCACCTCATTAAGCAGCAGGATTTCAGCATGGGGTGATCTTCCACTATCACTTAGATACCACTCTTTATTCCAAGCTGTGCATCATAATTGTTTTGCTTTTTTGAATGCACTGGAATTTTCAGGACCAAGCAATGTTCTGGGGTGACACTGCTCCTCTTGTTCTGCGCAGGAATTTCTCTTCGAGACTCCAGAACCCAAAGGATTTATTGTACTCATTATTGCTGTTATCTGTTGTAGATATACTGTTGAGATGGAAGATTAAATTATCCAGATGAATTTGTTATCATCTGCCTCCCTGTCTACTGGTGTTATATGCTTTCAAATCAACATGAGGTTTAGGTCAAGTTCTTCTGGTAAAAGGAAAATATGGCAGTGGGTGGAATGCTTCTCTGCCTTCACGATGATGAATAGACCAAACTGGCTGGACAACTTCCTTCTGATAGAACCCCTGGGACAAGAGCACACTGGAGACATTCATATTTTGTCATGGCTCACTGCAGGGAAGGCCAAAGGGGTTTTCCCACAGGTATGGGCAGGGGCAAGCACAGGAAGACCATTCAACTGAGTGCTGAAGTGAATGGCTCTGCCAGCAGGACCCCGTGGCTGCTGGGGACTGTGTTCTTTTCCTGCACAAGGTTTGGGTAACTTTCAGAATGGCTCTGAGAAACTCCCAGATTCCTGAGCCTCCTGCATTGCCCTGATTGCCCAGGGAAATAAGGTGGCCAAGGCTCCCAACAACAGCTCCACTTCCACATCATCTGCCAAATTTCTTCACTAGTTTTAAGAAGTTAAACACATACTAGAAATCATGCCAATGTTTGCTTTAACCAAATAACCATCTTAAGCAATAAGAGAGGCACAATTGTGCTGTGCTTTGTAGGCCAGCAGAGCACATCAGACTGAGTTCCAAGTCAAGCACTCAAAGAATTAGGAGGTGCTATAATTAACATACATAAGGTTAGGAGGTGCATAATTACGTTCAACCATAATTACACCCACTGTTACATGTGCTTTATGGTATAGTCTTCAATTACATGACCACCTCCTTTCTTCTTTTCCCCATGGGATGCTTGCCTGTGTCAGGGCTGTCTCCATGGCACAGTGCTGCAGTGCTGCCCAAGCCACCATTAAACACACTGCTGGGATGGGACACTGCAGTGTCCTTGCTGCACTCTGTCCAAGACACTTAACTTCTGTCCCAGTCACTTTAAAAGTTCTCATCACAAGTGCATGCATGAAGCATGACAGTACAAAAGGCTCTTACTGCCACTAACGCTGAAAGGCAGTATATAATATATACATAACACCGAAAAAGTGGGATGTTTTTAGTTCAGATACTCCTGGTAAATCTTCATGTGTATGCTCAAGAGCAGAATAGAGAACTCTTCTTTTACAGACACTCATCACATGTCAGCACCATGACAAAATATTTATAATGCAGGCAGCTAATAGCAATTTTACATAATTGCTGCTTGTTAACATCTCCCTGCTTTTGAGGCTTGGTAGAATCATAGTTTCAGTGATACTTTCAAAATAACAACTGCAACAGCAATACAGAAATTTATCTATTAATAATCATAGGCTATCTGTCTGAAATGAGCATAAATAATTTACAAAGCAGTAACAATGGGGGTACCAAAATGAAATCCTCGAAGACAGGCTAACGTAAGTTTCATTTTTTAAAAGATACCATTAAAATATGCATCAGTGTATCATGTAAAACTAGACTACTAATGATGGAGTTTGGTCTGTAATATAGGTGTATTTGAAAATTCAAGATTATATATCTGGGGTGAAAAACACAGACACCTTGTTTTGGTTTACTTAGCAGTCTGAAATCTGAAGGAATGAAATTCAAAACATGCATGTCCATCAGACAAATCTGCTGTTTGCAATAGGGTTACAGACCTACTGAGAGAGCCCAAGAAAGAAGAGACCACAGGTTTCAGAATTAACTTGCTGTGGCCAGCTCAGGATACCAATCTATAAAACATCTTAGTGAGTGTGGCCTCCATGCAGCATGCCATTCAGCATGGCATTCCTGCCCAGCACCATGAGTTCCACCAATAAAACCTCAGCAAAAGTATTGCCAGCAGGAATGGAACGGCTTCTGCCTTCCCTTAATCACACTGGATGGCCCAGATCTGTTATGGCTCAGTGCCACTGGAACAACTGGAGAAGGTTATCTGATGTATCCCATTACACCAGGATAAATAAGATTAAAGATTTTATATATCTGAAAACAAAACAAGCCTTTCAATAAAGTCCCTTCTTCCACCTTCCCATAGCAGTACATTATTTTTAACTTCCATCTCCTATGTATATCCTGCTTTTAAACATGCATCACCTTAACTTCTCATACAAATATCTCATTAACTGCAGTTCGTACTGCTGGCGATACCAATTCATGTTTCACTTCTAAAAGTTTAACGTCATATCAGATTTTACTGCCAGCAAAAGACTTAACTCTGCAGTTGAGAAGCACAGTCACCTTCCTGTTTACTCCTCTAATTGCCATGCACTCAGTGTCATTCTACTTTTAGTTTCAACACATCTTGCAATGAAGTACACACTGTTGTCATTTGGTAAGCTGCTTTCCTGCCCTTGGCACTAAATACAATGCTCTTTTCTTAGTCTGTGACATCTATATCTGCATCTGTCAGCCTGACATCCTAGTATCCATATCCACAAGCATTACAGGCAGAGGAGAAGCCACTATGATACCTAGTGATTTTTTGCATCAGACTTGTCAAGAGTTGTTCTCACCAACAACTGTTTCTGGCTTTGTTGTGTTATGCGTGGGTTTACTTCTGGGAGACAGCTGTAACTACATTCAGTCTGAGAGCATACAACTCATGGAGTAATTGCCTCAGAAGTTTCCACAGCTGAGAAAGAGCATCTATGTGCCTTTCAGGCTCATGTTTTGCTGCACTTTCTACAGTGAGAGATTTCAGGTGTAATTTAGAAACCTGAGGTAGTATGAATACATGTCTTAAATAATAAGAAGGACAAAATCGATTTGGTGCTTATCCAAAACACAGTGTTTTCTCCTTTTAAAGTTGACCACAATGTTACCTTAGAAGACATATTTGATGACTCTCAGAGTTTGTCTTGTGAATGCAAGGTGACTGGGCAGCTCGTGTAACACAGCTCCACCAGCAGAGCTGGATCAGCAAACCTCAGCCATGATTCACTCCATATGAGTTATCTGAAAATATATCTTATGCATAATACACTAAAATTTAACTCATAATCTTTCTGTTTTATAAAAACTATGGTTTTTCCAGAAAGGAATACTTCTATAAGCACTTCAGTGATAAAAAAGAAGTAACTTACTCCATTTTCTACTATGAATTCTTAGGGATATTTTTCAACAGGTTCTACCACTGGCCAAAATCAACAAAACAACAACAAAAACATCCAATGAAGGAGATGTAAAAAAAAATAATAATAATAACGCCCTTTCTGTTCAAATCCAGAGCTTCAATTAAAAATATGTCAACATTAAAAATGCTAAAACATTTCAATCAGTACCAGCTCTTAGTTATCACACCAGGAAACTCTTTCTCCATCTATTTGTATAAATTATAATCTTACACTTAGAAATTACTCTCTACATGCAGTAAATTATAGGTTGGGCTTATAGACCTGCCTGCAATTTAGGCTGCCCAACACTTCCTATTACAATAACCAGTTTTTAATTGCTTTTAAATTTGCCAAATTGTAACTGCTTGACCTGAAACTCTCCACATTGAACATATTCCACAGTCTGCTTTTGGGGAAGAAAACTCCACCTGAATTATTTTGTCTGTTTAAAATATATAGTATACCTTGACCCGGTTTTGTATTTCAGTAATTGAAAACATTTGGTGTCCATGTTTTAGGGCACAGATTTGATATTTGGCAGATAATTATGTTTTGAAATATCCTTTTCCTTATTCTCAAGAAAATACACTTATTTATCCAGATTCTATACCTACAAAAACATGCAATTCAGTAACATTTTGAACAATTCAGAACAATTCAGTAAGAGTATACATTCACATTTTTTAAATACCTTGAAATGCTGAATCTCCCACAGCCCCTACAGCAGCCTCAGCTGCCAATGAAACATTTCATCCCGGGCAGGGCCCCCCAGGCCACAGCCACAGTGAGCTGGGCAGTCTGTAATAGCAGCTGGAAACCGACTCAGGCTGCAGCAAGATGGAGCAGCAGGACTGCAACAGAGGAGCAGATCCCTCCTGCCCTCAGTGACCCACTTCCCAACAAGAAATAAGGTGCTGGGAGGGAGCTCCCCAAGCCTAACAACAAGGGAACAAACTCTGAGGGAACTGACTGAGCAACTTTTCTAGATCTCAGACTGTAAGCTACAGAAGGTTGTGGTACATAAACTGGCGTAGTAGAAAAGATTATCTAGATAGTATTTCATTATTTCCTTTATGTTTTTAATGGACTGTGCATATACAATTAAAAACTGAATGTACTTTGTGCCCTGCATTTCCTAATGCAATTCAATCATCGTGTCCCTGTGAGATGTGTTTGGACCAGAAATTATTTCTTTCTATGCCAGGGACATTTTTTTTTCTTCATAAGGGACATTCTATTGGAGGCAACTGCATCAGCACCTAAACTCTGTGAAGCTAATGACATTAAGTTCTGTTCTGCTCAGCAGAAAGGGCCCCATCACTCCTCACCTATCAGCTTCTTTGTTGTAAGAAATTTCGGTGCCAAAAGTAATGAAGTGCAAGGCTCAGAAATCAAGGCTCTTCAATCAGAAGAGTATTTGCACAAAGTATGCTCCAATTAGGGGTGGACCGGAGAGCAGCCTGAGGAGTGCTGAACTAGGCAGAGGGTATGCAAAATAAATAATTTTCTTCACACAAATTTATTTTGGACCTTCTCAGTCACCAAAACCATGTTAGTCAACAAAAAATCCAAAATACTTCTGCTTCCCTCAGATGAAAATTACTCTGGTATTATATGTGTTTCTGTACTTAACAGCTAATAAACAGACAATTTTATACTTTCGAATAAACAATATCTAATGCGTTCATATAATCGGCTTGTGAAAAGTTATAGACATACAGCTCTTTCAGCCATGACACCATGACACACTGAAAGGAGGATTTATCCTCAGGTTGGATATTAGGAAAAAATTCTTATCATAAAGAGTTTTAAAGCATTGGAATGGGGTTTCCAAGGAGGTGGTGGAGTCACCATCCCTGAAGGGTGTTCAAGAAATGTATAGACGTGGCACTGAGGGACGTGATTCAGAGGGCATAGTGGGAATGGGCTGGTGGTTGGACTAGAATATCTTAAAGGTCTTTTCCAATCTTCAGTATTCTATGATTATGTTAGCAATCACTTCCTGTTCATTTTCATATCTCCTGCACTCACATGAAACATTTCCACTTTTCTGGCTGAGCCATTGTGCCTCTTTTTTCCAAATTTCCTGAAGAAAATGGAGATGTCATTATCTCCAGTATGCCAGGAGGAGACAGACATCCTTGCTTACTTCTCCAAATCTGACAGACTTTTTTGATGATGCTCACCTTCTCCAGGTCTATTTTTTAATACATGAAAAGGGATATTATTATCCATTCTAGAAAATGTTTTAAAAATAAAACAGTCAATGAGAAGGAGACAAATCTTTAGATACAACAGGCAAAAAAAAAAAAAAGTAAAGGAGAAGGAAAAAAATTTTTAAAAAAAAAAGAAAAAAAAAAAAAAAAAAAGAAAACCTTGATTTTTCAGATCTCTAAACAACTTCTGTTATTGAACTCTGTTGTTTTGCATTCTCCAAGAATGAGCTTCACTTAAATAACTAACCTTGATCTCTGCCTTTCAACATGTCAAACTGCAGCCATACAATGCTGCTAATAAATACAGGTTACACATACGTGAGTTACACATAGTGCTCAAGGAAAAGTTGTGAAGTTTTTTATTTATTCCCTATTTTTCTCTCAGCAGAATGAACAAAGTACTTACAAACTTAAGAATACATTTCAAGGTGGAAGTAGTCAAAGGTGAAGGGGCTTCACAGAGGCATAGTTGCTAACATAGTACAAGGCATTCCCAGTACTCACAGACAGGCACTAGGAAAACTTTGTAGTGCTCAGCTTACATTTGCATTTTAAGAAGATTCAGGTGACAATCTGATTGGAAGTGAATAAAGAAATGTTACTTCAAGCTATTCTCTGTTCTGAAGGCTATTTTAGATGTACTAATGATGTATCAAAATAATCATCCATTATTCAAAGATGTGTTGTAGCTTACACTGAGGTATCAGTTTGCAAGTCACATACTGAAAGTTTTCAGACAGCGGAGGAACCATTCCAGAACCATTCCGTTCTTAGCTCCAAGTCCAGAACAAGATGATACTGTTATACTTTCTTTTAAATTAAAATGATGCAGTTCCATTAAATCTGTATAGGAAAATTAAATGTTATTTTCTTTGACTGTTTATTGATTTTTATTTGCATCTCTGACTTCCATCAATATTTTACAAATAAAATTAATATTTGGTTTATATTAACAGACTAAGCAAACTGAACTATAATATCTCCTTTAGGAGTAACTAGCCTAAGTCAGAGGAAAAATAGCTCATATAAAACACACAAAGCCCCTAAATCAGGTATTTTTACACTAGCTAGATGCTAAGCTCAAGAGATAAAATCCTGAGTAAGACCTCACCACTAGAGAAAATAAATGAGGGATGTATTTCCCTACATTTAACATTCTGATTGTGAAAACTCTGTCTGCTACAGTCCACATTTTCTGTTTTATTATAATGGTTTTGCACAGACCCCGAACTGCCTTCTATTTAATGATGTCAGTAATATATTTACGCCTTTGATGCAACTTTCAATGTTAATGAAATTAATGTGAGACATACTTAAATACCAGGTATCAGCAATCTAAACACCTTTGTTATTTTTGAGGAAATAATATAGATAGGCATCCTCTTTTTATTTTTTATTTTTTTTCCTGTGGATGCCTCCAGCAATGGTAATAAAGGCGTTTAAATACCACTTTTTAATGTTTTAGGTACTAAGCTGATAACTGAACAACTTTTATTTCCATAGATTTATCAGGGATTTCTCTGGCAAATCCTCCTACAGAGGCATAAGAATTCATACCTGTGCAGCTTGCAAAACAGCATACCAAGTACGAAGCATAGCCCATAGTGACCTGTATCATACAGTGTGATACACTATGGACCTGTATCACTCAAGTAGAATTTCCATTCTCCAAGTCCAGGTAAGCACTCAGGAGAGTCTTCAAGTGTTTTTGTTTGTTTGTTTGTTTCCTCTTTTTGTTTTGAGACAGTCAGTTCCAGACTCTGCTTTGTATGTGCAATGACCACCAAAGCAAAAAAACTGAAAGCACAAGCTCCTCTGTTAAATTTTCAGGATTAGGAGACCCCCTCATCTTTGGATGCCAGCAAAAAATGGAAGCCCTTCAACTGCAGAGTTCATCTGTCTCTTGGATCCTTGTTAGTTATCTTCCAATGTGAAGATGCTGGCAAAGATGATAATGTGACCTAAAGAAGGTAACTCTCACCATTCCAGCCTGGGCAATTGTTCTCATTCAAGAATTTACAATGCTCAGGCCCTGGCCTTGACTTTAGACTTCCGGTCACAGGACTCAGGTAGGACTCTCAAACTGACACTGACTTTTTTACCTCGAAACCTATGGATGAGTTACAATGTATGTGCTTCTGTCAAAGACCGCAAGATACAGTTGCATGACTAAACTGACTGAATTTTTTTTAATGGCACGTAGACAAATCTTTCCCTGTCATGAATGTGTTATTTCCTGTGATCCTGGGTCAGCTCTTGGAATTCATCACTCAATTATTTGTATTTTCTCAGCTGCTGATGAACAGTTTTTAGATTCTGTATTTGGTTTTCATGCATTTCTATAAGAACATCACAGAAAGCACACTTCGTACACCACATTTATGTTTTACCAAAGCAGAAGTATTATGACCCTGAGGTATTCTCCTAAAAAGAAGGTACCCACTGCATTCCAACCAAGACATCACACTTTCTCTGATGAGCCCATTTAGGAAGCCTTTTTCCTTCTTTGTCTTCATAGCAAACATGTTCCTACTCACAACTTATCACACTGCAGAGCAAACGGTACAACAAGAGTGATAAAATTAAATCAATTTGTGATTTAAGCAATTTCCATCAAAATCTGCGGACTTGTTTCATCCCTAGGGTATGAGAGATATGAAAGCCAGACACCTTAGATTTCATCAGAGTGTTACTGAGTACTCTGTAGCTGAAAAAAAACCCCAATGTGATTTGGCTCTTCAGTGCCATAACAGATCAGAAGATCCTCCTTCAGGTTAAGGAGTACAGTCTGATGTTTCCAGTAGAGTTAAGTGTGCACACAGAAAACAACCTGGAAGAAAACAAAAACACAAGACAGCAGTGTGCCCAGAGGGTCAAGGCCAGTGCCATTATGGTCTGCATCAGAAACTGTGTGTCCTGCAGACCTAGGGAAGTGATCACTCCCCTCTGTACTCAGTCCAGGTTAAGGTCATACCTTGAGTACTGTGGTCAGGTTTGGACCCCTCACTTCATGAATACGGAGTTGCTTAGTGCTTTCAGAGAAGGGTAATGAAGCTGCAGAAGGGACTAGAGAACAAAATTCACGAGGAACAGCTGAGGGGATTGGGGTTATTTAGCTTGGAGTAGAGGAGGCTCAGGAGAGACTTAATTACTCTACCAGTATCTGAAAGGAGGCTATAGCAAGGACACTGTTGGCCTCTTTTCTCTGGTGATAAGCGATAGTATACAAAACAATAGGCTCAAGTTGCACTACAGGAGGTTTCAGTTTGATAACAGGAAGACAAAAAGGGTGATTCAGCATTGGAACAGTCTGCCTAGAGAAGTGGTGAAGTCACCACCTCTGAAGATATTTAAGAGATGTGTGGACATGGCATTAAGGGATATGGTTTAGCGGTAGACTTGGTAAGGTTAGGTGAAGGTTGGACTTGATGATTTTCAGTCTTTTCCAACCTAAATGATATGATAAAGAAGATAGTGATTTACCAGTGAATGAGAACTTCAGGTGTGTTATTTGCCTATATGCAAATTCACAATTGCTCATTAAGTTCAGCCTTGTTCAGTTATTTTCTCTTTCAAATGATGAGGTCAGCTTCTAGCTAACACTCTTCTACTAAACTGAAGAACCTTTTAGCATATGATGTCAATACCTAGACTACGATTAAGTCTTCACAGAATCTTCTTTTTGCTAAGCTGAAAAGGTAAAGCTTTTAAAAGTATCTCTTTGAAGGTTTTCTCCATCTCTCAGTTAAGTTCTGTGGCTCTTTTTCCACAAGGAGTTTCACCTGGTACTATAGCAGATAGATAGATAAATTGTATGCCTCAGAGGAGCATTAACAGATATTTTCTTTTATTATTCTGATCTTCACCTTGTACTTTGCAGGGTCTTCCCAAAGAGGAAAATGGCTCTAAGTATTTAGATACACTCCATGGGTTTCCCTTGCAAGATTGGAACTTCTTGTACCTTATTCTGAAAACACATAAAACCCATAGTTCTTAATCCCTTGTGCATACTGATGCCACCTTGCCTTATTCCAAATGAAAATATACAGCACTGAGTCAAATAACCCTTAATCCTACCAACAATCACCTTAATCAGCCTTGTAAAGAGCACGACTTGTTTTTAGTAACACTATTTACACTCTTATTAATTACACTCACGGTTTAATTCTTCAACATCAAAACTATATTCATTCTGATTATTTTGCTGAAGACAGATTTCAGACCATGTGAACAATAGCCACCTATTTGCTCACTGTTCTGGTATGACACCATATGTGTGTTATTCCAAAATAAACAGCACTGGGAAAAAATCTATCCCCATCAATTCTTGTAGTTTGTAGAGTGCAAGTCACTCAATCCTAGTCATTCAAAGATTTTTGTTTCCAGCAGATGATGCTTAATACACTCCTTACTTAGTAACAGACTGGTAAATACCTGACTGTTCTTGTTTGATATGATTGCAGCATGTTGTTTCTTTCTAAATGCAGAAGACAAACAGTAATTAAAAAATCACATTTTCTTGCCATTAGCAAAATTAGCATTTCCATCTATTAAACGTTTATAATACAAACAGGATTTATTAGTTCTTAATATGTGCTACATCTTACTGGCTGTACACCCTGACAGTTATTTTTTCTTGATAGTCTCAGTTTTCTTTAACATTTTACACTTTACAATTTCTCATTTTATAGCTGTTTTCTACTCCTGACCTCACTTCTGCTTTGTTTATTTTTCATCACTGGTTTTGCCGGTGAGCAGGTCAGTTCTTAGTCAGAACTGTTCTCTATTTCAATTGTGAATATTTTTGGCCAGTTATATTTTAAAGATGTACTACTTCTCATTCACAATTTCAATTCCAATTGATTTTTTCACCAGCCCACTTAACAATTTTATATTTAGCCATTTTAATCCATCAGGAGTATAACTCAAGGAATTAATCGATACTGAACAAAATTAGGTCACAATTATTCGTTTCTAGGCAACCACTAATTTGCAATTTATTTAATTAATTCATCTTTATCTATCCTAGTAAGGTCTCAGATAGATACCATATTTTTCTATCATGATTAGTTATACAAGACTTCCAGTATAGGCCCTACAACCTGAACTTCCTCTGTGCTGCATCACACATTTTCCTTTCTCCAGCGGAAACTATTATTTGTATTATATTCATGAACAAAATACTAGTGAAAGAAAAAGTCAGCTCCAGATATCAGGAAGAAACATAAGCATTTAATCAACAAGCTGATGCAAAATCTTACGTTCTTTGGCATTCAAATAAAAATACAAGAAATTTATTCAGAGACTAATATTAACATGTTTTGTTTCTAAGTCATTAAAAAAAATCGTTAGCCTTTTATAAGTCATTATGCATTAAGCTACTACCTTTTTCATGATATCTTCCCAACATTTACCCCAACCATTCTACAACTACTGCTCAAACACCCTGCTCAAACTTAGTTCTTCAACCTACTATTTTCCTACCTTTTCCTTTGACATGCTACCACATAATTTCTTGATGTCTGGTCATTCTAATCTCTCTCAGTACTTGATTCAGTTCTCAATACCTTCAGACATACAACTCCAGCTCAGTACATCTATAGCTGCTAGCTCTGTCCTTACCACTCCCTATACAAACAGCTCTAGAAAATCCCTTCAGGAGTTTCCATCTAACTAACCTTCCCACTGCTACCACCAAAGGTAGCTGAAAATCATTTTATTTTGCAGAGGGAAAACAAAGATCTTGACTTTGTGATTTATTTCTTGCTGCAGTAATTTTACTTTTCCCATACCAAATGTCTACAGTTCCCCCTTATCATCTCTTACAATAGGGTTTAACAAAATTACTTGTCAAAAAACATCAGCAATTGACTGACCCCAATTACTGATTAAAAAGAGGATGCTTTTATATTAGTAACATACAGCACAGGGCTCTTTGGGTGGGAAAACTGGAGAAGTACAGACTCCAGTTGGTCTCTACAAACATGGACTCTATACATCTTAATGCCTTTTTTACTATGTCAGCAAAATAACCAACAGCCAGTGCAGTTCACAGAGCAAAATTTAAACCTTTTCTTATGGCCTGCAGGCAATTCAGACAGCCTGCATGCTGGACGTGTATCAGATGACCAGCAGTAGGGATGGGTGAGGCCACTTCCTAGCCATCTTCTGACCCGTTTGCATGGCCAACCCATTCTATCTTTTGCAACAAAGCAGCAGAATGGGAAAACCATTACCTGGTAACCACTTCCTGAGTGCTTAAATCAATTCTCTCCCACATCTCCCATCTTACCCTTTCTGTTGGTTTAAACTTCTGTAGTCAGGCCAAAGTGTAATATGAATTGATGAAGAAGAAAAAAAAATTCTAAATACAGCTAAGTTCTAAAAAGAAGTATTTCTAACTTCAAAATGCAGCTGATTTTTAGACCAAAGTTTCAAGTTACATTATTATTATTCTACAGTGAATACCTTAAGTTGAGTTGGAATAAACACTGGTTTTTAATGCTTTGAAATTGAATTCAGTGGATGCATGAGTCTAGCAACTATGATACAGGTTGTTTTTTGCCAGATACCTATGTCCTGGCATGTTTGAATGTAGGTAATTTTTTCTGCGCAGTGTTAAGACAATTAACTTGTGTTTCTAAAACAGAAGATCGTGATCATATTACTTGCTTTCTTTGGGGATTTTGTGTCACATGCTTCACATCCAGAAAAGGTTTCATGTGTACAATAGAAAAGTGCAAGACCAGGAAAGTGGTTTTTATCCAGGGGTTATCTTTTCCATTTCAAGATCAATTCTTTACAGCTTCAATTTGATTCAGAAGGTCTTCAAAAGGTGTCATGGTTTTATGATTTTTGGTACTGGTATTCCACATCATAACATNACATGAAAACAGCAGATTACTCTGATGCATTACTACTTTAAGATGATTTCAAACCATTTTAGAACATTACACATTTCTTTCTTCAGAGCAATTTTATCCATAAGATGATCTTAATTGCAACCTGATGCAGACTTTTGGAGATGGCTTCTACAAAACAAAATTGTAGAAAATTATTCTCTGGGACAGATACAGATCATTCTGTTTATCTTTGTGAGCCACTAACTGGTTTTACATTTTCTTCTTCCTGCACACCTGGATATCTAGCTGATATCCGTACAATCCTGTAGGCATTTTCATACACACGTAAGAGCAGGTATTTTACTGCACTACAGTATCTTAGTTAATAAATAACTTTACTATAGTATAGTTACCATAAATTTTGTTATGCACACACACTGAAGAACAGAAAAATAAACAAGTCAAATTATGATCATCAACATGAGTACCATCCTAAAATTAACTATTAATTTCTATCACATATTTTTGCTTATAATTACTGTATTTCCATCTATCTACCCTGATAGGAATCTGCTGGTTTTGCAGAGAAAGGTCTCCCTCATGTGGAAGCCTGCCTGACAGCTGCGAAAGAAATACTGCATTTCACGTCTTAATATAACTTCTGTTACTTACTTTTGGAAAATACCACTGAAGATCCTTCTAGAACATATTAGTTCATTGAAAGGTGAATGGAAAAAAACCTTTCATAAGGTAGAATCACAAGAATTTTAAGAGGTTCTAATATAACTGATTTTCACATATCACTTGCAGATGACCTTGCAAAACTCAGGTCTAAAACTGTAACTGATTACAAGCATTGGAACGGACTTAATTTTTTGGAAGGGTGAATGGTTTTAAACTAATGAGGGGAGATTTACATTAGATGTGAGAGGGAAATTCTTTACTCAAGAGTGCAGCGAGGCACTGGCATGGGCTGCCCACGGAAGCTGTGGATGCCCTATCCCTGGAGGTGTCCAAGGCCAGGCTGGATGCTGCCCTGGGCAGCTGAGCTGGTGGGGAGCAGCCCTGCTCATAGCAGGGGAGTTAGAACTGGATGATCTTTAAGGTTTCTTCCTTCCTTAGCCATTCTTTGTACAGTGGTAAACCTACAGTTAGTATGTTTTTGCTGAAATGTTTTTGTTTCCCCCCATCCTTTTCTCATAGTGAATGCTTCCAGTTTGCTTTTGCTAGAAAAAGAAGAAAACTTTTGCATTTACCAGGCACATTTTCTTACCTTGCAGCTGAACAAATAAAAAACCAAACATGGTTACAGCTACGATTCAAATATCTAAAATATATTAGCTAGTAACCAAAATTAAAACTTTGTTAATGCACGTGTTGTAAAACCAGAATCAAACTAAGTATAACATCTAATGATGAGTGCATTTGGACCAGGAATTTTGTATTAGTGGTGTAGAATTGGCATGTAAGATAAATATTTTCAGATTGTGCAGGAAAAAGAAATGGAAAAATAATTATTAATTAATAAATATTTGATGGCTGAAACCATCAAATCTATGAGGCTGTTTAGTATTACTTTTGCATTTCAGTACACTGAAAAGGACCAATAAGAAAATACTGTTTTCTCAATTGGGACACGTGTTCTTCCTTACTTCCCTTATGTATCTCAAAGTTTTTCACAACCCAACCAAAACCATTTTAATTGCTTTTAGTGTCGCTGTTCATACTGTTTGGAAAACAGAGACCTGAGTTTTGATCAACAACAACAAAAAAGAGTAGATGGGTAAAAGATGGGAAAATTACCAACATCCTATTTTGATTTGTTGTTCCTCTATGAAGGGAAGAAAAGAATAGCTCAGATGATGGTTGAACTTCTTTTTAAACTTATGCTGATAAGTTTATAAATCACACGATAATTTAGTATGCATCAAAATGAAATCTAAAGATATAATATAAATATGTGTGCTGTAAGGCTGTCTTGTCCAGGTTCTCTTTCTTGGAATTTGTCAGAAAGCTAGATGATGAAAGCATAATGATATCAAACACTTCCATTCTATCAAAAACATTTGTGAGCCATTGATACAATAAAACAAAACAAAAAAAACCCACCAGAATCTAAATGAATGTTTCTTTTATTGCTGGTAATGTCCCTTTTTATCCCCAGTTTTAAGATCCATTCACAAGACAGTTTAAGTGCATCTATTAAAAGAGAAACAAGGCATCATATCCCCATACTGATTTGTACCATAACAATTCAAAAAAGAAGTTACCACACAAATTTCTCAACTTCTGCACATCTCAGATTTTTTTTCCATGATGTTTGCATTTTGTAGTCCTGTGCCATTTAAAAATCACATTTTTATTAAAAAAATCATGAAAAAGTAACCCAATTTGTCTAAAATGATACACAGTTAAAATATGAAACACAGTGACATTTCCAGCTCATTCCATACATACATATCACTACAAAGGAACCATAGTTTTACTAAACACATAGTCCCTTACTCAACAGGAAAGCTCTCTGGCTTGGTTTGCGCTCCAAGAAATTCTGAAGCATATCCATCCCATCCAAAGATCCTCCAGGTTTCAAAATAAGATTTCTGTATTTCATCCCAGCCTGATAAAAGGTAAAGTAGAATGTTAGTATTTCTTATCTTGGAAGCTGCCACTTCCATGTTTTTGCCATGTCTAATTGTATAGGTTTTTAAATACATCTCCTCTCTTTCCAGATATTCTTAATAACAAAATAAAATATACTGCAAAAATAACTTAAATCTGTTGGAAGAATTCAAGATGGGAGAAATTTAACCTATTATCTAGCAAATCATTTTTCCTTTGGTTTTGCATTATTTTGGGATTTACAATCACATAACTTGCCCAAGTTATGGAAGTCATTCTACAAGCTATACTATGACCACTAGGCAGGCAAACAGAATCTAAACATCCATTCTCCCTTAACTGACAATTTCTCTTTCTTCCATACCTACTTGGAGATATATGCATTACAAGTACATCACATATCCATTACAGAGATAATCAGAGATAGCAGTGAAGAATAACACGGCACATATACACATTTTATATGCATAACTATTTAATATATACACAAACATACATGATTTCCCAATTAAAATATCTTAAAGTAATGGAAACTTAACTCAGTTTATATTCTCAAAAAGAGCAATACTAATGCAAGAGAAACAGATTCTGTTAGACAAAATGAAATGAGCTTCTTAGACAACACTAAATTCTTAAAAGAAAACATACTTAAAAGAATGTATCTGGAGAATTAGGGGCCTCAGAGGCACACGTATGAATGAGAAAATATTTTCTCATGTAGACATCCTGGCTACTTTTAGTATTAAATTTAAAAAGCTCCTCCCTTCAGTCACTGTACATATACATATACATTTCCCTCACATGTCAAAGTTATGAGACAGGACTACACCACTTCCTGCTCACCACTGCGAAAACAGGCTTAGGTATTTACTGATGGTCTTCCCATGACTTAATTGCATTCCAATTGCACTGCTTGAAAGAGCAGCTCAAAAAAGCTAAGACAATATATCACTGAAGAAGCATTGCTTACATTTTGCTATTTGTGTTAAATTCCTGACTGTTAATAGAAAAAGATCTACATTGTTCCTCTTGGTTTAAAAGCACTATTTGAGTAAATGTGACTTTTTGCTGTTGTGTTTCCAATCAGCAGATTACTCAGTTCTAGAGAGATCAGAAATAATTTCAGATAATGTGCATGAACTTACTGACAATTAACAGTGTTAGTATTTGCTGAACAGTTGTTACAGATAGAGATGCTTAAATGAGCTGCAATAACTGCTGCTCAAAACAGGAAGAGAAGTCTTATTCTAACAGGAAGAGGTAAGCCAAACTTCTAAAAGCCCTTGTCATAATACCATAACCGACTTCCTTTCCTGCTGTTGTGAAAAGTAGTCTAAATGTAGATATAAGAAATATGAATGACTTCAAAAATCTCACTAGCATCTAGCATCTTTTATAACAAGATCATTTTCCCACCATACAGAACTCTGTTACGCTTAAATACCAGTACAAAAAATAAGTTAAAAGAAAACCAACTTGAGAAGATGGTATTGCCCTGAAGTACAGCAAATCTCCAGTGGAAGTTCCCCCTGAGGTTACGTGAACACCCAAACAAAGTGTGTTTGCACACATAAGAGAGTGAGCATGGGACAACATGCCCATGCATGTGGATATACGTACACAAATAACCATTTTTATTTCTGTCTTCTTAGCGGGAACAGGAAGCTTCATGTTAAAAGAAGCACTAGCTGCCTCTTATCTGCAAACACCCACTTGGCCCACGTGTAACTAAACTCTTCTCAAAGTGCCCTGTTCAGAGACTGAGAAAGAAAACAAAAACCTACACACACATACAAAAAATTAGAACAAACTGCACTTTCATCCCTAGGGTGTAATAAAGGTCACAGAGTAATCCTGTTAAACTATGGCTTAGGGTTTTGACTGCACAATCACTCAAAAGAGTTCTGAAGGCCAGGACCAATGGTAACAGAGAAAAAGTCTGTGATCACCCTGGAGGAGTGTGAATCGTGTGGAGAGGGAAGAGGTAGGAAAATCAAACGGTCTTCACCATGACAGAGCTGTAGCATCTCCAGTTAGAAGTCTAATGCTTTAATTGGTGAGAAATCAAAAAATATTCCAAATTGGTAGGACTACTAATTACAACACTAACTGTTCCTCACCCTTTCCTGTTTGAGGTAGAAAAGGCTGATGAATTACACAACAGAAAAAAGCCCAGTAAGTCTAAAATCCATCAATGGCTTGACCTTCAAAAATCACTTGGGAAAAAAACTAAGGAGGAAAAAAAATTAAGTTATACTGTACTGAGTAAGAACAAAATAAATTCAATTTCTTAAATAATACCTATATAAAAATACCACATATTTGAGGCACTATTCAAGGAAATAGAGCACTATCACTACAAAGCTTTCATAGTGGAAGAATACGTATCTACACTTACAATGGAGAAGCATGTCTTTTTCTGTTTAAAACTGAAGAGGAAAGTATTAAGATATATATGTTAACATCTTAGAAGTCACAAAACAATACTAAATATATGACTTTATATGATAATTATATTAAAATCCATGCAGTCCTCAAAATTTCAGGATGATTTTCAAAAGAAATTATCTGTACACCACTTTTTTCAGTTGATCTGAACTTGACAAGAGTACTTAAGACGTTATTTCTATGGATCCTAACTGCAATAAATGTGGCTTTAGAGACAAAGCCCCACAGGAACCTTCAAAAGAAAGTGTTTGTTGCCTACCTTCAGATTCATTATGCCTTCCTGCTTAAAGCAGCTATAAAAGATGTCCATGGAAAACACTTCGCTCCAGAGGTATCCGTAGTACTGTCCATCATAACCACCTACAAGATGCCCAAAGGTAGCTGGCATGTTTGTTCCTTAAAAAGTAGATACACGTTAATCAATTTAAATCAAAGAGAATAATTTCTTTTATGCATAAAATACACCGAATTTGAAGAAATTAATGAGGAATTTGTATGAAATAATTTGAAACTTCTAACAGGTCTGAGTACATCTCTAGAAGCATCAGACAAATTTTGGTGACTACGAAAGGAAAATTCTATTTCGGTCTATTTGCACATCCAGCACAGATGTGACAGAATATTTAATAAGATATTCATGTCATCTCACTCCAAAAGATAACCTGCAAAAGTACAGCTTTTGATACTTTCATCTTTCTCCAGAAGAGATATTCAGGATTATTTCAAATTTCAAAATAATTATTTCAGCTTCACAAATTAGATTATTTTACAAACAACAACTCTGCTTTTTTTGTAAGACAAACATTATTGGGAAAGGAAGGCATAACTGAATAAAGCATTTGGGCATACTGTGCTGATATACCTGGGGTGGCAGGAATTCCTAGAATCTCTGTACAGTATTTGGCGTATACATCTCCTGGGTCAACAGATGGCTTTGTATGGAGTGCCTGGTCAACCTTGCTCAAAACAATCTGGCGGAGGGTTAAAAGACCTGGTGGAATAAGGACATTCAATTAACTAACATCAAAGGAGCTGGAGTTTCTTTAGCACATTTCATTCAGCAATCTCAAAAAAACATTCTAAACTTTTAGAATTTTAACTACAGAAAAAACTTGGAGTTAAGTCTTTCCATTCAAATGCTTCAGCTAAAAAAAAAATGGAAAAAAAAAAAATGTAGAGAGGAATACTTTTGAATTGCCATTATAAGGTCCATATTTTCAAATGTTACTTTCCTCACAGATTAAAGACTCACTAAAGCAGGTATTTTAAAAGCAAACATCAGTACTTAAAATTGTCTTCTCAACTGTCATCGGTTCTAGCTACCATTTCATTCAGGCTTCCACAGGTGATGGTAAGTGTACGTAACGAGACTGCCTAAGACATCACAAAGAATAGGAAGAAACGCTGCTGCTTTAGGCTCTTCTATTTTGAAGAAACAAGATGTGAACCTCTACTCTACATAAAATGCTTATGCAGCTGCAGTGCTTGTACAAGCCAGAAGGACAGACACTTCTTGTTCAGGATAGGGAAGAAGTATGAAATGAACAGCAGTGCTTTAATGACATAAATTGCACCATAAATAATGCTTTGGGGGGAGTTCTGACAACAAGGACAGAGTGGTAAGAAGGACAGAATAATAATGAAACGATCGGCAATAACATTTGATTAGTCTTACTTTGGAGATAGAAACAATGTGGAGACAAGTTGAGGAAAGACAACAGAAGTGGGACCTTGGTTTGGGTATGCAGTGTACCTACTGAAGTGGGGAACATGGAGTTAGGATTCTGGATTCAGAAGTTCAGAAGCTGTTTGAGCAATGAAAGGCTGCAACACATTGTATCACATATGTAAAACATATGTTTAGTAAACTTGCAAGCAACTTTCATTTCTGTCAAATAACATGTGCAAACGAAATGTGTAACACACATGCAGAAAATCTGATACTTCTGTGTCAGTAATGCAGTGTCTGCCCTGGGCTACTAGAAAAAATGGAAAACCACAGCTCTCTCTCATCAAGCATTAAATAAATGGAGTTGCTGGGGTAAAAAGTAAATAAAAATAACATAGAAAAAACTGTAAAGGTACATCAATCCTTTGGATAAGTCTGGAAAACCAGAGCTGCTGATGTTACCGCATGCAGTGGCATGTGACAGAACAGCCTTTATTGATGGTTGTGACTAAGCAAATAAACACAAGAATTATTAAGACAATAAACCTAACTTTTTGGTTTAAAGTGCTCATCCAGTTATTGATAGTGCTGACAGAGATAGTGTACACAAAGAAGAAAAGTAATGGGCTTGTTATGTTTTACAGAAGATATTTTCTTCAAAGTTTCCAACCAAATTTTTAAGAATTATTCGTTTTTTACACATACAAAGTATAAGAGAGATAGATACCTGTATTAGCCAGTCTAGAGGCAGCAAGTTTCTCAAGGACAGCATCTGCAACATGGCTCCCATCTCTGTAATGTCTTGACATTTGCTGTAGTGGTTCTTTTTCCCACACCCAGTTCTCAAACATTTGTGAAGGTACCTCTACGAAGTCTGTTTCCACATTAGTTCCACTAAACCTGGCAAAATCAGTCTAAAAGGAAAAGCCATCGTATTAAATCAAAACAGAAACCAAGATTTCTGGAAGAAATTTTCAGATATTGAAATTTAAGTGTTTCAATTTGAATAAAATTTCAAACTTTAAAGAAAGGAGGACATAAATACGCATACACGACAACTAAAAAGCAACAAAATAGATTATGCAATAGTTATTTCTCCATTCTATGCTAGTGATTCTCTACTTCAATTCTTTTAGTACTGTTCTTTTCATCTCTCAGGTTATGACTGCAATACAAATGTTCCCATGGCATCTTAGGACAATGACACAATTTGTTAACTTTTATAAAATTGTGTTATATAAGTAAAAAAAAATGACTCCAATAATACATTTGTAAAATTGTTTATTGTATTGCAGTTTAACACACTCATTCACAG
This sequence comes from Odontophorus gujanensis, assembly GCA_013399175.1. Classification (NCBI taxonomy): domain Eukaryota; kingdom Metazoa; phylum Chordata; class Aves; order Galliformes; family Odontophoridae; genus Odontophorus; species Odontophorus gujanensis. Next base: position 228,654 of record VXAB01011348.1, read on the forward strand.
ATTTTACATGATCAACTTACACTATCCAGGCTTTCCCTAATAACTATCTTTATTCGTAAAGCATATAGTTAACTTACTGGGCAATTTTTGGGTCAGTAATACCTGGTCTGAAATAAATGAACCCTAGCAGCTTTAGCCATGAAAGGTCCCCCAAACTGACACTCATTCACTGACAGAAGAGTCTTCAGTTTGAAAGCCAAGCACATTAGACATTTTTCTCTTCTTTTATTTCACTCTACCGTTGTCAACCACTTCATGTTTAAAAAGTCCACCACAGATACTGACTTTGAAGGAAAGCTTCATGCAGTCAAAAATCCATGAACATATATTCCAAACTCAAATTACTCCTGAAAAGATGGTAATTTTAGAAAGATAAATGTTCAAATATCCACAGAAATTACTTTGTCTCACTCTTGACTTGCCTGTTGACTCTGACTCTTTTGTTAACCCAAATTTATTCCTTTTCCTTCTAAGCAACATTCTAATAATCAAAACACTTCAGACCCAAAAAGGAAAAACAAGCAAAGAAAACCTTCCAGTTTCCCAAATGGGGAAACAGGGGCATAGATATTCCATTGGAAAACAATGCCCAAAAGAGGGGTGGCTTTGAAACTTGCTTTCTTGCAGGGCTACCAAGAAAATCACGTGTAATAACTGGGCATATATTGTACTGATGGCTATGTCACTTGCGTATCAAAAGAACAGGAGAAAAGAACATTTACCTTTAGTAACGCCCACTGACAACTCAAATCTAAGGTTGTAACAGCTGTCATGATTTTATGATTAACTCTTTATCTCCCAATGCATTACATGATGTTATGATGTGGAATACCAATAACAAAAATCATAAAACCGTGACAAACAGCCTAGCCCTTCCTCCTACAGCTGCTAAACAGTAGATATGAAGATAAGTGAAGAACCATCAGATAGGAATACATTAGTATTAGACAGAAGTAGCTAGAGTAAAAGGCAAGGAGGTGTGCAGGAGTTTGTTGGCCACCAGATATTCTCATTTACTCAAACATGAAAAAGAAAAAAAATTTTGGTTCAGGTTCTTGGTTAGCTGTACTTCCCTAACATCATAAAAAGATCCTGTCTCTACCCTGATATTTCACATGCCAGCACACTCCCAGCACAGTACTGCCATCCAAACACTGACCTCTACCAGTTGCTCACAGATTCCCACTCAGTCAGATCCCCCTACATTCTTTAAATGGCAAATTTTAACATGCTTAACAAAAAAATAAAATAAAAAAATCAGCAAATGAAACAAGATACTGCTTTGCATATGAAGATCCCAGAGTACAGGATGTTCCTGTGTGGGACTGACAAGCTATTTGCAGGTATATATACTAATCCATTAAATTATTCACAGAAAATCCGACAGCAGCAAGCACAGTAGCAATGCAAGCAGAGTACAGCACAGCAGTGAGAGACAATTGGACAGAAAGCTCCCTGAGCGATGTGCAATTCGCAGCAAGTGGATGAATATGTGCACAGTAAGGCTGTTGGCTGGGCAGCCCAGATGCAGCTCTGCAACACCCAGGAACACCTTCACTGGCTACCAAAATTTTGCACTAAGGCTGAACGTGTCTCATTCATAAGCACCTTCCAGGTAACTGAGGGAAAAGAACAGGTTTTATTTCTCAATTTCTTGATTTATTTCTCGATTTATTTCTCGATTTCTGAACTGTCTTCAGGCAAAGATGACCAAATTATCACCACCTTCAAGATGCAAAAATATAAGTGAATGCCTAGCTACTTGTTATTAAATGTGCTTGAGTATTATTTGTCTAATTCTAGATTTAATACGTGGATTTGTATGTGTCTATCTGCTTATTCCTCAGTCCCAGGTTCTGGGATGAGAACATTATTAAAATGTTTTTAATAGGAAGAATGATAGCTCTCAAGTGTACTATACACAAAAATGCTGGAGGGTAAGCACATAACTATATGAAATCATAAATCATTTGCACTATGAGCATAGTAGACTTTTTGTGTGTTTCTGATATCTAGCATGCTACTAGGAGTAGTAAAGAGTTGTCAGAGAGCTGTAACAGAAGTCACAACTGAGCACTTTCTCTACCTTACGCATGGATCTGTTTACTTGTCACTAATACCCACATGGTGCAAATGTAAAAGTATATGCTCTTCTGAAAATGTTTTTTTTAAAAGTCTATTCTTTACTGCTGTGTTCTTTTAAATGGAAATTAAAAACAGACAGAACAACCAGTCCCTTTGAAACATAACCAAACAATTCATATATACTTTGCTAAAGTTTTATTGGCAATCATAATTTATCTCTTGCTTCGAGGCTGTGAAAAATGTAAGAAAATAGGAATTGAAACATCACTAACCTGTGCACATATCTGATGCATTACGTGACCAAATTCATGGAAGTATGTCTTTACTTCATCATGTCGCAACAGAGACGGGCGATCTGATCCTGGTTTTGTGAAATTGGTTACCAGAGCAGCTACAGACATCATTCTACTGCCATCAGAGAGAAGACAGCCAGGCTGGAGACCAAAGCATGCTGCGTGCCCATACTTTCCCTCTCTGTACAAGAAAACGTATCAGAAATTATCTTGAAATCACAATGCTGCTCTCTGGAATATTCAAGAACAAGGACAATGAACTGGTGTCTCTTTAAAGTCTTAAATGAATAAACTATGTCTTTTCATTAGGATGACCATACAAAAGTCTTATTACGACTTCTATGAGTCACTAGGCTTAAGATTCTGCTTAAGAAAAGAAGTGGGGATATAACAGTACCTAAATTATACTATTTTAGGATTCACAGCAGCATTTATGAGAATCTGATTTTTACTCAAATTATATATATTTTAGCTGTCAATTCTATTTTGAATTGCTCATAAACAATGTAACAATGAGGACTCTGTTCTATTCTCTGAAGCAGTAACTTTTCTTTCATTACAGGAGACAAAAGAATACAGTTTAAAGCATTTGCAGTGTGATCCAAGTTTAAGGAAGAACAATTTTGAAATGTCAGCCCCGGACCCAGATAATGGGGTAGTAAAAGCAAAAATGTCTTACCAACAAACGTTTTCAGAAATTCACATTATATGCAGAAAGGGGTGAAGAGACAAATGGGTAAAGTAGAAAATACATGCCTACTTTTAAAGCAAAAAATTATACACTACTGCATCCACTAACTTTCTTTACCCATAGAAGTGTTAAATAAATTTATATTTGTAAAAATAATATCTATTAGTAAATAGATATTATCTTTTTACAAAATGTAATAATATCTATTACTAAAAAAGAAATTAAAAAAAACCAGCAAGAAACAGACAAAACAAAAAGGAATAGCTGAGAACAATTTTTGTCAAATTAGTCAACTCTCTTAATCTCTAATAGAACATAAATCATCCTGCAAATAGCTAAAGAGGAATGAAGATTAACCTAGAAGTAAATTTCAAGGTGTGCTCAACAGGAATCTTTCCTGGGTCATAATCTATCTGACACCTTTTTTAGCAATTTAAAGAACTGGCTACACAACAGGCACACAAAGTTTAAAGAGGAAATGGGAGAAACTATAAATGGTGAGCAGAAAGGAACATAACTGATCTGAACAGTTCCAGTATTAAAGAGATGTCAAACATATTTCAGTTGGAAAGGAAAAAAGAAATGGTGGATAACTGACTAATCAGCAATAATACACAAAATGAACATAGTTTTAATGCTTCAAAAAGGGAATATGAAGAGGAAATATGTTAGTACTGAAGAAAAACATACGAAGTAAACTATCTCAAAGCAGCCCAGGCAAAAACTTAATGAAAACAGCAACAAGCTCACCAGTGGGACAAATATTTACCTCCCACATTTAATTTCACCCTCACCAGCAACCCACTAAACCAAGTTTCAATTTAAAAATATATGTAAAACACTAAGTCATAATTACCGAGGGTAAAGGTCCAAATAGAACTG
>VXAB01011350.1:0-24155 GCA_013399175.1 Odontophorus gujanensis
CTTCCTCTTTCTTCCTTTCTTTCAGTCATTTCTTTCCTCCTTTCTTTCTTCCCTCCCTTTTTTCCTTCTTTCTTTATTTTCCTTTCCATTTTTAGAATAGATTTAAGGATTTATACAAATCACATTGGAAACCAAACCCTTGTGTACCCCTCAAGAGCTAGATACACAGTAAGGGTACTAAAGGGTACATGCACCCTGAGTCAATTAAATGTTATGCACTGATCTGTGAGCTCATGTTAAAGACTTCAAAAGCACTGAGCTCTACTTTGTTCATATTCCCAAATGAGGTACTGACTCTGGTTATTTTTCATGGAGTGAGTCACACAACTCCAATCAGTCCTTCTCTCCCTTTCTCTGTCACACATGAAAAATCCCTTAGGCCATCTATCCCTAATGAGACTGGTAATAATTCAGTTCCAATTCAGCAAATATAAAACAACAAAAGCACTGGAACAGGACACAAAACTGGGCCAGAAAACTACAAATCTATGAAAACTATCACTGTTCAACAGCTGTCCAGGTTTAATTTTAGGACAAACACAAGAACACATCACCTGGGATTGATTTAATATTTGAGGTACTAATTTAAATCATTTAATTTGCAGAATTTTTAGGTTCATCATCTGTTCCCACAGCTCAGTCAATACTGTGGCTCAGCTCACAAAGGGAATTGATCTGAAGACCATTCTTTACAAGACAGATTAATTTTTGTTGATTGATTGATTTGACTCTTTCCACTATGCATACTAATTCTGGACCATTTAAAGCTCATAAGGTTTTATTTTGAGATTCATCGATTTCACAGTTCTAAAATGATGAATGGGTTTTCAGCCAAGAGAAGGCAATTGATGCAAGCTTGAGGAGGGAGACCAAGATAATCAGTATACAGTGGAAAGGGCAGAGCTGCAATGTCTCTCTGTTTCTGTCCAGATTTTCCTCAGATGGAAGGGGATCAAAGCAATAGTTAGGGCAATATTGGGCACTTTTGACAAGTCTGTGCCTCAGGCTTTGCTGCCTCCCAGCCTTAATGTCCAGATTAAGATCTCCTGATTAAAACGCAGATAGAAGAACCAGCCTATCCCTGGCTTCATCATAGTTTCTGACCGTACACCTTTTACACTCTACGCTTCTGCCATTTATTTTTTTTATACTGGGGCTTATTGAGGAGTTTTATCATTCTTCTTCAATGCTCTAAAGTCACACAGCCTCTCTGTAAAATAATTTAAGTTTTATGATTATTAGACTATGCTTTCATGTAGAAGAGTGATATAGATGGTGTAATATATTCATGTATGTGGCCAAAGGTACACAAAATAGTATCATTTTAAGATAAAACATTGTGTCTTCAGAAGTGTTTTTGTAATCAATTTCCTTTTACTCCTAGAAAGACAAATGAAAGAAATTAAGATATTTGGTAATGTTTCAGAAGATTTTGTATCCACTAAGTTATCTCCTAAAATTTTCTAAGTTGGTGGAAGAATTGATCTCAGTATCCATTTTCCTATACTCAGCCCCAACACAGCTGGGAAACGCAAACCTGAACTTTCATTCAGTGCTTTTCCAGGCAGTATCTAAGGAGTTACCAAACAGACTAGGACTTGTAGCACTGGTGGGGATCTTGTCACTGAGGAATATCAGCTGAGAGAGCACTTCTTCTGTATTGGCTGTTCGGTTTTCCAGTATGGATGGAGGACTGTTCTTCAGGGGCTGAGTTTCATTTGCATCTGGTTCCTCTCATCAGACTGCTACATTCAGTAGCCTTCAGCTTACAAAGGTGTGTGAAATATATCTTCAGTTTGGTCTTTGTCATTTGGCAGAGTAATGTGTCTTATAAACTGAAATGTCTAACAGCAATGATTTTCTCTTTTCAGCGTTCCTCAATATTTTAGATTATAAAATCTGGATGTCTAGGAAATAAGCACCATCACAAGTAAATAATAAGGATATAAATCTGGAATATGATCCTGCACTGGACACATTAAGTATCTTCTCCAGAGGAAAGCCATCCAGCTTGGAATCTGTAGTAGAATTCTGGTTAAAATAACTTGATCTCAAGCCTCTGTCTTTCTCCAGGTTTTACTGTCAGGATTTAGTTCCAAGACCATTCACTACTTTGTATGCTCTTCACAGATATTACCTTGGAAGCAGATTTATCTCTCTCTACAGAGAGAGAAATGAATGCTGCTTCAGTTTTATCTTGTTGTCATACTATATGTATTACGAACTATCACTTCAGTCCACTTCCTGTTCCACCAAATGGCTTCAAAGCAGGTGATACATAGATGGTCAGGGAGGAAAGCACTTCTGGACAAAGTGTGTTCTGAACTATACTTTGTCAATGAGCAGTAACTTTCGATTTCACTGCAGTAACTGTAGTTTCTACACCACTACCACCACTATATTTATCTGTCTCTTCATTTTCCTCTTCCATCAGAGACTTGTAGACTTTTTTTATTTAGAGACTTTGTCATGCTGAAAAATAAATCTTCTATCCAACACCTTACTAATTAGAACTAATTTGAAATGAAACTTATCATTTTGCATATCATTAGACTACAGCCTTTCCAATTACACCATTTCTTTGCAACTCCAATTGAACTGTTAACTGTTACTATTCTCTATTTACAAGCTTTTTTTTTCACATACAAATAGCACAGAAAAAGAGAAGATCCAGAAGTAACAAAAAATAGCAGCAGGTTTTCAGTCTCAGACTACTCTTTGTATCCTTTAAAGACCACAATACTGTGCTGGCTGAGAGTGCTAAGAACATATGTACTTATTTATTTTATTAATGGTAACATTATCTTTGTGTGCTCTGAAATTAGGACACTTTCTCAAACAAAGGCTGAACAACCAAGTGCTAATGGGACTCTTGGGTATGCCTCAGAAGCGAGAGCTAGAATTCTTTAAAGCCTGCCCAAAGAGAATGTTTCTCAACTTCTTCCTTTAAAGAAAAGTATTCTTGAAAAAAATTAATAAAAGCAACTGAACAACCAAATCTCTCACCTGCTTTGTGCTACATCAGCATCATTGTACTCATTTCTAAACAAGGCAGAATAAATTTTTCTTTACCATTTCATGATTGTTTTCACCCATCCAGTTTATTTGCTTGTTTGCACACATGGACGTATATGCCTGCAGTTGTATTTGTACCTTTGCAGATATCTCACAGGCTGTTTTACCATATTGCACAGAGACACAACCACAGCCAAAAGGCTCTGAAGCCTGACTGCTGTATGATGTGAGGCAGCTGTGAAGCACAGACCTAGAAGTCCAGCAGTTCTACTGCTGCAGGACCTTATGCAGACCTCTTTTTTTGCCCTTGTGAGAGAGCAAGGAGATTGAAAGCAGTTGCTGCTTCTTATGGCACATTAGAAGGATTGCTACCACCATATGCTTGTCAGTATTGCTTAGTTACTTGTTGTTCAGAAAGCCTGACAGAAAGGCTGGGAAATGGTGGAGAGCAGAAAAAATTCCTGGGCTCTTGTAATCATCCACTTAGCCCCATCCTTTCATTCATCTCATATAAGGAATCACAGAATGGCTTGGGTTGGTACAGACCTTCAACATCGTACAGTTCCACCAGTCCTGCCATAGATAGGGTTGCCAACCACTAGGATCAGGTTGCACAGGGCCCCATCCAGTCTGGCCTTGAATGCCTCCAGGGATGGGGCATCCTCAGCTTCTCTGGGAACAGTGTGCATCACCACTCTCTGAGCAAAGAATTTCCACTTACTATCTAACATAAATCTCCCCTCTTTTAATTTAAAAACTGAAAAAAGAAGAGTAGAGAATTCAGGGAAGATCAAGAAGGGGGTGGACAGTGAATGTGGAACATTAAAGAAGGTCCAAAATTAAGAAAACTTAATTGCATTTATGTGTTTTTAAGTACAATATAGTAAAATTATAAACTATAAGTAAATTGAGTTTAGCATATAGCCTAGTTGCACAGCAGGGTGTACAAATAGCTCAGTATCCTGGTGGGAAACTGCCTAAAGAGACTGGAGCAAAGGCAGTGCTGTGGTTCCCACTGAACGGCTCAGTGAAAATTGCGCTCTCCCATCCAGTCTTTGCCTTTTGCCCTCTACAATCCTGTGGATACAGTTCCCTAATTTAAAAGGATATTTAATTATAGCTGGATATATTAAGTTCGGGAGAGATGAAGGAGAGGAGAAGGAAACAGTTTTAAAGCTAAAACAATGCCCTTTTTTTATTATTATTAAATATACGAGAACTGCACTGCTTTGCTCTTATTTACTCTTACTCTAATTTAAAGTGACATCAGTTTCTGAAACAGCAAGCAAAAAAGAATCTGCATGAATTACCAAACAATGAGAAAACAGATAAGATGTTCACTAATAAGACCTTTTTACAGTGCTGTCACAGATACAGTAGCTACCTGGGACTTACGAGCCACTGTTTTGTTGGCATCTTCATGTACCAATGATTTGCCAGTGGAAGATGTAGAGATATCTGTCACTAGAATTACCATTAACAGGAAATGCTGGTAGCGTTGTATGGTTAACAAATGAAAATTACCCAGAAAAGTTCTCCACCTTTTCTTTTTTTAATTTTTCTTTTCTAGTGAAATGACTGTGGGCTGTATAAAACCTTTCTTGATCATTTCAATAGCACCCCACAAAAGACAATACTGTTTTGAAATCTGCACTACTGTTTGTAGGTTTGGGTACTGGTTAATGAGTAGCATGACCTAACCTCGATTTATTAACTTTCAAAGTGGCGAAAATGTTTTTCTTGGGCAGAAACCTCATTTCTTCAACAAAATCTGGACATCATATTTTTCTAGTAAACTTAAAATAAAAATATGTAAGTCCCAAGTTAAAGAATAATAGAAATAGTGCTGAAGCCCAAAGATATGTCATTAATGGGTGATATTTGCGGAGTGCTGCAGCAGGTAAGATGGCAAGGACTTAAGATCTCAGGATTTAAACCTGCATTTTATCCAGAATTAATTTCCTTTAATCACATTCTCAGCAACTGCATGGCTATTTCTGTACAGCTGACAGGCCTTGTTAGCCAATCTACAGAATGTTACTTGTATTGCAAGAGTGAAAGTAGGCAGCTCTACTTACTAATAATACAGTAAAAAACTGGAGGAAAAAAAGCCCTGTAGATCAGGTATTATTTTGTCAGGAGAGTTATGGGGTTAACATCAAAAGTTGGACTGAATAAAAATTCTAATTAAAATAATACGATAAAGAAAATGCAGTGTCATTATACTAAAAAGTATCTGCACAAATACAGCTTTCAAAGATATTCACCAAATTGTGTGTTGACAGCTTTAGATATAGTATTAAATAGAAGCATTAATGGAAGAGCTGCTTTTCAGAAAAATGTGAAAATACTGTCAGGGCTTTCAGGGAAAAAGTCCTATAGGGCTGACTTCCAAACTTAAAGAGGTTGAATTCTTAGGTGTCTTATTCCACCTGTAAAAGCTGGTATATGTCTGCAGTGAAAGCCCCTTCATCTGATCTGTACTTGAAGCTAACAAATGTCAACATCTGGGCTAGCTGTCTCAAATGCTGTCAGTAACAGCAGGAAGAAACTGGCATTCCTAAAGGGCAATTCATCAATTCTAATTTAGGAGGAGAGGAATCATCCCATAAATTTGCTTCCTTCGCGGAAAGGATAACCTGGACAAGGAGCTCAGAGCTAAGGTATATCCAGTTACAGGAGGTGACTTCTACCATTAATATCTGTTTTCAACATCCCCCTAGTACATAAGTTAATGATGAATTCTTCTTGAAGAGAGCATTTGCAGCAGGCATGGAGTCTAACATACAGTGTTATATCAGTGTAATATCAGAGTACTGATATTATTCTCCCAGAGACAGAAAATCACACAGGCCAAAGATCAGCTGTGTTCATTAACTTTTCTGTACTGTCCTATTCCTATCAAACATCTCACAAAACTTTCCAGGTCTTCTGGGACTACAGACTTCATTGTGGGCTGAAATAGCTATCAAAGAAAGATAGGAGGCATCTGCAATTCTAAGTAAATATATGTTTTGGCTCAGACACACCGGACAAAGTCCTGGGATGTTGAAAAGCAGCACGTCATTGCCTTCTGAATCTGGCAGGTGTCACTCTTGGAGGAGACTGCAAGAAAAACTGAGAGCCTACTGCCTTTGACAGGCAGAAGTTCAAAGGTGCAGCAGAGTTGCCTCTTGGGTTCAGCTCACATGAGGTGATAGACAGCAAAGTGCAGTCTGGAGATGAGAAAGGCCTCCCTTGGGAAAAGCCTTCTGAGAGAGCCTTAACATCCCAAAGCATGGCTCTCCTCTATCCTATCTGCCCACAGTCGACATTTCTGTCCCACTGCTTATTATTCTACAGAACTTTCTTGCCAAAAATAACCATGAAAGGGTCAGAAGCTAAGCCAAAGGTCAATCTATGCATGGATAATATTTACTTGTTCACAAAGTTTTCAGAAACATGCACATTACCAGAAGAGCTCTGAAAGCACTTCAGCATATGGAAAATAAAATTCACTTTTTCAAACCAAAAATAAATACGAGATGTTCCATTGCTTAATTTAACTAACCAGCATTTCTGATTCTTCCCTTTGCATTTCATAAACTTGTAGGTTAAATTTAGAATGAGGGTGACAGACAAACTAGGCTGGAGAGAAGGGAGGTACTGCATCTCAGCCTCAACTTTGCCTCTCATAGGTTCAGCCAGCAGGCATCAGCCAGTGCTTTCACCATCAGCAACCATGGGATGGAGGCAGGCAGCACTGAACTTTGTATCCCTGCAGTTCTCTTTATAGTGATGAGAGAGCTTGAGCTGCTCTAGGAAGTGCTCATAGAGGGAAGGGTGTTTCCTTACTTTGTCCCCATTAAAGCCCTGCCTGTGAACACAGCTGAAGACCCTGGATCTTCATAAAACTCATCTGAAGTACACGAGATGAGTACAGTGTAAGTTCTCCGTTATGCTTTTGTTACTGCAACACTCTGTTCCAGCAGTACAAAAGCAACAGAAGAAGGCAGTAAAGAAACGCTAAAGTTTCTGATTTTCAAACAATCTGTGTGGAAAAGAGCTTTTTTTTTTTTTCCAAGCACCGCAGTTTGTTTCTACCAGAATGGTTATTTTACAGACGGATGCACTTACTGAACTGGACCACCCAGGAACTTGTGATAGATGGCAGTGGAAAAGCCAAAAGCCATGGCTGTAATTTCTCTGTGCTGAGCATAGATCTCCTGAAAGCAGAGGTAGCACATTTCTGAGGAGCAGAGATTCCCCAAGTGGGCTGCAGAGTTCCCTCTGAATGCTGCACTGGTCGCACTCCAAGGGATAGTGCAAATGGAGAGAGAAACTACAAAGACTAAGAAGATGAGATTTTCTACATTGTTGTCCAACAATGAACCTATTCCATAGAGTATTATACATTTTATTCCATCTCACTGGTTGAAAGATGAAATTAATCTTTCTGATAACACACTTGTGAGTGGCAACATTTTTTACCCAATAGAGTCTATAGCACTGTCCATCACATAAGTACAGAATAGAAAAGTTTGTGAACTTCAGTTCATAATATTACTTTTATTTCAGCGGGGCAAAAAAAAAAAAAAAAAGCAGAAAAAAATAGTGATACTTTTCAGAACATGGTATCTATTTATAATGTTCATCCTATTGTGGATGGGACTCCATCCAAATCATTATTCATAGCAACTCTTGTTGCCTCAGAGACAGTAACATCAGCAAAGTACAGTGCCATACTGCAAATGACACTTGAGTTTTATGAGCTATGTTCCTGTTCATTTCTTAGTCCTTTAAAACAGTTTTTAACTACTTAACCAGCAAATGTCTCTGAAAATAGCGAGGAAATGTTTGCAGATTTAGACAGTGTTCTTGTCTATGTTTAAAAGTCATCATAAGCAATCAGAACTACTGTTAATTTTTAAGAATTACATTAAATGAAGAAGCTAAGTTATTGTAGAGCATTACAACTTTAACAATGTAGATTAAGAAAAAGTGCAATCAATAAAATCACTTGTCAGAAGCAATGAAAGATAAAAAACTTCCTTCCTTAATTGTCACATATTACCATAATCAACTTTAAAGTGCTTCCTTTTTAATATAATATTTTGAATTAAATGGACATGCACCAATGCACTCTACTAATTCCAACATAAAAATTATCCCTGACCTTTCTCTATATGCAAATGAATACATAATTTCTGTGGAAACATTTGAAGCATCTGAAGAATAGCAGGACATATTTTACTTTCATCCAAAATATTTTATAACAGTCATATGCAAATGCTCAAAATCACTGTGAGAGTGGGAGGGGGAAATTCTTCCAGTGGCTGTATAGTGATGGATGAAAAACTTCTGTGCTAAAGGGAAAAGGAAATATTTCTAGTACGAACAAAGGCAACTGAGGACAAGGGCAGGAAAGAGCAGTTTGGGCTGTTTGTTGTTGCACATTTTCTAGAAGTCAGAATCTATAAACAAGTTATATCTACTAGTAAGTAATAAAATAAAAAGTGCAAAGTTGGAAAGAGTGGAAGAACTCTTCTGTGTTCAGATACAGTTCAGAAACTGTTCATCTGATATTTGGTAAGTACCAGTAGTGGTGAATCTTCTGCCCAGAGCAAATTTAAGAGTGCCATCACTGGAGAATCACTGCTCTGTACATCTTTGGTTAAACCTTACCAGCCCCAACACCATCAGCTCACCCCAGCTCAAAGCAGGATCACCCTCAACATTAATCTGACTTCAAATCCAGAACACTTTCAGGGCCATATCTGCACAAGGTGTGAATGTCTCCAAGGATGTAGATTTCCCTCCCTCACAAGGCAAACAGTTCTAATGTAAATTATAATTATCTGGAGTTGCATGTTTGTGCAAGCTCAATAACAGAGAAAATACAATGCTTCTGTAAGAGTGGAACAGTGCTGTAGTTGTAATTACAGACAGGGAGAGGCTCAGGTGCTGGGACACCCTGGCAAGCAGCTGCAGGAAGCTGAACTGAAAGCTTTTGCCTTACTTACCGTGGCAATCAACGTCTCAAGCTTTGTTCAGTCTTTCCAAACTGTGCTGCATCTTCCAGATGTGTCTTGTGATAGGAGACCTGGCAAAAGTAGATATCTATCAGATGACCCAAGTTAACACTTAATGGAAGATTTAGAGGGCAATAATCATCTTTTAATTCATGTAATTCTGATATGCAAGTTAGCAAACTGCTTAACAGAAGAAATTTAAAATAAAGCTAATTCAGTTTGAGCATACAAATTACTTCAGATTATACAGAATACTCAATCCTTGAATGCTGATGCTAAACAAAGGGACAGTTCTCTGCAGTACCTCTAAACTGGCAGGAGCTTCCAGCTCCAGGTACAGCAGACTAGTTATTTTATGGTCCCCTGAGCAAAAAACCAGCAAGGCTAATCTGAAGAGCAAATGAGAAGATTTATGAAGAGAAGACAAATAAAAACCTTCCTTAGAAGAGTAGGAAAATAAATACTTACAACAAGAGGCAAGATTATTTCAATGCCAGTTATACTTTTTACTTCGTTAGACAACAGGGATGTGGAGTAAATGATATATAAATTAAGGGCATTTATTTCAGAAAATTATTTAGAATACTGCTTTCAAATGGGACTACAAATAAGGGGAAGGCTTATCTGATTGAGACAAAAGCACTAGGATCATTCATGAATACCACTACATATAATTAAATTAAGACTGTGAATAAATATGCCAGGAAGAATGCAAAGATTCTGGCTTCCGTCCCAGTTATTTTCCTAGGGGCTTTCCCCTAAGGCAGTATTTGTGCATCTCTTCCATTGGTTGGATTTTTTCAAAGTGATGATTTCTGTGTCCTAATCTTTGCTGTAGGAGAAATAATAATTTCAAATGCAACCAATAAAAGAGATAAAGCAGCAACATTTGTTTTTGTGCTTGATTTTAGAGGGGTACAGAAAATATGTAACCTTGAGAGAGATGGTGGGAGGATGAGATTTTTCTGCGTTAGAATGAAACAACTTATAGTTCCTCCCTGTTCCACTGCCAATCACCTTTAATTCCTCCATTTAAGGGTTACATGTCACTAGCTGACAAACATCTCCAGTATGATTTTGTTAATGTGTAAACCTCCTGTTGCAGCAACACATTGCTTCAGAAACGTTAAAAATAGGAAAGACTGTTCAGATCATACACTCAAATGCCAGCCCAGCCAAGGCCGTTACAATTTACCCAGCAACCTCTGGACAGAGCTCAAAAGAACTGGTCCTACATTTAAGGCTAAAACTGTATTACAGGCAGACATCACTGTCTTATTAACAGCATTTAAGGCTAAGACTGTATTATGGGCAGACATCACTGTGTAATTAACAGCTCTCTGAGATGAAGAAAAAAACAGGGTTTTTTCTTCAGGGTCTCATTACTCCCGCCAATAACATTATTTGCATTTCTTCACTTCTTGATCTCTTCCTTATTATGCAACTGGGGAGGGGGGAGAAACGTTTTATTTGAGCCAGCAGTTACACAAGTCATTCTGAAATCATTGGCTAAGTTCTATCTAAACTTTTTGCCACGCTGTAAAGTATGAAGCATGGGCTATCAGCCTCCTGTCAGCTTTTACTTTAAAGACAGCACTATCTGTCAGAGTGGTCCAATAAGCAGTGAGGAAGAATGCTTAGTTTTAAAAATATGTTCTAATAACATGTGAGCAGATAAAATTCTCGTGTTATTACAGAGAAAGGTACAAGAAATCTTAAAAAAACTGTGTTCTTCCCAAGGCACAATTTATACAGTGAAGCATGAGGATTAGTTGCTTTCTCAAACTTGCATTAATTTGTTTTTAGTATGATGCTATCATTATTCATATCAACTTTATTAATAAGTCAAAACTTTGGGTGTAGTGTCTGATAGCACTAAAGTTCTGAGACAGCTGTATGGGCTGTGGGGAATAAAACAACCCATCAACTCCAAACTTTTTCCATTAGATAACCAGAACAGTATGTGCACAATATGATTTCTTTGTCAAAAACCATGACACAACAGTCTTGTTTTCAATTCAGTGCTGATCCAGATGGAAGAACATAGTAAAGGATGATACAGAAAACTCCTTATGTTTCCTTTTATTTAACTGAATGGTGAAATCCCAGGAATAATGATACAAACATCATTAGATATCTCGAAATTCCTAGCATGCAGTTATTTATTCAATAGTAGTTTATTTTACTTTATTATCTCGTAAATATAACAGTACCCCTCCACATGCTCTCCGAAATCATATGCAGTGAACTTCTGTTTAAATTAAGAAGAGCTCATATTCCCTGATTTTCAGGTTTATCTTGGATATAACTTTTGAATGAGCTATCTAGGTAAAACATGCTGGAAAGATGCTTGGAATCTATACCTTTCAGCAATCACACACCTATTTCTCTGACCACGTGCCTGACACTGCATTCTGTGTGACACCTCCCAGAAAAACAAAGCCAGTCAGTGACACAAAAAAGATCTCTTCCATCTTGGGGGAGTGGAGGAGGTAGATGAGGTAGAGCTTCTCTCTGAAATATCTGTTATTACAAATGGTCATAATGAGGTAACAGGTTTCTTTTGGATGTGTGCAAATTGATAAGGCCCACAATAAATATTTCATAATGTTTAATTTACAAGGCATTTTCATGGAAAGTGGTCATAGTTAAGCACTTTCCCCTGCAATTTCGTCAACAGTTCAGGGTACAACCAGATTAAGTTGATATATAATTCAGCTCATGCTCACACAGCAACTTTTTGCCTTCATAATGTGCTCTCTCTCTCATTGATTGTTTTAGGGCAGTACTCTGGAACATTCTCATTGTTATTCTTTGCCAGGAAGCACAGGCTTTAGTTAAAGTTGATTTATTCTTCTACCTTTGCTCTGCTTCTGTAGATCATTTTCCCATGTTCTGTGTTCCTGACGGGAAAATTGCTTGTTTGTATCCAAGGCACAGGGGGCCAACAAAGCTAGGCCAGCAGTGGCAATCATGCAAAGCCAGTCAGCACATTTAAAGAGGGTGCTTGGTCAATATTACTGAATGTGGGTTGGGAAATCAAAGAAGTGAAAATGTGTAGAATTAGACAGGGATTTGATTTGTGCCAGCATCTAATATTGAAATACAGATTATTTCTTTGAGATTCATCACCTGAGTTCAGGAGAGCTAGTGTTTCACAAACTTACTCTTGTCTAGTGTGCCCTTGGGGTCTAACAGAAATAGTTCTGTGACTCCAGGCAAGGTGGAGGAGACTGCTTGGAAAATAGGATGAGCAGGAATCCACCCTTTTGCCCCTTCACACTGCTGCTGAACAGAAGTTGTAGCTCAGTGCATCACACATCCCATTCAAAGTCATGGAACCTTTCATACTTCAGCTGAAATTGCACTGAAAAATGGCCTAGAAATTTGGTACAAGACATGCTGGAAGTTATCACTTAGATGATGTGGGAAAGTTCACTGGTGGTGCTTTGAGCATGCAATTGAGAATACTGCATTTATTTCAGTGTTTGTAATACAGACAATAAATATCAGATGATGGACCATATTTCTGACTCCTTGTAAAATTTACAGTGAAAACTGATGCATAAACACTGTCAGTCTTCACAATACCAGTTTTCTGTTCTTGTTTTTTTTTTTTTTTAATTAAAGTTCATACTGTTTAGTTTGTCATAAATCCAATAAAAATTGCTAGTTCTGGTTTTCCTTAGAAAACGTACTGTAACTGCAATTTGCAGTTTGTATGTATTTCCATGACTACAGCAGAAGACACATTCAGCAAAGCAGTGCTAGGGCTCCATACAGATCAAGCTGACTTTGACAGCAGAAAATCCCTCCCCTGCCACCAAGGGAGGACTGAGCTCCAAACATTCAGAAAGCTCTTTAGAAGAAAGAAAAATGCTGGATGCTTTATCGAGAGCAGTACTTGAGTATTTACTGTTCATGACACTAGATATTTATGATTTTTGAAAGACATGGTGGAAAATACTGCTTTCTAACTGGAACAATTTTCCGTGTCAACCGAGGTGCTTCCTGTTTTATATTTTGGTCACTTACTCAACTTTAAATAGAGAATAGTTTCATAAATCACTGATTTAGGCTTGAAACATGGTGGTAAAGTATTGAAAAACATGACATGCCAGGCAGACTGTGTTTTCTAGAGATACAAAACTGATGGAAGAAGTGCTGAAAGAGACTGATTAATGAACTGAAAGGAGCATTTGGTACTGCATGTTCACAGGTTGTCAATGAGCTGCTGGATCAGCCAAGAAAGGCTTACCCAAGGCACAGGGCAGCATATGGCCCCAGCTGTTCTATAGCACACAGCCCTGCAAGTTCCTGGCCTTACAGCTCCAGCACTGATTTGTCTGAAAACAGTGACTAAAAAAAAGACAAACCCATATGATCCCAAAACATTTAACTCTTCTTTGCGTTAGCTGTTTGACTTATGTTAATTGCAAATGACCTCGTTTTAGGAGCAAAGAACTCACATCAGTAAGTGTTCTAGCACTAGATAAGGAGTTGGGATTTTGCCATTGCAGAATGAAAGTAAAGCAAAGGAAAAACTATTTAAAAACAGTTTATGTACACTAAAAATGTAAGTAATCGGTGCACTAGACTCAGAGTGGAAAAAGCACTTGGCATTAATTAAAAAAATAGGAATTAGAAGAGCTATTAATTTGCTGTGAAATCAATAAATGTAATGCTTCTTAACAGTGGTGATATTTCATTTATCTGGTTTTCTTTTGCATCTTCATTAATACAGTTTATTTATATCAGTGCAGGTAGTTTCAAGGCTGTAAACATTTTTCAGCCAAATATTATTAATAATTTATTATTGGAAAAAGGTATCTGAAATTTCCAAAACCACTCCTATAGTGAAATGACTACTGGCAATAAATATTATGAGAAAAATTTTTCTAGCCTTACAAAATGCAGCTTTACTTTGCAAATCTGGATATATTTTTAAATTATGCTCAAGTTTCATTGGACAATTAATAAGTTGCAGTGGTATTTTCTCCTCAGTAATGTTTGTTAACAGCACCAGAGCATAGCACAGCTAAGGCTCAGTCGGCACTCACATATGAAATCCTCAAATCCTCAGGGTGTTTAATTGTATGAAATCGTTACATTAGGATTGATTTTTTTTTCTTCAAATATGCCACCAAAATTGATTTTTAAACCATTTTGAGGACTGCACATTTTAGCAGACTTTTTTTTTCTGTTAGTTTCTGTCACTTTCACCAGTTATTTCTCAGCAAGGAAAACAAAGTAAGAACAATGACCCTGAGCTAGTGCAGCTTTAAAGTGAAGTTTTTGTGAGTACATATTGAAGGAACAAGTGTGAAGATTTTTTTCACAGAAACTAAAAACCATTTCCTTGGCCAGGATTTCGTTATGGACTAAATCTTCTTATGCAATCCCCCTCCTGCCCCTTTGGCAAAACAGTTGATGATGAAAGTTATGCATCTGCTTCTGCCAAAAGAACACTTACAAAGACTAGGAGCCCTCAGCCTGGAAAAGCTCAAGGACTGTGCTACAAGGAGTTGGTCACCATGAATGGCATGGAGGCAGCAAAACAGGAATGATCACATACTGATCTTCCAAAACAGGAATGGGGAAGTGTCTAGCAAAATTAGCAGAGAACAAATTCAAAACAGCTGTACTTCCATGTGAGCTGGAATTCCTTGTCATTGGATACTGCAGATGTTAGAAGTTTGCATGAGTTGAGATACCCTGAAAAGCTCCTCGGGGAACATCAATTAAAGACAGCATCAATTGTAAATATAATATATGTTATTTTTCTCATTTCTTTCCTCCAGGAATGATCCCTCAGAAAAATTAGGTATCAACTTTACTTTCATTTCTTTACCTTAGCTGTGTATACTCAGCTTTCACATCACTTTACAGGAGTGCACTTCCTGTGCCTTTCCAAGGAAAGGGCCTGAAGGTAAGCACAATGTGAGGGCTGTCACAGAACTGCATGGGGAATTGGATCCTCCTTCTCTCTTCAGAAAACTTAACATTAAGGAAAGCATGTTTGCTCCAGGAATCCAAACGAAACCTCCTTTGTACAGAATCCTACCCTGTGCTTGCTCAGCATCAGACAGGGCATAAAGGATTGCCACAGGAACCCATGAGATGATGAGCTGCTGCAGAGAACAGGCTTTGAACTGCTAAGATGCTCCCCAGGAGAAATGGACAGATTTGGCAGGCGAAGGAGATGTATTTAAACAAGCTAAAAATAAGGAAGTGTAAGTGATGATAGAAACAAAACCCACTGAACAGCAAAGAAGAATTTGTATGTTATTAAGAACTTGAATTTCACTTGCATTGTAGGAACCATATACAGGAAATGACAGTTATGGGTTTACTTGACAGCCTTTGTAAGTGTATGAAAGTGTCATTCATTACCAGATGAATATATATATTTTGAAGATGAACTGCCTGAATACTTCATGGGTGTTTTCCAGCATCCTCCTGTCCATACTCCCTGCCTTCCCAGCACACCCCGGCACCCCACAGCCCAACACAGACAGTGAATGCTGGGCAGTCCCCCAGCTCAGCAGCATGCTCTCCTTAGAAAGCTGGCTTCACAGCTGTCTTGTTTCCTTATCCCACCTTCTTTCTGCTCTGCCCCATGACGTTTAAAAGCCAACTAAAAATAATATAGCCGGGTTTTGGATGTTATTGACACAAGTAGTTCTCTGCTCCCTTGGAATACTGATGTACGTGTCTGCCTTGACTATGGTGCCAAATCTGGTTATTTTCTTGCAAGTTGCATAGTACGTCCTTAAGGCCCCTGTTGTGTAATAATGTGTTGAAAATAAAGTTGTAGGCTACGTGTTTGTGATGAAAAGTTTGAAAATACAAGGAGCCTTTAAAACCTAAGACTCCAAAAAAGACAAGGAAAAATCCAAGCAAACAAGCAAAACCAGCCCACACAGTGTTCTTTTTCTCCTCTGCTTTTAAATTCATTACATGATTTTTTTAGACTCTGAACTCACTGTTGTAGTGCACGAGTTGGCACTGCCCATGTAATACTCAGTAATTAGCAGAAGTTTCCCTCTATCTTGGGATCCATGTAGTCACATGAATCTACATGAAGTCACATGAAGCTACAGGAAATATTTCCAGTGTGAAAAGAACCTTCACGTATTATAGCACTGGATATTCTAGCACTACTGTAGGCTCTCAGATAACAAGACCAATCTTTGCATATTTTTAGTTTGAGCCACTGTATTGTAATAACAATCTCAAGCTGGAAAAAGCCTAATGATCCAGCGTGGCTAAGTTTTTTCTGATTCCTTTAGCCTGAAGTACTGATGTGTTGTTGCCTGTTTTATGTTTTGCTTGTTGTATTGCACTAATAAGGAGAGAAACTGCAACTCACATTACCATCTCTCTGGTTTGTAAACACTGCACAGCCTGCACAGAGTCTAACAGTTTCCAAAACTGAATCTGTTCTGTTGCATTTGATCAGATCGGTTCCCTGGCACATGACCACCATTCCTGTATCACTGAGCATAGCCAGAGATGGAAGTACATTGAGCAATCAGTACACTGAGCCTTTCCAGTCAGGGACGCTGAACCATACACCCTAATGGCAACTGAGAAGCTATTAGGATGCATCTGAATGACATGAAAAATTACTGCTCTGGCCTGCTTCAGTGCTAATTATATGCTTCTGATATCACAGAAGTCCAAGGAGGCCAACCACAGTGTTCCAGTTACCACTTCCAAGCAGCCTAATGTGACACGTAGGAGCACACTTGAAGACACAGTTTAAATGCATTTGATCCTAGCAATTTTCACACAGCATCTAAGACATATATCACCTTGCTATGCTCCTGGACATGTGCAGGTCTTGTTCATGATTTTGCACATTACAATAACAGATTTTTTTATCTGCTGCCTTAATTAGACTGTCTTTACTAGTTACTGAGTTCTTTATTATTCCTCTGTAATATATAAATAAGTATGGCTGTAATACAGGTCTTCCTAAAAGATCAGTTATGGTTTAGAAATCTGAGGGTGGCTCCTGAAACATGACTGTCTGACAATAGAAAATAAGCATGGTTTAAAATCAGTACACAGCTTTATTTTTTGAAAGTCATATTGATCAAATTAATGTTGCTTCTATTAATTTAAACAATTAGTGGGCACTCTCCACAAGAAATGAGGGGACACACCATAAAGGAATCTCAACCCCTGCAGGTCTGGAGGGGGTGACTCTCACCCCAGCGCCTCATCAATGTGTGTGACTGCAAGGGATGCAAGCCAAAGTCCATGGATTGCATGTGAGTGATGCCAGTCACACTGAGAGGTTGCTAACTTCAGTTTGACTCTTTGCTTACTACTTCAAAACAAAAGATTATTTTTATAGCAATGTTTATTTCTTATACACACACACACAAGCTTTTTTAAATATTAGAAGTATAAATCCTATCCTCATTGCATCTGAAATGGCAGTACTTCATACTGTAATTGAAGTCACTGCACTTCCACAGACATTGAGTTGAATTATGGAATGTAACTGAAAATTGCTAAAATGGTTCCTTTGCATTTACAGGAGCAATAAAGCTCGATCCATTTATATCCTACTACACATTCACTAGATACTCCCCTTCCTCAAGTGTCTTTCACAAAGGTTCCAGACAGAAAAGTCCCAGTAGTGGTCTTGGCAAGAAGATAACAAAGCAGGACAAGCTGTATCAGATCTGGGCACTAATATCTCTTCTTGGACATTTCAACATGCTCATATAGATGCACTTATAACAACAGAGGTAAGACTTAGAATCACTTCAGATAGAGAATTAAGTTTACATGTGTATACTGAACTGAAATGTGAGTAGTCAGCTTGTCAAGAGGAAGATGCTTTATTTTATTATTTCAAGGTACTAACGTATTATCATAATACATTACATAATATACTGTTACATTATGCTATTATAGTATAGTATAGTATATATGAACAGTAGGGCTTCAGCTCTTGACCTTCATTGTCAGCAATTTATTCCCTGGTTCCCTGAGTTTATAAAAAGCAAAATGTGCACCCATCTAAATGTTAAAAAAGCACACCATTATCTGTCCTCTGGTTCTTAATGAAATTGTAATACTAGTACTCAACCAAAAGCAAAATGTGACCTTTTCTATATTAATTCTATTTACAAGGCACTAGGTAATTCCAAGACAAGATACGTTCGCTGAAATTTAAAATGATAAGCTGTCAGGAAGGGCTGGTGAAGGTCTTTGGCACAGTCTGATATCACAGCACTCAGCAGTTTCAAAGTAATAGACTTCAAGAAGTCAATTTACGTTGTTGTTAAATAGCTTTTTCCTGCATTCCAGGAGCTGGGACATACAAATAGACATACTCAAGACAGGTTCTTTAATTCTTCTTTCATTTGCAGAAGTATGTTGTCTCTCTGCTGCGTGTCAGTGCCAGTAAAACATTCCTACTCACTTCTAAGAGCCCTATACTCTACTGCTCCCTCCCATCTTCCCTATGTCCAGCTGTCACTCAGTTTGAACGACATTGTTATTATTGTAGTTGTCAAGGTTTTAGAAGGGCAATACCAAAAAAGGCCTTAGGATTGGAAAATATGTTATGTGTTCTTGGAACTGCCTGTAACTGGTGACTTCATAACTTTAAATATAAACACTGAAACTTAAGAATTTTTCTGAAGGAATAGTAAGATTTCATGCACATTTTGTTAATCATGCTCATTTACAGTAACTCAAGAAGACTGCTAATTTAGTTTCTTTTCTTTTTCTTGGAATTTGCTTCTCAGCAGTCAACGGTGCTGGACAGTGCTGAAGGGAGTGGGTGAGTACTGCAGGTGCTCTGCCCTGGCCCCTCGTGCTGTCCAGCCCTATCTCAGGGCAGCTCGGAGAGCATTCTGCAACTTTCACATGCAGTTCCTACCTCCATCTTTCCCCCCCAGACCTTCTTAGGCCTTCTCACTCACTCTGTGCCTGGATGCTGTCCTACAAAAGAGGCCTGCGCCATAGACACAGCTGATTTTTGCAGAATGAATGCCATGGTGGATGCACTTGGCATCTCAGCAATGGATGCTAAAGAAAGGACTGTGAGCAGCAAGATAGGCACATGGAGACTCTTCCCAGTCACAAGAGCAATACTGCATGTCTCACAAATATTATGTTCCCTCAAAAAAAAAAAAAAGAATTTACAAAAAGGCTACTTACAGACAGTAGACAATACGTACACAGGCAAGATAAACTTTTAAAATTGCTTTCTCTCTTTAATTCCTTGTCTGTGGTCTTACATTTTTGAAGTTGTAATTTTATTTACCATTCCTTATTTATACTGTTCAGTCCCTGAACTATGCTTTTCCTTTGATTAAAATTACCTCTGGTAAAAACATCAGTACAACAGGCCAAGCAGCCACTATCCATTGCTCTGATTCCTGTAGTTGGAAGCAGAGTTGCTCTTATTAGTGCAATTAACTTCAGTAGCTTAAAAGAATATGCACCCTTGCAGATCTACAGTATGCAGCTGGTGATTAAATTCCAGAAAATTCATTTCACTAAGACATCTTGTTCTACTCCAGTTCTTCTGGGATGATGACGTGGTCATTCAAAAATTGTTTATATGCACTATTTTGTCATTAAAAGGACCTGAGAAAGCTTCTAACGCAGAGACATGAATTATGTCTTTTAATCAGACTACAACAGACATTCCAAAAATAGCTGAGGAAAAACAACAGCGTCTTAAAAGCCAAAAAAGTAAAGTAAACAATAGATAAAACAAGATGAAAAGCAGGAGCAACACACGCCAAAATAAAACAACAAATAAACTTCCGAAACAAACAAAAAATACACACAAAGAAAAAGAGTTGAAAAGTGTGACTGGAGTCAGTTACAAGGGCGGGCGAAGTAAGAAGCAAGCGATAACACTGGCAGAAAACATCCTCAGCTAGCTGAGGGGTGGCTGTGGGGAAAGGGAAATCTGGCTGGGAGAGCATGTATCCTTATGTACACATCATGGCTGCAGAGACACCATTTAAAGCCAACGCCCTCAATGTATTTGCTATAGTTTATGTACCTTATGGGCATCGGATATGCAATGAATGTTAAGATCTTTCTTTGAAGGCCATGAGATAGGTGAGATTTTTCCTGGCGATGGCAGACGTATCACTGCTGTTTCTTTGAATTTTATTCATTATATTTTTCTTCTATTGAATAAATAGTTACCGGCCAGCAGGGAAAGATAGAGCTCATTGATAGGCACTTCAGTGTAATGACTAATGAATAAAATGGGCAGTAAGTCTCCCCTGACTGTTAAATGAAAAATGAGAGGTAACTCCTGAAAGTCAGTTGTAGATTTAGCACAAACAAGTTAAAATTTTCTTCTCAAGGGAAGATATTCATGGATATTCACAAAACAAAATATTCTCATCCCAAACTGTCTATTCTTTGTGAAAAATGTGATTTTTATTTTCATTTAAAAAATTGCCCAAAGTGCGGAATTTTCTGATAGAAATGAGTTTTATCAGAAAAAAAAAAAGAAAAAAAACCAGTCTGATTTTCAGTCAGGTTCATCACCAGCATCACAATGAAGCTTAAGCTGTATAATACTCCCTTCTCCTCCACACTGACCCAGGCTTCCCCACCAGATGTCCCAGAGCAGCCATCCCGCTGCACAGTGCACTCCTTGCTGCAGGAGCCCACTGGCAGCACACTCCACGGGGAAGGGCTGGAATTTCAGCTGCCCAATAAAACTGGGGAACTTCCAGTTTCCACCCTGCCAGCTGCCAGCAGGCTCAATACATGCAAAGACTTCCATAATGCCAATGACTCAAAGACTGTTATCTACCTTTTGCACCATATGTGAGCACCATATTTGCGTGATCTTAAGGTCCTTCAAGTCTATTTTTAGTTGCCACATAATCATCCCATCCTTTCTACTCTTTCCATTTGTCTACTTTTTAAAAAATAAAGCCTCTGAGATTGTAAACACTTCAGAGCAGGGACTGACTCACTCTCTTGCTGAAGAAGTCTCTTATTTTGCTTCACACAGTTTAGATTTCAATTTATCTATTATATAGAGATTTATGGCACAGAAATACTGAACAACTATAAATTATAATTACAACTT
Organism: Odontophorus gujanensis; assembly: GCA_013399175.1. Taxonomy (NCBI): domain Eukaryota; kingdom Metazoa; phylum Chordata; class Aves; order Galliformes; family Odontophoridae; genus Odontophorus; species Odontophorus gujanensis. The sequence goes on from VXAB01011350.1 coordinate 21,127, forward strand.
ATGGTATATTTTCTGATTCATAATCACATTACAGTATCGATGAAATAATATTTATCTAGCTGAAACTTGATAATGCATTCTTTTGAAAACTCTCATCTATAGCCAAGCATCAGTCATTGTGGTATGCCTGTTTGGAAAGAAGGAAGAACAAAGTAATACTTCTACCCACAGGCAAGAGGTAAAATAAAAGATACCATTGCCTCAAAACCAAAACAAGCAAAAAAAATTCCCTTCTGCCCCAAGTTGTGCCTAAACCTCAAAACATATTAGCATCATACATATGTCAAGAGGGTTATTTATGAAACTATTTGCTTGTTAGTCACTGCAGTACATTCCGTCCCTTTGCTGAGATACTGTAAATTCATGAATAATGAGTAAAGTCTTACTTTGGAAGAAATAGTTATATTTATCAGAAAAAGAAAATTATCAGCTTGCTCCAAGGCAGAGATAGTCTTTCAGTGACTAGCAGCATGCATTTATGTGATGCACTCTCCTTGTGCTAGAGACAAGACAGTGTTTATGAGTGCAGTAAAAGACTTTAGTTTGGCTGAAGCAGATTTGCATCCATAGCAGGCTCACACTTTTCTTCTAGAGTTAAATCTACAGCCTTTGTGCACATGCTTTCTGTTGTGTCGACTTGTGAACAACTAACATCCTCCTGCAGTGAAAGCTGGGTGCTAATAGCATGGGCTTTGCCAGCCTGCCTCTGGCTTCTGAGCATTTGTGCCTGAGCAGGGGAAGGCAGAGCTCTGCTTGTACAGCTGGCCTGGTAGCTCACTTCTCTGCTGTCACAGTTGATGGACCAAAGCTGAAACATCTTACAGACAGTTTTTTCATGTAACAGTCACGCTTCCAGAACCAGAGAAAAAATAAAGCTTCATGCTCAAACTGGTGGATTTTCAGTGGTCCAGGATGATTTATTTGCCAGATGTATGCCTCTCTATAGCAGTATGAGCTGTATGAGTGAGGTTGTGTGTAGAAGATGATGGTAAACATGAATAGCTCCATAAACTGCTCACATAAATAAACCAATCACGCAGATGCTTTCTCTAAAGCACAATATGGTTTGTGGTTGTTTAGGACTGATGATGTGAAGCCGGATGAATTTCCACAGCCAGCATGAGGCTGAACTCAATGATTCAATTGTCCACCTGCTCACTAGATGTTTTTCAAAGGAAGAGAACAGGCTGCTGTTTGAGAGTGGCTGTAAGAACTCTCCTCTGAAAAAGTCCAACAAACAAGGGGCAAGGGACCACCTTATATGCTACATATCAAATATCTCCCTAGGTGAAGAAAAATCTTGACGTGATCTTCGAAGACAATCTCCTTCTCATTTCAGAGACCAGAACTGGATCCTGGTTTTCCTATTTTTGTTTTAAATGCTTACCGATAATTGCAAGAAGGTTCAGCAGTTCATTTCAGTAAGCCAGTCTCTTAGGTTAGCATGGACCCAGAAACAGTACAAAATCACAGAATCGCAGAACTGCAGGAGCTGGAAGGAACCTCAAGAGATCATGGAGTCCAAACCCCATGCTAAAGCAGGTACCTACAATAGGTTGCACAGGTAGGCATCCAGCCAGGTCCTTAATATCTCCATAGAAGGAGACTCCATCACCTCTCTGGACAACCCGTTCCAGTGCTCTGTCACCATTACTGTATATAAGTTCTTCTGCATGTCGGTACAGAACTTCCTATGTTCAAGTTTTAGGCCATCACTCCTTGTCCTATTGCTACACACCACCAAGAAGAGCTTGGCCTCATCCATTTGCTTCCCACCTACCTTCTTTGCCCCAGGCTGAACAGACCCATGTTACTCAGCCTATCCTCATACAGGTGGTGCTACAAGCCCTTAATCATTGTTCCATCCTTCCACTGGACTCCTTCTAGCAGATGACCACCCTCTGTGCTTTGCCAATCATCTAGTTCTCAATCCACCTCACTGTCCACTCATCAATCTCACATTTTCTAAGTTTCATAACAAGGATGCTGGGGGAGATGGTGTCAAATGCCTTTCTGAAATCAAGGTACACAACATCCACTGTTCTCCCCCCATCTACTCAGCCAATGATGACATCATAGAAGTCTATCAGGTTGGTCAAGCATGATTTCCTCTTGGTGAATCCATATTGGCTATTCCTGGTACCCTTCTTCTCTTCCAATTGCTTGGAGATGGCATCCAGAGCAAGCTGTTCCATCACCTTTCCAGGGAGGTCTGACTGGTCTGTCATTTCCAGGATCCTCCATCTTGCACTTTTTGAAGCCTGGAATCACACTGACTATTCTCCAGTCTTTAGGCACCTCTCCCATCTGCCAGGACCTTTCAAAGATGGTAGAGAATGGTTCAGCTATCACTTCTGACAGTTCTCTCAGCACATGTGGGTGCATCCCACTGGGGCCCATGGATTTGTGTGTGCCGATACTGGCTACATGTGACCTGACCAGATCCACCTCAATCAATGGAAAGTCTTCCTTTACCCAGGCTCTCTCTCTCTCAGGGTCTAGAGACCCCTGAGGGCTAGTCTTAACCCTAAAGACTGAAGCAAAGAAGGCATTCAGAATCTCTTCCTTCTCAGTGTCCCCTGTTACCAGGGCAAATGAGCATTCCTCACAACATAACCTCTCCTCCAGAAAGGAGAGTCCAGTCAGGGATGGGGTGTCCTCCCTGAAAGTTCTTCTGGGTGAACTGGTATACACTTGAGACCGGAACAGGAAAAGCTGATTTAATTGAGTTTCCATTAATAGAACGTTAACCTCTTTGCTCATCAGAAAGAATGTGGATCATGACTTTTTGAATGCATGTCTGTAGTTATAATCATAATGTTCATAAAGAAGAACAGCCATTCTGGCTGGAAATCAGCTGTAAATTTCCATGCAAACCTGAAATCTACATTAAGTGAAAGAGACCATTTGATCTAATAAATGTAAATTTGGTAAATGTTCTCAAAACAGATATAAATTTGAGTAACACTCTCAAGTAGTCACAAGCAATAAATAGCAAAAAAAAAAAAAAAAAAAAAGAAAAAAAATGC
>VXAB01011350.1:24558-47292 GCA_013399175.1 Odontophorus gujanensis
TATCTCCATAGAAGGAGACTCCATCACCTCTCTGGACAACCCGTTCCAGTGCTCTGTCACCATTACTGTATATAAGTTCTTCTGCATGTCGGTACAGAACTTCCTATGTTCAAGTTTTAGGCCATCACTCCTTGTCCTATTGCTACACACCACCAAGAAGAGCTTGGCCTCATCCATTTGCTTCCCACCTACCTTCTTTGCCCCAGGCTGAACAGACCCATGTTACTCAGCCTTTCCTCATACAGGTGGTGCTACAAGCCCTTAATCATTGTTCCATCCTTCCACTGGACTCCTTCTAGCAGATGACCACCCTCTGTGCTTTGCCAATCATCTAGTTCTCAATCCACCTCACTGTCCACTCATCAATCTCACATTTTCTAAGTTTCATAACAAGGATGCTGGGGGAGATGGTGTCAAATGCCTTTCTGAAATCAAGGTACACAACATCCACTGTTCTCCCCCCATCTACTCAGCCAATGATGACATCATAGAAGTCTATCAGGTTGGTCAAGCATGATTTCCTCTTGGTGAATCCATATTGGCTATTCCTGGTACCCTTCTTCTCTTCCAATTGCTTGGAGATGGCATCCAGAGCAAGCTGTTCCATCACCTTTCCAGGGAGGTCTGACTGGTCTGTCATTTCCAGGATCCTCCATCTTGCACTTTTTGAAGCCTGGAATCACACTGACTATTCTCCAGTCTTTAGGCACCTCTCCCATCTGCCAGGACCTTTCAAAGATGGTAGAGAATGGTTCAGCTATCACTTCTGACAGTTCTCTCAGCACATGTGGGTGCATCCCACTGGGGCCCATGGATTTGTGTGTGTTGATACTGGCTACATGTGACCTGACCAGATCCACCTCAATCAATGGAAAGTCTTCCTTTACCCAGGCTCTCTCTCTCTCAGGGTCTAGAGACCCCTGAGGGCTAGTCTTAACCCTAAAGACTGAAGCAAAGAAGGCATTCAGAATCTCTTCCTTCTCAGTGTCCCCTGTTACCAGGGCAAATGAGCATTCCTCACAACATAACCTCTCCTCCAGAAAGGAGAGTCCAGTCAGGGATGGGGTGTCCTCCCTGAAAGTTCTTCTGGGTGAACTGGTATACACTTGAGACCGGAACAGGAAAAGCTGATTTAATTGAGTTTCCATTAATAGAACGTTAACCTCTTTGCTCATCAGAAAGAATGTGGATCATGACTTTTTGAATGCATGTCTGTAGTTATAATCATAATGTTCATAAAGAAGAACAGCCATTCTGGCTGGAAATCAGCTGTAAATTTCCATGCAAACCTGAAATCTACATTAAGTGAAAGAGACCATTTGATCTAATAAATGTAAATTTGGCAAATGTTCTCAAAACAGATATAAATTTGAGTAACACTCTCAAGTAGTCACAAGCAATAAATAGCAAAAAAAAAAAAAAAAAGAAAGAAAAAAAATGCTTTCCTTGGAACTGAGCACAATTCCAGCTCATTAAATTCTCATTTTTTAATGCAATGTTTGTTCTCATTATTTATCTTTATTTCATAACAGAACACTTGTTCTCATGAAAACACAACTTCGTTCTCACACCCTTTCACAGTGCATGCCAAACTTTGCTTCTGACATGTATCTTTTTGTCGGTATTCCACTACAACTTGGAAAAAGTAGTAAATGAATGACATGTGGGAGCTATAAACTTCATCACAAGATGATCATAATGCCAACAAGTTATCTGTACGATCTGTTACAAAGTTAGTTGAGCTTCTGACCAATTGAAAAACAACCACTGATGAAATTCTAACACAAACACAACACATATTTACTGTTATCTGAAAATCTTCAATATTTTTGACAGGAAAATAACTTCAGATTTATAAACATTTTCCTGCAGTGCAGACATTTAATCTTATGAAACACATTAACCAGGTAAAGTCATGTTTGTAGCTTAGAAGAGATGTATTTGTACCCACAACTGAGGGAAATTTTTAAAACAGTTGCTCTTTCATGGAATCACCAATAATAACAGGAAGTTCTTTAGGAGAAAAGGGGATGAAGAAGGGTTTCCAAAATGAAAGCTTCATCTCTGTGTATAAAACCCTGCATTCTTTAAGTACATAGAGTGCTATTTTCAACCCAAAGGCTGAGAAGGAATCTCTGAGAACCTCACAGTTTTTACCATTTTTTCCCAGTGTTGTAGATTCTTCTTTTTCCATTTTGACAATGAATTTAGATTCATTTTGCTTATTTATTGATTCAAAACAAACAAAACTTCACCCACACAATATGGAATACCCATGAGATATAACTGAGGGCAGTGATTTACATAAGCAAATCTAAACAATATATCATTCTTGACTCCTCATGCATTTAACAAAAAGCAAACCCCCAGAAACTTCCACAGAAATTAATGAAGGCATACTTTGCCATTTCAAAGTTCTTTCTAAATGTAGTTTTAGATCACTTCTTAGCACCAAAAGGGAAAGCAGCAGTTGAGGTGCCTTGAAGAATTATCTTGACTGTACATCTAAGTACGTATGCTTGTGTTATGCTATGCTGATTTGCACAGCATAGTGCTGCAGAACAGTCGTGCAACTAGAGAAAGATGAATTATTATTTCCATTCAGAAAAAAAGGAGAGCTGACCCAAGCTCCCATCTCCAACTACCACTTCCATACTCAAACTTGAATTCACTTCCTCTTTTATCCTCCCCCTCTTCATTTAAATCTGGGTGAATATTAATTTTCCTTTAATTTGATATGTATAAATTCAAGTATCATTCTTGTGCCTCAGCCCATTTCTAATTAATATCTGTTTTACTATTTTTTTTACTATTTTCATGTTTTCCATTTCACTGAGCAAAACAGAACACTGATCTGTCCATCTTCAGAGACAGATATGAAGATAAAAAACAATATGATCATCTCATTTATTCTATCATCTACAAAATGATGGTCTTGGACTCTGTTTTTAAACTATCTTTGAATTTCATTCTGGTTGGAATATTTTAATAATAGAAGATATTGAGATCCCTATAATCAGTGAATTGTCATTAATGCAAAATCACATAGCAATTCCTTATAATTATGTGGAGCATCCAAAGCATTGACCATTGAAGGAAATTATAATTAAAGTTATTAAATTGTATTAGAGAAGAAGATAGTAATTAGAACACAGTTGCTGGAATATAGAAGTGCTATGAAATTGAACAATACATATAGTTCCTCCAGAAACAAGAATGTTGGCAACTTTTCTTACTTATAACCATTCAAAAGCTAAGGTAGATTTTAGGGTAAGATCTTCTCTTCAATCACAATATTTGAATAAAATTCTGTATTCAACAAAATGTTTCAAAGATATTTATCCTGCTGGTTTTAGTCTGTGAAACACAGAATGGAATAGTTCATTTGGAAGGGACCTAACAAAGATCATGAAGTCCAACTGTCTGACCACTTCAGGACTAATCAAAAATTAACATACTATATTGATGGCATTGTACAAAAATCTCCTGAACACGGACAGGCATGTGACATCAATCACCTCTCTGGGAAACCTGTTCAAGTGTTTGAACACACAACCTAAATTTTTTCTTTTACTGCACAAATGTCACATAACTCCTTGGCTTTAACATTGGCTGCAGAACTAGCATCCCATTGGTAGAATTAATACTGAAAGGAAAGCAATTCCTCAGTGAACTACTCTGTTTTTCAAATGTGAGTGGTAATGACTAATATTCTTTCTTATCTTCAATTTGTCAGATTTGCTGGAGCAAAGATCTGGTTTTATTCCCCCAGTAAACACTAACAGCAATAGGCTATCTTTGCCAATCTCCTTCTGGTTCAGTACATCAATTGTCCTGTAACACACACCAGCCCAAGCTGCAGCAGTGGGTTGAGAGCCTTTCCACACTAACCTGAGGGCAGGGCAGGCAATTCTTCTGTGAGGAAATCCAGCAACAGCTCCCAGCTATGGAAATGTCTGCAGAACAGGTTTATCTATTCTGTACTCACATTCTTCTCTGTTCCTTATCTTCAACTTATCACCTCATTTGAGCTTTAGTTTTTTCACTCAGATCTTCCTATTAGCCTCTCACAGAAGCATATGTGCAGGTCCTTCCTCCCAAATAAAGCAGTACTGTCCTGTGCTGCAGCATCCCTTCACCTGCAGCAAGGTGGAAGCAAAGGAGAGCTCCGGTGCCTTGAAGGAATCATCACAACCAACTTGTGCATGAGAGTGCTCACAAGGAAAAGTTCAACTCATTCTGTAGCATTATCATATAGATGTACAGGAAATGATTTTGTGACACACATCCATTATTCCTGCTTAACCAGTAGATTAAAGGATCCTGAAAGACTGGGAAAAAAAAGTGCTTATGCTAACTGTGTTCACAAGTAACTTGCTTAATCATGTTTATGGCCTCTGAAAAGAGGCTTAGCACTTTTTGTTGGGATTTCTTCAATAGATCTATCTGTCTTTTAAACTTTCTTACTTCTCCTGAGTTAGAATGTATTCCCCAAACTGTTTCCTCCTTCCTAGCAACGTTTTAATATTAGAAAGAATATGAGGAAGGAAAGGCTGCCATTATGCCGGATAGATTACACATTACATTTTATGTAGAAGAAGGCAGAAAGAAATTGCTCCTCTTGAAACCAGAAATCACTACCAGTTATCTAGGAAAGACCTCTGTACTTACATACTTGATATGCCTATGTTTGCAGTCCTTCACCAGAAAATGAGCCTGACATAAGCTTGAAATGATGTCTGAAAGTATGTCCCCTCTTCAGTTATTGGTATTACCCTTTAACCAAGAAAAAAGGATTCAAACTCTTTAAGGATCTATTTGTCATCTTTCTGTGGAATATCAACTAAAGGAACAGAACATGGTGAGGTTTCTCAGTTTCTGGATGCTAACCCAAGTCCTTTGGAAGCTGTCATTATTTTAGAAGACAAACAGATTACTTTCGTACTGCTTTATTGTGCACTCTGCTAAATGTGGGGTTGTGATTTTCATCTCAGCACACTTCAGAAGATCTACTGTGAATAGCATATGCTGCTTCTCCACTGTTTTTGCCTTGAAGTCAGCAAAGCTTGTCTTTCAGTGGTAGATGACATTGCCATTTCATCATTGTTTAAGGTGGGTTTCCTATAGTCTGATACTGAAAACAGTTCAGCTACAGCAGTCAAATTATTTTAAGCACTATTACAAACATTTAATTAGCAACCCATCCTTCCTGGGAGAAGAGAGAATACATTAGCTATGTTATTGATTATCTTTATTTCTCCTTTTCAAAAAATGATGTGTAACTCTATTAGATTACGGAAATGATCTTCAGTGAAACTCAGTAATTTCTACATTTGTAGAAGTATCCCTGCTTTTACCAAGACTCATCTGAATGGCGCTACTTTAAAGTTGATGTAAAAATGGTGTATTGTGAGCCTGTTAACCTGTATTGTTCTGGTTGGCTTAAATGGCCTCATTCTTTGGTGAAGAAAGACAAATTAGTCTCTACAAAGAAGATAAAAGCAAGTACATGATCACGTGGTACGTTGCCAATAAATCTCCTCTGTTAGATTATGTTTTTCTGTAAATAGCTTATTTTGAAAATCTAGCACAGTCATTATACAGCTGACTCAGAATACCAAATAATATATCTTGATAAGTTTGAAAACCAAACTAATTCTGTCCTGTTTTCCCCCATCCAGACCCATGACCTCATACTGACATTCAAAAAAAATATTTTCCCACAGGTCAAGGGATACAAAAATAAATGTATTTCCACAAACACAAGTTGAAACCATTCAATGACTGCATCTCATTTTAGAGATATGTTCCAATAGAAGTTTGCACTGATCATTAGAACAAAGTAAAGATACTCCAGCTATTTTCAGCTGTTGGAAGAACAAATGCAAACGTCTATCTTAAGTAAGTCTACTGCAGCAGAATATATACTGGTAGGGAAATACCTAATGATAGGGTAGGTTAAAAAAACCAATTTGATTTTTCAGGTGATTTCCTGAATTGCTTCTGGCATCTAACCCTCTGATATCTTATTTAGGTTTGGGTAGAGAAAATACTAAGACTTGCTATTTCCTTGCAATTAAATGATATTCCTACTCAGCTCTGCCAGCAGACAATGATGAGAAAAATAACACGATTTGGCCTGTCACAAGCAGTGAGCCCTCTCTCTGTCACAAAGTGATGGTTTGGAGGCAGCAATCAGCAAAAACACAAAATCAGCAAATCTTCTGTAGGTCCCTTGATGCCACTGGGTCCAAGAAATAGCATTTAGGAATGAACTTTCACAAAGGTCATGAGATATCTGTGGGTTTACAGGCCAAAGCCAGCTTCTCTTCCTATTCAACAAAGGTCGAGCAGATCCCAAAGGAAATGACTGACATGTGTTGCCTGGAGCTATTTACTTGTCCTATTAATCCATCCCTGGTTGTATCCTTTCTCCCACATAGCCTCCCAATTTTATAGTGCATTTTAATAGTATTTTAATCTCTAAGGATTTCATTCATTCAAATAAAGTCACCCTGAAGGGAGACAGCTCTGCTGGATAAAGAAGAAATACCCAGTAATGCTTTGCTACAAGCAAGAACAGAATTAAGAAATATACTTCCACTCAGATTCTTCTTAAAACCTTGGCACTCCTACAACTTGAAAGACATGCTTACTGTTCTAGGCATAACTTTTGAGATTCATGGCAAACACAAAGGAGACAACCAGCTGATAATAAAAGGTTCTAGCAGAGTAACAGTGAATTAGTCAGACGGATGACTAGTTGGATTTTCTGATAGGTGATCTCTGCAAACTAGCAAACTTTCAGCAGCTAACCTGGCCTACTCACATAAGAGGGCTCACGGAAGCTCATAGATCTCTCTCCTGCCAGTAGTCAGCATTACATTAGCACCAACCATCATCTCCATCACCTGTTATCCCAAGGAACAGTCATGAACTAAAAACTCATAGGATACCAAGGCATTTCCGTGGATTACTCCACGGCTACAACAGGCTTCCCACTATGCATAATCTTGAGTCCCCAAGGCAAAGGGCAGCCAGCAGCACAGCTATTGCTTGGGTGATAGAAAGACCCTGGCTCCGACACTGGATAGAATCTGAATATACTTTGGGCACCTCTGGGTAGAGAAAGAGAAAAATATACGCTCTCTCTCAGACTGCAGTCCTGCATCACAAATACCCCATCAGCCAATAATACTGACACTTGTGTCATTTTCTAAGAGTCCCAAAATCTTGGAGCCTTCTTCATTTTTCCCACTTACTATCTTGGCATCAACCAAGGACTTCAGTGCACGAAATTTCATTTATCATTCTTAACTGATGAACAGTGGACACCAAATGTTATTCCTCACAATCATTTAAAATTCTGCACTGTATTGTTAGCTGTAAAACAATCTCAAACTGCATTTCTGTCCTTCTGGTCTAATGTCACGGTGCTGAGAAAGAAGATCCTATTCCGGGGAGAGGAAATTTGCAATGAACTGTAAGCTATCCTGACCACAGATCTGGAGACAGTTACTGCTCCGTGCAACCACCAAACATTAACTGTGATTATTTTAGTAAAATGTTCATTAACTTCCCATTAGATATGAAGCAGGACATTGGTACCTCTGTCAAAATATCTGCCCTAAGTCTGGTGAAAAGTCAGCTAGGTCTCAACCCATCATATTCATTATTCGGAATAAGGAGTGGAGGAGAAATATGAATCAGAAAGAAAGGTCTGTAGAAATAGCAGTACTCAAGCTGTGAGTTGCACCAGCCATCTCCTCATCCAATGTAAATCACTGCTATGTTAAACCAGTTTGATGTAGCCATGATTTGACTGAAATAATAGGAAAGAAAACGGTAGTCATTACAGCACAGAATGGGTAAAACACACGAATGAAACAATGTCTGGAAATGCTCAACCTCAGGGGGGTTATAAACTTGAACTAATTCCATTTAGAAGAGCTTGAAGTTTTAGGAAAGGAAGCATGAGACAGTTTATAAGTTACATGAACAGAGTGTTGAAATGACATAGTCATTTTTCTCTGGCACCGCCTCTTAAATAAGCTCCGTTTCTGCCAGCCCTTCCATGTGAACTGAGAAAGCTGTCATTGCCTCACAGTCCCATGCTCTCAATGCAGCATTTCTACTTCTCCTAGTTCTACATGCTGAGCCTCTCTGCTGATTCCATTCAAAGCTCACCTGATTTTGCTGCCTGCCCCAGTGTCAGTTTCCCAGGACTCAGATTTTTCCTCAGCAGCTGCATAGTTTCACACACCCTGATCTCGCCTAGACATACACGAGCAGGACATAGGAATAGGGGCTACTCCAGATAAGAAAGAAGTGAGAGACACTTTCAGAAGATCACGTCCTTCAGGGCACTGACTTAGCAGACGGCAAGCCCTTCTCCGCCTAGATGTTCTGTACCAGAAGTGCTACATTTATATAATACCAAACTGTGTATCAGAAAACCAAATGCCTTTGCAGGACACCTCTCCCAGCAGCACTGGCAAAGATCTTGCAAATATCTCTCTTCTTCGGCTGGCCTTTCTCAGCAGCCCCATGGGTCAGTCAGGTGAAATGCTCAATTAGGTTGAAGTAGCGTGCTTAGCAAAACCTTCTGAAATGTGGGAAGGTTCATAAACTGTTAAAGCAAAAAGCATTCTGCATTGTATCCTTTGGATTAATGCAAATGAAACAGATCATTTGGAGATATCCAGTCTAGTATAAATTATGTTTCTGTCAAATCTACTTGGTTGACAGCACGCCTACAGATGACACAGCAAGTTATCCTTGCTTAAACTTCTATAAAACATGGGACAGCTGGCGTAATGCTCAGTAAAAATAAATATTATGACACAAAATGCTAACGTTGCTCCTTATCTAAGAACATTAATAATGCTTTGCACATATTCATCCAAGTCTAGGGAGTCAGGAAATATATATGCATGGCTCTTAGAGGATGAAAGGATAAATAGAGTAAAAAATTTAGCAAGGAAGATGGAATAGAGTGACAGGACAGGGAGTGAACCTTCAATATTCATTAAATGCTACACTGTAAACTTTAACTGACTTTTGGAAAGTACTCTGGGATATAGCTATCATATATATGGTATAATGTTAACATTACATTGGAAGGTTACTAGCAATTCTATACCCTTATTAGCAGATCTATTTTCACTTAGAGTAATGCCATTTCCTTGACATCTATAAAAACAGGAGCACTGAGGAGCAATGATATTTTATCCATACATATTCTCTTTCTCTTGTATTCCATCTATACAGTATTTAGAAGCCATACTGAAATTATAATATATATAAATGACACACTGCATCTGCTTACAGATTGGCACAGAGGAATTAACAACTCAGCAAACAAAGCCATCCTCTGATTAAAGGTGTTTCCCATTCATGAAGCTGTAGAAAAGATGACCAGTCAGAATGAAAGGTTTGCATGTAACAAAACTTATATCACTGTGTTTTTTCATTTTCTAAAATATTTTTAAGGCTCTTCTTGATAGGACATGTACCCGCTATATTTAACACTAATCCAGCAAACCAACAGCACTCCCATAGGTGGCAATCAAGAATGAAGAAAAGAAGCAGACTTTGGTATGACATAAGCAAGAGTCCTAAGTAAGCAGTGTTGTTATTTACTACCCACTGATAAAAGACCATGCCATTTAGGATTATTAATTTTGTGAGGCTAACCATCATTCTACTATATAAACTTGTTTTATTGTGCATAACACAATAAGAAAAGCAGCTAAAAATAACCACACTTTTCTCCTTAAAATACATTTTACATGTAACAGTAATAGTAATGTACTTTCAGTGTGTTGAAATTGAACATTTAAAAGTATAGAACAGTAACAAATGCAGGCCTATTTTTGATCTGAAGGTAATGTGTCTAACTGACTTCATATATACAGGAGTGAAAACATTATCCTCAATAAACAGGCAAAACATATTTATTGTAGAAACTTATTTTCTTTTTAAGAGAGACTCGTATACTAGCAAGATCCATTTCTCCTATGAAAGCCCTCTCAGCTAACACACAAAAGATCAAAGATGCTTTGCATCTTCAGAAATGAAGGTTGATTGATTTGTGGAAGATGGGAGAATATATCAAAAGAGAAAAAACACTCAGATGATTGTAATGACAGCTCAACAGCAAAGTTGAAATAGCTGGTAAAAAATAAAAAAAAAAAAAGTTCTGCCATAAAACATTTTATTTCTGACCCCAACCATTATTTTTGTTCAGTAACTTCAACCACTGGTTCCATTAAATTTTCATTTACCTACAGAACCAACACACTATCTGGAAAAATAAAAGTTAGATTACGCTGTTAGAAAAGTCCTAAGACAAAGAATATGTTCTCTGATGAGACTCCATAACCCCAGGATTAAGGAATAGGGCATCTCTGGCATAAATTACTATAAATACAGCTCTACATCTCAAAGCAAAATTGACAGCATGGAATCATACTGCTGTCTGTTGGAACAGCAGGAACTGAACCCACATTTTGTCATTTTCAGAAGATGGGGTCGGATTGCTGTAAATCACCACTGCCACAGCTGCAGATCTGCATATCCACATGGACAGCAGCGAAGCAAACAGCTGCAACCTTTCAGCTGAACTTTCACTCACTTAGCAAGCAGGGAAGAGCAGCAACTTGTAGCTGGACTGAATCCAGCACTCAGCAGTTTAACCAGTTCAATTGTAATATATGCCAACAAGGAGAATTTTGCTGTAGTATTGTTATTTTCTTAGTGTAAGCTCAGACTCAGACCTGCAAATTATACAGTGTTTCTGCTGTTTGCCTCTCATTTATAACAAGGAACGTTTTAGACAACAGTACATAAGAACCTGGAGTTTCCTCCACCTACCCCAGGGAGGATGGAGCACTTTGGTGCAAGGGATTTCTTATACCTACGCTCACTGGTTACGCCTGATGGAAGCAGCATAACCAAGAAATGACAAGTATCATGGCACAGGGTAGAGGGTTTCATGAAAGATGGAAGAGAATAGCCTTCCCCAGCAGTGGGGGGAATCAGGGAAGCACTTTGCTGCCTCTGCTCAGCGCAACTGCCTTATAATTCTGCACTGAGAAAGCAGTTTGCACCCCTCCCTTGTTCAGAAACATCTCAGCAGACTGCCCTGCTCATTGACTTTGGTACTTTACCTTGGTTGCCTTATCTGCAAATCAAGAAGAGAAAGGAAAAAAAAAAAAAACAAAAAAAAAAACAAGCAACACAGCATAAGCTCAGTTCAGATAAACTCTGTCAAACTTTGGCTACAGCCTACTCCCTCACAGCTCGGAAAGAGAGTCATGCTGTAGGCAGGCAGTGACTACTCAGAAGGCAACAGGCATGTCAGAACAGAGCTGGCAACATAAAAACAAACCTATCTGAGCACTACGGGTGACCCTTGCCATGAACACTGCTCAGCAGCACCCACCAGATCACTTCTAGTACAGGCCACCACATATCCCTGGGGATACACAACTATAGACCAAACTCCATGGTTCCTTCAGTCTAAAAGGGGAAAAGAAACACCCTAGTTTTACGTGCATCTAGATGACTGTCAGTTGCTTAGCCACCCCTGATTAAGTTTCCTCTCCAACACTTAGCCACTGCATCTGTAAGCATGCTGGCATTTGCATCTACTAGCCATGCACAACTGCCCAACAGAAAGCATTCAAATAACGGTGTCAGTCAGGAACAGGTAAAAAGGACAGAACTGGTAGAAAAATCTTCAATTTCTTGACAAGCATGGGAAAAAAGTGAAATATGAGAGCCATATGGGTGAGCCGTTGGATGTCCCACTTGAGATAAGTAGAAGGTAAATCTGAATGCTGGCTTACCCATAGTTCAGATGAATAACTTAATCACAGAGCTATTTCATGGTGGACCTTTATTATTCTGATACTGATAGGAACTTCCACCCTGCCACTCAACAGTAAGTAAAAGTTTAGGAGAATCTGCATGTTCCCATAGGAAGTGTGGATTACAAAGAATTGAAGGGAATTTGGAAAAATTTCAAAGAATTTCTGCTGGAAATCTCATTCGCTGAAAAATTCTGATGAGCATCTCTGCAAAATGTTAGATCACCAGGGATGATCTAAGTTTTAGATATATGGAAACCTGTTATGTCACAGCCCAGTAACAAACAGAGAAAAAAATAGCTATTATCTCCTTCTTGTGAGTTACCTTCACTTCATTTAGTAGCAGTTTGCATTCATCATGCAGCTGCTGTGAGCAAGATTTGCAGTTGGAGACACATCATATATTCAGCAGCACTGAGATCACAGTGACGTGCAAAGCGAGGCAAGAGAATCACCCCTTCATCCATTCCAAAAATACTCCTGTTACAGCCAGCAAGAGCACACGCAGCACCCGATGAATCCACCACCAAACAGACCCAGTGCATCTCCAACTGCTCCATTTTTCCAAGACTGAAGGACGTCACAGAGACAGGTACATCACGAAGTTCTCGGTTGCTCATTTATTTTTAAGCACTGATGTTATTTCTCTCTGTAATAGCCTCAGAGTCACACAACAGATGAACAGGCACTCACCCTGTTAGTATGCGTAAAAGGCTGCACAGGCTCTGTGAAAGATTCACTCCAGCAGAAGCAAAGGCATAGGAATCACGATTGTAAGTATAAATAGAAGAAAATCACACTTGTACTAAAGCAGGTCTGAGTATATGTAAGCGTACGTGGGAAGGGGGGAAAGCCTGGTTGTTCACAGAATTATATTTCACCCCCAGCAAGTAATATTATCTAGGTGTTTATTAATTTTCAGCCCAATATCTGAAAGCATTTTACTTAAATATAAAGTTCCATCATTTCCATGGGAAATGTTGAGAAACTGAGGCACTGGAAGAGAGCATGACTTGTCTAAATTTCCACAGCAATCCCTTAGAAGAGCACAGAACAAAATTACCACCTCCTCACACTCCAGCCAGTGTCCTAGCTAGCAGCAAGGCTGCTTCTGAGCACCAGAGTGGGGTGTTTTATAGTGTTGGTGTGGTCAGAGGAGGCCACTGCCCAGAGGAACTGTGTTATAAAATTTATTATGTTCTTCATGTATGTTAGACTTCTGTTAACTTGATAGTGCTTTGTTGCATATACACACGGGCAAATCATTCACAAAGGCAAATCTTCCTTTAAATAACACACTTAACGGGAACGTTTTTCTTCTGTGTTAGCTCTGGAAAAGTCCAGGATCTATACTCTCACTGCAGTTACTTAATGATTACAGTCAAAATGAGAGTGATAGGAATGTTACATTGAGGCAGCCTGATTTTACCGGCTCTTTGTCCCTGAATATATTTCAATACAATTATGGTAATATCACATTCTGAGGTGATAGAACTGGAAAAAAGACAGGCAAAAGGATGAAATGCAGACCACAGTATTATTCTGAGTATTCTCTGGATTCATAGCTGTTTCTATTCGAGATGTCTGCTGCAGTGTTTCAATGGAGGGAAAAGCAACAAGTGAAATGCATCATTTTATCCAATGTATATTCTAAAAACTCTTACAGGGCCCCACAGAATTAAGATTGTATTAGCTCTTTTGTAGTTTCACTGCCTTAACGTATTCATTTAATTTGTAATGGAAATAGAATATTGAGTTATCATTATTCATTACTGTAGCCTCTCCTAGAGTTTCATTTGTCCTTCTGAAACTCTCTATTGAGTTTGGCCAGGCTATAAATAACGATCTCCAGGGATTCTGGATCTTGCTTTCTGAACAAAAATGTCAGTGACTCATTCTCAAACATATTTTCTTCCATTATCTTCATCATGGGCAAATGTTCATGCTCATTCCAAAAGGTCGGAAGAGAAGAAGCTGTGACAAGCTTCCTGTCAGAAGTAGGTCAGAATGCTCTTTCCTTAGATGTCCTTAAACAAAGGTGAGTTATATTTTAACAAGAGTCTGCTGGGGTAGTTTCTTGTTACAACTAAGTCTCCTTAAGCCACAGAGTTGTAGGATGATTCCTGTCCAAAAAAGGAAAGTTGCTAATCAGAAGACTGGTGCCATTCTGACTGACAAGTCTAATGACTTCATTTGGCATCTCCAACTTGCAAGCTAGTCGACGCCTTACTGAATTGTTTTTTCTAACGGATATGTTTGTTTCTGGCGTCAAGAACTGTCATTCTTAGTTACTACAAATATTAATCTGAGTAATAGACTTGGAAAAGGACAAAGTCTGCAGCAGCAGTGCCTGGTGGAGACACAAATTATCCAACGCACGGCCTGCATAAGAGTTCATCAACAGATTATTTCTGAAGGATAATTTTCTATTTATTTGAAATAGATTTAGTATAACTAAACAACTCTGTGGCCAGACATCACTGGCAATATCCCAAAGCATTAATTTCTGAGGATGCTATTATATGCCTAGTCTTTTTTCATACATTTCAACGTACAGTAGCCACTGGTACATTCAGCCTTTCCAAAAAACTCCCATTATATCTCCCTCCACATAATTCTGGTACATCTGACATATTCATGCAGACAGTTTCACTCTCAAATACTTCTCTGCTCTTTAATTCCTTCATACCAAACACTGGTAATATGATGAGGTGTTCTTCAGGACAAGTAGTTATGAATGGCTGTAGATCATGCATTGCCCAATGCCAGTGAGAACAACTTGTAGGATGACCAAGTGAAAACTCTTTGAAACTATTCCCGATCAGTCAAAACTGTTGTCCTCAGTTGACTTTTCTTTCTGATTCACAGTGGTTTCTGATGTCTTCAGGAATATCACTTGCAATGAGGGTGTAAAAAATTTGAACAACAAAATCCAGATTATTATCTCATTTGAGCAATAGCTTGAAGCGGCTGCACTGTGCACCATCATGCTGCTTTGCTTTTGGAGAACGAATCCAAGAGGAGATATTCATGTGGTTATACTCTTTTTCTGGAAAAGAGCCTTATGTTATACGCCTGGTGTTACAGCTCATACTGTTTGTGCAAGAAAATGACAAATCATTATACTTAATAATTTAATGAATTTTATATTTTAATTTTTTTTAATTTAATAAATTATTGATAGTTCTGTGAGGAATCTAAGGTAGAGCTCTACTGAACTACACAATCTCTTCTCCATGCTAAGATCTACTCTGCCAGGAAACTTCGGGTTACAGTCAAAGTGCAAGTTACATATTTAAAGCTCTTAATGGCTTGAATTCCATCATCTTTCCTTCTCTGTCCTGCTGTACCATTAGCATTTAGCACTGCAGTAATTCAGCCAGCGATTCCAATGGTGAGAGTCTGGCGCATAGGGTCAGGCTTCCCCCAGGAGCCAGCCCTGGTG
This sequence comes from Odontophorus gujanensis, assembly GCA_013399175.1. NCBI lineage: Eukaryota > Metazoa > Chordata > Aves > Galliformes > Odontophoridae > Odontophorus > Odontophorus gujanensis. The sequence goes on from VXAB01011350.1 coordinate 39,877, forward strand.
GCAACAGCTGGAGTTGGCCACTGGAGGACTGTTCATGCTTCTTGGTAATGATCAGATTTTTTTATCCTATTGTTTCTCTCCTATTGGAGGTATTTCTTATTCCTGCCAGTTTCTATTTGTTCTCATTGTCCTACTACGGTCAACCATGAGACAAAAAACCTTACAGTTTACTAATGCAGACGTAATAGGTCCTTCATATTGGCTTTAATGGTAAATGTAATCATTTCAAATCTTGACAGGAGAAAGAGAAGAGAAAAATGTTTCCTTTCACCTAATAGTTCTCTGAAGAAATAAAGAACCATTGAAGATTTTTATGGCCTCTCACAAGAACAAAATGTAGGAAATGTAGCAGACCCACAGAGATTTAACATAAATTCAAAGAAGAACCCATTGTTAATTTTAACGAAAAAATACAAGCTAAATTCCATCTAATTCTTAACTTCAAAGTTCTCACAGTCCCATATATAAGCATGTGCTCTAGCTCTTGAATACTCATTTGTTGTTGATGCACTGGCTAATATTGAAAAACTAATTTATATCTACTCTTCCACTCATTTCCAAAAGAGGCGTAGCGTGAACTTTTGTCTACTCTGAGTAGTGTGAAACCACTACTGCATATTTATAAGTAACACAAGATATTTATACGCATTAAAAATAATATTGTAAAGCAGTAGAATATGTAATACTTGAATACTTGGCTACCATGCTGTGCCTTAAAAAGTACTATGGAGGAAGGAATATCTTGATTCATTCATTAAATAGGATTGTCCTTGTAAGAAAAGAGACAAAAGAGACTCAGGTTTTTCCTAGTAAGTTCCAGATTTTACACTAGAATTCTTGCTTAGACTATCAGACTATGAGGAGCAGCGTATTTGCAGGTCTGATAGAAGTCATTGTCCTTATACAACAAAGAGATCTTCTTTATTATGGTTATGTTTTCAATACTGGACCAAATAAGCCTCATATCTGTCAGTAATCCTTATCTAAACAATTCTGCTATTTCTTAGTATTGTTTCCTCAGTAATATTAGAGTTCAGCAAAGGAAAGCCTGTGTAACTGTTATGACACGGAGGAGAAACACAAGTTCCTAGACTCCTTAAGATTTTTAGCTGGAGTAGGAAACCAATAACCCAGCAAACCTAGAATTGCTGTGTGGTGGCTTTTTTTTTTGTTTGTTTGTTTTTATTTTATCAGAACTAGATGGAAAAAAAGCTTCCTCAAGAATAAATAAATGTATCAATTCCAAAAAAGTTATCCTGAAGTATATCTAAGTATGCATATATGAAGAACAAAAATTAGATTATAAATTCTCATCAAGTTATTTGATTGAAGTTCTAGAGTCTGTATATTAAGACCTGTATCACTGCACAGATAAAACTCATCCACTGCCCTCCCCAGGCATTTTTATCGTGGAAAAAACATCAGAGTGAGTTGGCATATCACCACAGCAAGATGCATTTCAGAGTTTAACAGCAGTGAGTCCCCATCCACTTACCAGCAGTAAGATATTTATGCTGCAATTGCAAACTCTGAATGCAATAAAGATCTTGTGGAGTACCACTGTGTGCACACCATGATCAGAACTTAATGAAATGGAGAGAGATGAGAAATAAGCTTATGGGTTTTTTTTTTGTTTGTTTGTTTTTGTTAAAGGAAATACAGACCTTCCATAAAAATGTCCCAAGCTGACATTCAAGTTTAGATTTCAAATGCAGCAGTACTTTGGGACCCAAATTGCTACGACCTGCTAGAAGCAGAATAAACTGTGTGACTATTTAAAGACAAAGAAATGGCTATTAGCAGGCTCAGTAGTTCTGGCTCTGCTGTATAGTTCCAAGAGGAGCTTTTTAGAAGCACTGAAGGGCCAATAAGGCATTTTAGTGCTAAACAGTGAAGGTCAAAAACACCAAGCATGCACAAATTCCCACTCAGTGCAACTGCAGTGTTAAAGCAGCTAAATATCTTTGAAAAATCTCTTCCTTGCTCATATTTCTGTTCTGCTACAGATGTTACTTTACACTCATCAGCTCATTTTTAGAATTAATAAATGTTTCTGAGGATGTCACAGAAATGAGACTAATTACTTATGACATAACCTGCCAGCATGAGATGGTTCTACCCAGCCTGAATTTACCTTCAAGTTTATTTCCTGAGGTATGGAGATTTATAACTCAGCTGTCATCCCAGCTAGTTTATCAGTGATTGTTTCATTAGCCACATGAATGTCTAATCTGCTTCTAATCTTGCACAGCTCTTGGCACAATGTTAGCTTATGATAGTAAGTAACAAGAATTATGTGTTGTGTTAAAAACATTTTCCTTCTTTCAGCATTTAATTTGTCCTTTTAATGTCACATTAAATATTTTAGATGTAGACTGGTTTATTTATTGAAAATGAATATATTTGGCAATGTCCCTTTTATATTAAAAAAAAAAAGATTATGCTGTCTTTATTAATTTTAATTTTTATGTTATAGAACAGACTATAATAAGGTGTTTGAATCCAAAATTTTTCCACCATAAATCTACTCTAAAAAATTCAAGTTATGAGATAGATGGATAGGAAAGGATTCTTTCAGGAGAACCTGGCATCTCCCTTCTCATGGAGGTCAGGATTCAGGCTAAAAAGTCTTTCTGGGAGAAACAGTGACCTTGTGCAGCTACCAGGGCTGCACCACCGATGGGCTCAACAGACTAGCAGCCCATGCAAAACAGGGAAACTCATCTGGTTCCCATAAGCATCCTCTAATTGGATTAAAATTCTCAAAGATTGACATGTTAGATTTCACAAAGGCTTAGGACTCATCTCTAGTTGGGTCAGGAAGAAATCCTCTTTCCTCATGCACGTTCAGCACAACATTTTAAGGGATTTCCATTTTGTTTTGTATGGCCTCTGTGTAGGTTACCATTCAGTAGAGATCAGAAGCCAGCCGTGACCAATCAGCACACTTTTGCTACTGGTCTATTTTCTAACACACACCAAAGACAGAATCATTCATTTTGTACTAGCTGTCATGTTTCATTTCAAGTGTGAGTCCTTCAAATGGCCCAGGCTGTCTGGTCACCTGCGTGCCATGGGATGTCTGTCATGAGCCGGCATTGACTTATCATCTGGGCATCCTCTAGACACCCGAGCCAAACCAAACTGTGGTATATAATTTTTAGACTGCTGGAGCTTAAATCAATTCTTTCCTAACAAGACAATAGGTTTATAGAAATATCTAAACATAGTTTTAAAGTTCATAGCCAGGACTGAGGGAAAATATGACCGTTAAGGAAGAATAAAAGATGAGAAAGAAATGAAACAGGACTTCTGATCAGTGAAAGCATCAGACATTAGTAGAAATTCATTACAGGGAGCACTTGCCAATTAACCAGGATTCTCCATGAACAAGTCCATGGCCTTAAACAGTGCTGTTCACTTTACGTAAAGTTTGATTCCTGTGAAAATAGCTTCTGACAGTGAAGCCACTCACCACTGCCAGCTGAATATTCTTAGATTGTATCAGATAGGGGAATAAGCTTCTAAATAATAGTGTCATGGAATTAGAGATGGATTTCCAAGCCTAACACACATTTTCCTTCTAATTTCAAGGTGTAGTTAACAACTGCTATCATCTATACATGTAACTGAAGAAAATCCTTTGCAAAGTTTCTGTTTCTCTTTCTACATTTATGGCTTCAATTCATGTTGTTCTGGTTAGACATGCTGCAGCGTAACAGTGCAGTTTCTAGATAAGAGAAGAACATAAGAATCCAATTAAGACTACAAACTGTACAAGTACAGTAGCAAAGCATATGGTGCAGGGCTGTTCCATCACATCAGCTCACTGAGCACAGGATATTTTTGCAATCACCTCTACATTAATAATCTATGACAGTTTTTCATTATTTTGCATTGAAAAGATGAGTATAATACTATAGTCCTGCATGTCATCAAATACAGCAGTATGGCTTTTTCCTCTTTTAGTAAAGATCTTATGCTTTATATGAGTAACTTAGTATGGTTTGTTTGTTTGTTTTCTGTTTGGTTGGATCTTTTTACTGCATTGTGGTTTGTCAGAACAACTTGTCAGCTAATATTATCTGCAATCTCCCCATAGTTTATGGGATCACAGCCTCCATACAAAAGGTCAAAGGAGGCTCCATAAAATGAAATTTTCTTTCTCCACAAGAATTTCTTTTGATGCTCTCAGAAATGTGCTATTCTTCAATGCCAATGGCTGAAAATGCTTAATAAAAGACCAGCAATTTATAGAAAAACCATGAGTGGTTGTTCCTATAGAAACTTGTTTTGTTGTTTTTTACAGTAGAAGATGTTACAGGACAGAACCCTGTTTTGTTTCACTGTTTGTCTCATTGTAACAAAAAGCAAGAAAGAAGTTGTCATTGTGATTTGATAAGAGATAAGATTTGATAAATAACAAGGAAATTCTATTTCTTATGCCAACTTCCCAGCAGATCATGAAGAAAAGTCCAGACTTCACAAGTTCTCACTTTTTCCTCTTATGCTGGTGATATTTGTCTCTAGTTACTTCTGCAGCTGTTTTAGTTCTCTCCTGGGAAGATGCACATATTACCATGGAGCAGAGAGAAGCAGTGAGGAATTTTTGAAGGTCAGCAACCCAATGACCTAGTTCAAGCAGTCAGAAGGAGCCTTTTTGTAGCTCCTCAGTGGTGCTATTGGATGAGTGGTGTTCTGTTTTTGTAGCAGGAAAGTGTACAGGGCAGAGCTGCAGGAAAGTGACAGATGCCATCTTCTGAGTACCAGTGCTCTGTCCCCTTCTTTCTCCCCAGCTCTAGGGAGTAGAAGGCAGGTGTTAAAAGAGAATAAGTAGTGATGGACCATATGATCAAATCATGGGGGTAGAGAGGCTGAAGGAGGGTATAGTACAGATAAATCACAAAAGGAAAGGCCAAAGAGCCTCAGTTGTAGCACTTCATTACAATTATTTCCTCTTGTTTCGGGGAAGATGGAAAAGCTTGCAGTCATCTGTGCTGACTGGATGCTACAGTGATACTATGTTGTAGCACACAGAGAAACAAAAGGGAATCCTGGAGCTCGGTGAGATTAACAGGTCCTCCCTCTATCTTTGCTCAGAGCAGTGTTTGGCTGTAACCACATAGCCTTTACCCTCTGCCTACAAAGGTTCAACTGACATCACCCTCATCGAGTCTTTTCTGAAATGGGGCTGTATCTGTTATCAGTAATTTTGGTGGACTTCAGAACAGCTCCATCAGAAATGCACAGCTAAAGGAGTGTGAGAAAAAGAATATGCTTTAATATGGGAAATGTGTCCACAAAATCGAAAACTGAAAGAAAATTTAAGAACCACTAACAACATAAAAAGCATGATATTTTAGTTATTTAACATTTTACTTAGAAAATGCTCTTTAGTTGCTGGCTTTTTTTGTTGCTTTGTTTGTTCACTTCACAGAAATGATATGTACAGAATCATAGCAGAAAAAAAATATCATCCAAGATTGAAAATGTTGACAATCTTCTTTTGATGAGGTTAAGCTAATTACCTTTACTTTTAAAACAAATCCTACTATACATTTTTTCAACTCTGAAAATACAAAGAACCAGAACTTTTTAAGTATCATTACAGGACCACTGGGAAGTTAGCTCTTTAAATGCACTTTTCACACTCCTTATCACAGAAATGTATCCTTTCCTGAGGTCTGAGGTGTGTATGCACTCACTGAAATGAAACTTGCTTCTGTTTAACTATGAAATGCAATGAACTATGACCTTGCACATTTTCTATGTCAAAGGGAATTTTGCACTCCTCTGGCTAAGCCAAAAAGGTTTATAAAGGACAAAGATTTGCTAATCAACTGTATTAGAAATCAAAGAAATAAATACTGTGGATCCCAGGGAGAGTTTTAAATATACTCCAGGGATCGTGGCAGGGAAAAGATAAAATAAAATAAAAGACTTCAGAAGGAGTATTTGTGCAGAAAGACTGGAAGCTTACTGACAACTAATAAAGCAAGTAATCAAACAAGTGTATCTATGTGACTAACACTGAGATTTCTAGTGAAAACAGCCAAGATGTTCATCTTTTTTATTAAAAGAGTTTTAATGACTGACATCATCTACAAAGAAAATATATCATGCAGCAAGTAATCTAGGGCCAAACAGTCAGAAAAGATACATCTAATGCATCACACAAGTCTATGTGTACATATAAAACTAAAAATAAATAAATAAATAAATAAATAAATAAATAAATAACCTTTCCCCACTTCCTCACTCCACTTTTCAGAAAAGGTTTATTATCAGAGACAATGGCAAAGAAGCATATTGCTTCAACAGCTGCATGCACCACCCTCCTCATTGCTTCTTGTTTTCATACCCCTTTCATGGGAGGAAGGTCTTCTGTTTTGCGCTGAGACAGCAATACCATTAACATCAAATGATAGCATATTCACAATACTACTCAATCCAGCATGAATTTCTGGCACTATAGCCTTGTTCTTCTTCAGTCGCAGGTTTCCAACTGAATCAAAGAATTAAGATAAATTATACGAAACTCTTTGTAGGCATACTCAATTAAATTCTCTGTTGGCTCATATGGCTTCTTGTGTACAATTAGAAGCAAGTTGTAGTGTTATTCACTGCTGTTGCAAAAGTGCTCTGGAAATGCTTTTGCTGTGTTTCCAAACTCAGATCAAAATGCCAACACATCCTTTCAACATCAGTTTATAAAAGAATAAAATGAACGCAGCTCATCACAAAATTGAGCTATGACAACAGCATCATTTGACTGATACAGTAGAATATATTTTTGAAGGGTATTTCAAATTGAAAACTACTGTGAGAATATATGAAGCTGTTCTCCATGTTTCCTCAAACATACGTACTGTACCCAGTCCTCAGGTGCTTCAGCAGCCTTCCAGAAGAAGAACATGGAACAGCCAAAGGGCATCTTGTGTTGCTGTGCATCATTATTGAAATAATATTAAATAAGACCTTCAGGTTATTAAATGTACTTTTTCACTGGAAACTATGAATCATCTGAATGAAAACAATTCTGCAATGAATATGATCTACAATTTTCTTATCATATGTTTGGGTATGCACTATCTTGAAGTGCTACACTGACCTCAGCAGTAAAAGTAGTTTATCCCACACAGTACTTGTTCTGTTATTTATCTACAGGCAGCCAAATAGTTAACACTCATTTCTGGCTTTTGATACACTGTATTGTATTATAACACCTGCCACTGAAGATCTCAAAGCAATTTGCAAACATTAATCAGCTGAGCCTCATGACTATTCAGCCAGTATGTTATTACACAGATTGGTAAACAGAGATGCAAAAACACATCAAACTTCTCAATGGGGTCATAAGAGAGGTGCAATAGCTTTATCCTCCCCCCCCCCCCGCTTTTTTTTTTCTTTACAGAA
>VXAB01011350.1:47331-118758 GCA_013399175.1 Odontophorus gujanensis
GCATGATATTTTAGTTATTTAACATTTTACTTAGAAAATGCTCTTTAGTTGCTGGCTTTTTTTGTTGCTTTGTTTGTTCACTTCACAGAAATGATATGTACAGAATCATAGCAGAAAAAAAATATCATCCAAGATTGAAAATGTTGACAATCTTCTTTTGATGAGGTTAAGCTAATTACCTTTACTTTTAAAACAAATCCTACTATACATTTTTTCAACTCTGAAAATACAAAGAACCAGAACTTTTTAAGTATCATTACAGGACCACTGGGAAGTTAGCTCTTTAAATGCACTTTTCACACTCCTTATCACAGAAATGTATCCTTTCCTGAGGTCTGAGGTGTGTATGCACTCACTGAAATGAAACTTGCTTCTGTTTAACTATGAAATGCAATGAACTATGACCTTGCACATTTTCTATGTCAAAGGGAATTTTGCACTCCTCTGGCTAAGCCAAAAAGGTTTATAAAGGACAAAGATTTGCTAATCAACTGTATTAGAAATCAAAGAAATAAATACTGTGGATCCCAGGGAGAGTTTTAAATATACTCCAGGGATCGTGGCAGGGAAAAGATAAAATAAAATAAAAGACTTCAGAAGGAGTATTTGTGCAGAAAGACTGGAAGCTTACTGACAACTAATAAAGCAAGTAATCAAACAAGTGTATCTATGTGACTAACACTGAGATTTCTAGTGAAAACAGCCAAGATGTTCATCTTTTTTATTAAAAGAGTTTTAATGACTGACATCATCTACAAAGAAAATATATCATGCAGCAAGTAATCTAGGGCCAAACAGTCAGAAAAGATACATCTAATGCATCACACAAGTCTATGTGTACATATAAAACTAAAAATAAATAAATAAATAAATAAATAAATAAATAAATAACCTTTCCCCACTTCCTCACTCCACTTTTCAGAAAAGGTTTATTATCAGAGACAATGGCAAAGAAGCATATTGCTTCAACAGCTGCATGCACCACCCTCCTCATTGCTTCTTGTTTTCATACCCCTTTCATGGGAGGAAGGTCTTCTGTTTTGCGCTGAGACAGCAATACCATTAACATCAAATGATAGCATATTCACAATACTACTCAATCCAGCATGAATTTCTGGCACTATAGCCTTGTTCTTCTTCAGTCGCAGGTTTCCAACTGAATCAAAGAATTAAGATAAATTATACGAAACTCTTTGTAGGCATACTCAATTAAATTCTCTGTTGGCTCATATGGCTTCTTGTGTACAATTAGAAGCAAGTTGTAGTGTTATTCACTGCTGTTGCAAAAGTGCTCTGGAAATGCTTTTGCTGTGTTTCCAAACTCAGATCAAAATGCCAACACATCCTTTCAACATCAGTTTATAAAAGAATAAAATGAACGCAGCTCATCACAAAATTGAGCTATGACAACAGCATCATTTGACTGATACAGTAGAATATATTTTTGAAGGGTATTTCAAATTGAAAACTACTGTGAGNTCCCCCCCACCCCCCCTTTTTTTTTTTTCCCTAGAAAAGGACTTTCCTGTGTGTTGTTTCACCGTTAGAGGCAAGAAAAGCAGCATTAGTAAGACTGACCCCAGTACTCCTGCCAGCAAATACTGAGCCAAGAAATGTGTCTTTTAGTCCAAGCATTAACAGTTAGAATCCCTATTCCCTTTCCTTCTTCCCTTTCCTGACACTGCTGTTGGCATGGTGCTCTGGTCCATGCCAGCAAGTTGGAACCAGCCAGACCCTGGAAGTGACTGTTGAAAGACTATGGAAGGATCTGGTTCCTCAGAACTACAGAATCCTAATGTGGTGCAGCCAAAGCCCAAGAGAAGTTACAGGCCCCTCCATTGTGCTTTTTAGGCTGGGCATGTCTCATGTTGCCAGCTTAAAAACTGCACCAATCCAGTTTACACCCTCACTGATCTTTTCTTCTCCAACTTCTACCCATTTTGCAGTGGTGGTACCTTCTTACATGCCAAAAGACAAAACGTTGAGCTTGGAGAAATGAAGATTCCTTCTTATTGCTTATACACTTGGCCTGTGTCTAACACCTAAGTAGGATTACTACCTGTGTAGTCCTAATCAGCTCTAATCAAGTTCACTCAAGTACCAAGAACAGGAATATGACTGCAGGCTCTATGATCCCACTGGGACGCTGTTACCCAATCAGCTGCTCCTGCAGCCCTCTGCACTACCATGTCTGTACTGAGAGCAGTACTCAGCCAGCTGTGATTACACCTTCACAATGGGAGCAAGCCCCTCAGCCCGAGGAATTTACAGTTTAAACAAACAAGGCAGAGAAACAAAATCAGAAATCACAAATGAAACAGAGAGGTCAGGTGGAGTCCAGTGAGAATGGATAAGTGCAAATGATGCATGTCCAAAATCAAGGCTGCTAAATGATTTCATTAGCAATGAAAACTTTGTCTCACAGAGACAGAAAAGCTGAGGTTAGCTCATAAACCGAGTGTTTGTTCCTCTTCTCTTCAGTGACTCCCTGGCATGTTATCATGTCATTCTTGTAAATATTTCAAAGAAAAGTTTCCAAGTGATAGTGCTTTGCCATAGTCACTGCTGTTGAAAATGGTTATGCAAACATCTGCCATATATTCCTCAAATAAAATCCAGCCAGAGTTTTTGTTTACATGATTTGTCCTTTAAAACCAGCGCTCAGCTGCAACTTTCAGCCATAGCTGCCTTATTAAGAATTAACCTTTTATTTTAAACACAGTACATTTTGTAACAGGAAAATCAATATACAGTAACCCAGAGCACTTCAGACAACAGCTGTAAAATATAATCTGATGGCAGAAAGCTAAGAACAGCATTTTGGCAGTTAAATGTTCAGCTAATCTTTCACTTCTTGTTGTTAACAGTACCAGGCTATAAAGATCTCTATTTCTCCCTGTGTAGTGACCAAAAAGCTACATATGTTTTCCAGTATTATAATGCTATTAGCAATAGTAAAATATAAATCACTTGGTTTTTTTCTTATAGGTTATTGCAGGTATTCCCAGGGCTGTCATGACTGAACAACAGGCCCTGCCTCAGTGATCTCACAGCCCTTGCAAAGAAGACACTTTAGCATTAAGAATATGTTGAAAAATGACTAAATACTTCACTTTGGCTGTGGTTAAGGATGTTGAGATCTGTTCAAGGCTGGGATTCACAATATATTTGTTTTTACCAAAGTTATCTAGCCAGAAAAGAGATGAAGCCACAGCTGTGTCTGGTGTCCAGAAATACAGAATAAACACAAATACCTTACTAGAGTTTTGATATTCTGTTACTTTGTCTATTTTAGTGAGAAGCGTACCATTTGAAACAAACTATGCCATGTACATGTCTATGTCATCATTAAATATTGAATTTAGGAATAGAATAGAGATTTTTGGAACCTAACTATTTCTCATTAGAAAGTGGGAAAACATTCTCTAAAATATTAAGTGATTCACTTTGATTACAAAATAAACTCAAAGACCTTTGTTTGGTGGGTGGAAGGCAAAGGGTGCTACATCATTTTGCACCAAAATTGCTTTTTTCACCCTATCCCACAGACAGTATTTTCCTCAGATAATGAAACTGTGGTTGTTTTTTTTTAATTATGATTATTTTTTATGTTTTTAAGGTTTTCAATCCAAATTTCTATACTGCAAATGCTTTAATTAAGACTGCTACATTCCATTTGCTCAGCGTTCAGGCGCTGATGTGGAAGCTTTAACCTGAACCGCATTGCCCTCTAGCGCTGCGCCGGGGCCGCCCCGTGATGTCAGCGGCACAGTGAGCGCAGGCAGCCGGCTCCCGCAGAGCTCCTAAATGCTGACAAACCCCTCTCGGAGACGCATGTCACAGCAGCTAGGCAGGGGCATCCTTCCAGCAGAACCGCAAATGCACAAGGGAAAACAGTAAACCTGTCTTTTATTTCAGGGACGTCACGATCAAAACAGCTACTTTCGAGATCCAGCCAAGACTTCCGCCTGCTAATTTCGGTTTAAACGAGTTGATGTGAGAAATTAAGCGAGTTTGAACAGGCTATTATTTCTGACAGGCTTCAGAGGACTTCACGCTGTGCAACTTTTACGTGCTGAAAGCTAACAGCTTGCTGGAGAGATGAGTACTCAAACCCAAACTGGCCGGGGCTTTGCAGCAACTTCTTGGGTAGAGAGAGAACTTCCAACTGAACTCAACCATCTGCGTGTAGCACACAGGATCCAATCATAACCTGCTATGGAGAATTATTTTTAAGATGACTACCAACCTTGGTGAGAACTCCAATTCATCAATACTTGGATATTTGAAAGTGTCTGCATTAAATGGTGGCAATCTTTCTGCAAACAGCTCCAATGAGACAACGAGCAACCTGGAATCACCTACCTTGGATATCAGTAGGGCGATAACTGTGGGGCTTATCCTAGGTGCCTTTATACTCTTTGCTATTATAGGTAATATTTTGGTAATTCTCTCTGTTGCTTGCAATAGACATTTAAGAATTCCTACAAACTACTTCATAATTAACCTTGCAATTGCAGATTTGTTGCTGAGTTTTACTGTCCTTCCGTTCTCTGCTACACTGGAAATTCTTGGCTACTGGGTTCTGGGGAGGATATTTTGTGATATCTGGGCAGCAGTTGATGTGCTCTGCTGTACAGCTTCTATTTTAAGTCTATGTGCAATCTCCATAGATAGATATATAGGAGTACGTTATTCTCTCCAGTATCCAACTTTGGTAACAAGAAGAAGAGCAATCCTAGCTCTCCTAGGTGTCTGGGTCCTTTCCATGGTAATTTCTATTGGGCCTCTTTTGGGCTGGAAAGAACCAGCACCCAAGGATGATAAAGAGTGCCGTATCACTGAAGAACCATTCTATGCTCTGTTTTCTTCCTTGGGGTCATTTTACATTCCTTTAATCGTCATCCTCGTGATGTACTGTCGGGTCTACATAGTGGCCAAAAGGACTACTAAAAGTTTGGAAGCTGGGGTTGTGAAAGAGATGTCCAACTCCAAGGAGCTGACGTTACGGATCCATTACAGGAACATTCATGAGGACACGTTAAACAGCAACAAATCCAAGGGTCACAATTCCAGGAACTCCTTAGCTCTGAAACTTTTAAAATTCTCTAGAGAAAAGAAGGCAGCCAAGACACTGGGAATTGTGGTTGGCATGTTTATCTTGTGCTGGCTACCTTTCTTCATTGTTCTGCCACTAGGTAAGTGGGTAACCAAGGGATTGTGGGGAGGGAGAGGAAGAAGCAGTTGCTTACTACAAAAATCCCACCGAAAACAATCAGATGAATGATAAGTACATACCATTTTGAGAACTGTAGTGAACAGATGAAAGGGTGGGAAGTGAAAGTAATTTACTTCTGATGTTGGCTTTTTTCAAAGGCTCATGCTGCAGCTTTGCAAAGTGTGCAGGCTGCATTCAGTCTGCTCATCTGAGCTCTCCTCAGTGATGTCACATCAAGGGATAATGCTGTCAGAGTTTATATAGAAAATCTCTCTTGTGGGTTTTGTTTAGACTGAATGAGCTTGTATAGGAAGCTGTAACTGGACAGAAATGAAAAAATAATAATAATTCATTTCAGCCTTGAAACTTTCTTGTTTCAGTTACTGTTAGAGGTTCAGACTGTAAAATAGAAAGTCTTCAGATATTACGAAGTGACTTAGGTGAAAATGGGCCCAACCAGATGATGAGGTGCAAAACCCTTCTGAGCTTTAGGAAGCAGAAAGAGTTCTAGTCCTCAGTTCAGATTTCATTGATCAAATCCCAAAAATATATTCCTGAAGCCAACTGATCTTTGCAGAAATGTTCCCTTTGGTCTCAACAGGTCTTAGTTCAGGCATTCCAGGAGATTGTCATGTGCATTTGTGGCAGCAAATTAAAACTTCAAAATACTATTAAAGCATTCAGTTCAGCCTTAACAGTGCAATGCATTTCAAATCCTTACAAAATCTGCTTGCATTGTCTTCAATTCTAGCATCAGAGGGATATTTCAAGACTGTTAATATTGAATTACTATGATTTCAAAAATACCTGTTCAAAATTCACTTCTCGGAGACACAGACAAACTGTCAGACTACATATAGAAAGAGGTGGAGAAAAAAAAGGGAGAAGAAGCCCTTATTAACATTCTGTATTCACGTTTACTTACTTACTCTGCCAAAACATTCCTGATTATGTGGTAAGTGAATACTCTCCGAGACTTGAAGAAAACTAAACCAAGTTCAAGAGTATGGTCCTGATGAAGTGTTTTAAAATTACAATTTCAGTGGAGATGTAATGTCATTTAGATAAGAATCTCTACTGCCACGCATCTGCTGAAGCTGTTGAAGTGTAACCTTTTTGCCTCTAGCTTAGTGTATCTAAAGCTGAAAAGTCTTCATGATGTACATAAGCTAATGCTGAGCATGTTACAATTCCAAACAGAAAAAAATTGTGAGCAAAGTTCTCCTTGGCTTCTAAAGTTTAAGTCCTGTGCTGTCTCTTAAAGAAAGTTTACAACGTAGAACAAGTTTCCAACTGTTGCAAAAATACATTCCTAAGTGGATAGAAAATTTTTACCATGTGCTACCAGTAGCAGCTCCAGACATGTAGTAGGTCATGATCTCCTTATAAAGTAGGTTAGCATTTTCTCTTTGATTCTGAACTATTGAAGGAACTTTGGGAATAAAAAGCAAGCATGAGCACATCCTTAGCTAGCAGAAGCCAGTAGTAGTACTGCTACTGGTGTTATTCAGCAAACACAGATGCAAACTAGTCCATTAAAACCATTTTGGTCACAGGGTACAATCAAGTATGACAAACAATTAAGTTTCCTGGAAGGTAGTCAGTTTTCCCTTTGAGAGGTTATTGTAAAAGTCCTGGTCTTTACTAGGAGGTTTGAGTGACTGCTTATGACACGAGTGGAGAATTTATAGCTTGTCACACTATGATTTTATCTCTTATTTATCTCTCATCTCACTTGTGTCCAAGCCATCAGTGAGGAAGAGAGCCACCCCAGCAAGATGCATGTTGGCAGCAGTGCCTGGCAGGATGAAGGGTGACCTGCTGCTGTAGGCTCTGACCCAGCACAGCTTGGGTGCCACTGACTCCCAACACGCTCACTTCAGAGCTGTGAGCTCCTGGTGTCTCACAGAGCTGTGGGTCAGGCAGAGTTGCTGTTGTTACAGTTAATAATAGAAAAGTGAAAAAATAATTAGCATCTTAGCACTGCTGGTGCAGTGGGGAAAAAAAACCACTGCTACTGCAGGAAGGGAAAAAAAAAAGGTATGCATAGCATCCAACAAAATATCCAAATATATTTAAACAGTTGGTACTTTCTGTGTTGCTGATGAGGAATACTGCAGTTTTCATTCCTTGTCCCTGACTTTTTATTTATTTATTTATTTAATTTATGTATTTACTTAGGACACTGCAGAGTCTTGTACTTTTCCTTTTCATGTCTGTGCACTCGTGCATTAATGTACTTTTTGTGTCTGTTTATTCACAGTGTTAGGGATGACTAAGCATTGTTCACAAAAGCTGGTGGAGAAAAGACTTTTTCCCAAGATGCATAATTCAGTCATTCCTAATTTGAGTACTGGGCAGAGCAATGGAGAGTTTCCTAAGGAGCTTGCTGTGTGCTGCATTTTTCATAACAAATCTTTTTTTAATTTTGTTGGGTTTTTTTTTGGTCTTTAAGTTACGAACATAAGGGAAAATTTATTAAGAATCCTTATGAAAAGCACACAGTGACATAGAATCCAATTAAGTGATAGGCAAATGTAGAATCCAAGCTGCACCAATGATTTAAAATTCTCCACAGGTGCCCTGGACTGCTCTAATCCCAATCTACTCCCCCATCAGTGCAAACAAACAATGTCTCTTCTGCTTCTGATTCCAGACTGAGTCATAGTAGTGAAAGGCTTCTTCATCAGCCTGTATTCTTCATGCCTTATGTTTACAAAATCAACCTAAATCATACATTCACATCTACATCTTTAACATTTGAGCCCTGTTTCACTCAGTAACACAGTGCCCGCACAATGGTGTTAGCAGAGTAGCTCTGGACTTCTGAGTGACTCAGCTGCAACACATCTGATAAGTCAGTAATCCTCACTTCTGCAAAACTCCGAAACTATGAGTTAGTAAATCTGTTAATATGTAGAGGAGTTTTCCTCGTGCCAGAACCATCCCCAGATGTTCCTCTAGTTGCCCAGCCAAAATCGTAATTGTTTGGTCGTGGCACATTAATATATACAGCTACTCATTTTGATATCCCAGACAAAGGATTATTGCATCAGATGGCAGATATATGCTGGGAACTGATGTGGTGTTGAAAGCATGGATATTGCTTGAATAAACATTCCACAACAGAGAGTGATTTTCAAGCAAGAATCACAAGGCTTTGCAAAGAAAGCTCCCTGACAGAGCTCTGCATACAGCCACAGAGAGGAATCAGCACAGACACCACGAGGTGTTGAGCACTGTGAAACTATCAGCATAAAGAAGCACTTGATGACGCAGCAAAACTTCTCATAATGTAAGAAAATTGTTTCTCATAATGTAAGAAAATTGTTTCTCATTCCAGATATTCCTTCCAGATAGCAACAGAGCTACAGAATGGCCCCATGGTGCTCATTTATAAATGCTTCATGGTTTTGTAAACTTTCACCTTGCCACCCAGAATTATTTCTGGTACTGCATAAAAAATAAACTGAACACATATCTGTCTTTGAGACAACTTCTTGTACTGTAAGTTCAGTGACTCAGCTGTGAAGAGTAAATATCTTGCATTTTTTAAAATAAATCTTTCTTTTCTTTGCCCTCATATAAATCCTTTCTTGGCCATCAGAGCTACACTAAAAATGCACTGCTAAAAAATGTTAACTAAAATTAACGATTTTTATCTAAAGACCAGAGTCCTGCAGTTACATGCATTAAAACTTCCTCCTTTAAACAAATGAAGATCCAATTTTATTCCAATAACTTCATTTGAAAAATGTATCCAAAATGACAGAACACGTTTTCTCTTGGCTACCAGATAAAACTTCAGTCTCATCCTTATTAAATGAGGCATCGGACAGGGCTTGCCAGTCTTCTCCTGGCTGTACACCTCACATAACACACATATGCACACTACCCTACCATCTCCACTACCTTCACCAAAGCATACCAACTTCCCCAGCCTACTGCTTGAGTCCAGTAGAGATTGGCAGAACACTATTCTCTTCCAAATTCAGAGCCTAACTCCCCTTGCTCCCACAAAGCCTGTTATATTACCCACTAAATTCAGAAGCAAACTTCTTGTAACTTAACTGGCTATGGTATAAGATCCCAAGAGTCCCATAACAAAGGTACAACTATTTTGACTACCCTTATATATTAAGTTTTTGAAACTTCTCTATAATAAAAAAGAACATAAAAATCTTCTGCATGCTAATTGGTCAGCCAATACAAAATGATTCTTAAAATAAAATGTTATTCAAGCACAGTATGTAGATTTATGTTACGTCAGGCCAACCTCTGCATCTCTGTACTAGAATACCAAATTAGGTTGTTAAGTTTCCCATGGGAAACACTTCAAGCCATTAGGTCCCCTGCTGTACTGCTACTGGGTTCTGCTCTCTGCCAGGCTTCAAGCCTGGTTTGTCTTCCACCTCATTTTGGTCTTGCCTCACTTTCCACTTTCTAAATAGCCTTACTCTCTAGATGTTAGATAATAGTCATAAAGAACTGTGAGAAATTAATGGTACATATTGCAATCTGACCCTCTGTCCACTTTGCAGCTCCAAATTTTGGAACAATGTTCAGTTATACTGATGACAGCAGGAAATTGCTCCTCCTACTTTTTAGTCAACTCTTCTAAGACTAAATAACATATGAGCATTTATTGGCCTCTACAGGGTGTTTTGCCACACACGGAGAACTAGTTTAGATACATTCTACTATACTAGAATGGCCTCCCTTAATCCCTGGTTTGAATCTTCTGTGCAAAAGTAAATTGTATCCAAAGGATCCCAATTAGCAGTTACTTAGAACCATAGAGTCATAGAATCCTTTAGGTCAGAAAAGACCTCCAAGATCATCAAGTTCAACCATTAACCTAGAACTGCCAAGTACTTACAG
Source organism: Odontophorus gujanensis (assembly GCA_013399175.1). NCBI lineage: Eukaryota > Metazoa > Chordata > Aves > Galliformes > Odontophoridae > Odontophorus > Odontophorus gujanensis. Next base: position 57,431 of record VXAB01011350.1, read on the forward strand.
ATCTCTACTTTTTAGAAATAAAGTGTGTTTTATCAGTGCAGCCAAAACTGCACAAAGTCTGAAGGACTGGGCACTTCTTTTGCAAGTTTTGATTTGCAAGTCAGAGGAATAAAGAGAAAACTACTTAGAAAAGTAAACGTGCAAAGCAAATGCAGAAAAACTCCAGTACAAAGAAATCCACATGTGGTGACTATTGAGCTTCAGGGATGGCAACATCCTCCTGTCTCAAGTGTGAAAGAAAGGCTCCTCAAGTACAAGGTTGCAACATCACCCATAATATAGGAGCATGGACAGCATCCTGATACTATTCCCATAAAACCGTATCTGCCCCTTGGAAAAAAAAAATTAAAAATGCTGTGATTACATACCAGTGACCCTTAATGGAAGTAGCAGAAAAAGATACTCTGGTTTCCAGGCACACAAACCACACCCAAATAAAGTCCTTTACTGAATCAGAATGTTCCAAGGGGAAAATAAATAAATAAATAAATAAATAAAAGCATCAGCACTGAGTCAGTAGGCAGCAACAGGAAATCTTAGAATCATTGAAACCAAAGACAGAAGAGAATTGATCATTCCAGAGGGGACATAGCTTTCAGTATCCAGGAAAGCAGGAGACACAAGGGCCTCATGCATTAGGAATCTGCAAACACGTGCCATTGTTCAGGTTGGTAGCCATTAAGAAAGCACTGAATAAAGTTATACTTCTGCATGCAGTTCTAAGGACAGCAGCTGTATGCTCTTTAGTGCACCGATCTGTGAAATAAAGTCAGGAACAAAAATTCATGTTTCTTTTGTTATCTTCACTAAAGTTCTGCTCTATAGCCCATGGCAAGACATAGAGCTATTTTCATGGGCTTTCAAGTGATATCTATAAAACTGAAAGCAGTAAGGATCAGTCACTAAACAACAAAGGAGAAAATCTAATGGAAGTATCTTTATAGCTGTGTTATTCAAATCCCTGCTAGAATCCTGTTGTCGGTGATGTCCAAGACAGATTGCCTCAGTTATAATTCAAAAGTGAGAAGGGGAGAAAGAGTCTCTAAAGTATGCCTAGTAATTGAACATATTTACGTCTAACATATGAAATGTCAGCAGACATGAGTTGTCTTTTCTAGACATCTCTAATCAGCTAAATCATTGCAAAATAAACATAAACATGGCCCATGTTATTTCTAGTTAGCAGCTGCAAAAGTCTGTATCTCTTTTGGACAAATTACTAATAAAAAGAATATACTATCTCTGTCCTTACTGTCAATTTTAGAGTACTGAATGAGTTTCTTCCTAAACTAGGTCTTGAATTTAGAGTTTTTATGCATGGGGAACACATTTTGAAACAAAGTTAATTCTCTCTGCAATGTAAGCCATCACAAGTACTCTGAACTGAGAAGGGATAGACCAATATACAAGGACATACAGAATTTCTGTCAAAATTCTGTGTGTGTTTGATGTTTTTTTTTCAAATCATGTATATTTTCCATGTATCATATCTCTATATTTTGTTATTTAAGACATACTCAGAATTTTTGCTAACAGGACAGCTATAGATAAGGCACGATATAGCTTTGCTCTGTTGGTTTTATTTATTTCTTTTTTGTTTTTTAGACTACAGAATTCCTTTTTCTTTTTCTTTTTGTGCTGGGGAAAGAAAGCTCCTATTTAACTTTTCTATACCTTTAACAAATATCAACTTGCAAATAGTCTGTTGCACCCTATGTTTTTTAAAAACAGCTTTCAGCTCTCTATGATTTAAGCAACAGCAGCATCTTCTGTATGAGGCTGCAGAAAGGGCAGTTGTGGACTTCTGACCGGAGCAGGATCTCTGGACATGATCTTAGAAAAACTGCAAACCTCAGAGAATCTTGCATTGCCAGCAGTGCCAACATTAGTAGCTGTGTGGTTAAATACATAAGCATTGTCTTCTAAAAATGCAAATACAGTTATTCCCTTTTGCAGTTGTTTGTAAAATGAGAAGGTGCAACAACCCTAGGTATTAGTAAAAAGATCTGATTCTTACCTGTACTACAATTCCCATCAACAAAGCTTCAAGGGAAGGAAAGATCTGGTTTTGGTCACTCTAGATAAAACTCTATTTTTTGGGGTCTATAAGAGTATCTCAGATTTGAGCCATTGTGAGTGCAAGTCTTGTGGGAATGGTTTGTTCACCTGAAACATGAGACATCCTTTATCAGAGATGGATGGTGAGAAATTGTGGATTTTAATTAGTGTAAGAAAGCAGAAACTGTATCCTTTCCCAATCTATAGGACACAAAGGAAAATGTTATCCTGAGGCTTTTCTCTTGTTCATGAACATTTCATAAAGATTTTTTTTATTACATTTGGCAGTCATGTGTGTCTGCTACTTTAATTTACCTGCTTAAGAACTTGCTTGTTTAGGATCAGGCCTTGGATGGGCAAGAATTAAAGAATTTCGTTAATACGCATCCTGAAGCAACCCAAAGAGACACCAGTGTGCTCAAAAGACACACACAAATGCTCACTGTCATTACTGGCTTGTGGTAGTTATAATAATTTAACTCTCTTTCATTTTCTTTAGTAAATTTTATTCTGTTGGTTTTGGATGCTATTCCTATTCCTCAAGTTTTTGTTTTTTTTCACTGTTATCCTAACCCTTTCCCCCAGAAAGCTGCGGGCTCTCCCAGCTTGATCAGCTCTTAATTTTATAACCAGTCTCTGTTTTGTCCTCTGCTGTTTGTAAACAGGGGTTCTTTTTTCTATATTAAATAAGTCCTAGGGAATGTAAACAGACACTGAATGCTGGAAGGAAAGAAATCAGGAGCTTGAGAAACCCAATTAGCTTTAAAACCTTGGCATGCCAACTTGGCTCTGCAAGTGGTAAAAAAGACCACAAGAAGCTTAAACACAAGAATAAAATCCTTCCCACATTCTGTAAACTCATAACAACTGAGGTCAAACACAGCTTATTGTTTTTATAGGGAGAATGTTACCAGCTATCCACACGTAGCACTTGAGCTTCCCCTGTTCATTAAGAAGTGGTGGTAATTCAGCTGCTAACAGCTACCAGCAGGAGCCACGGCAGGAACCGCAGTGGAGCAGTGGTGGTTCCCAGCCAGGCCATCTGCAGCCACCTACTGCATCAGGAAAAGGCATTTTTCAAAGGAAGGCAGATTTTCAACATAAAACAAATTTATTGTTAAATGATAATCATTTTTGCAGAAGTTATCTTCTTGAGAACAGACAGGGTGTGATATTCGCGATGATTCCTGTCTCTCAGGTTTCAGAATTCACACCCTATCATTTGTATTTTGCAATGTTTTACACACAACACAATTTTTAAAATACTGGCATTTTCTATATTCTAGAGAACATGGAAAAAGTCAGATTTAACTCCAGTCATATGGCTCCATGCTGTAACAAAATGGAATAATTCTCTCCTCAGAATAAGGAAGGATGTGTTTGTCTTCCAAGGTTACCTCAGCCAATTTGATAACAAAACTTCCAAAGTTTCAAATTTTACAGCTTTTCTTTAAGATTAAAATAACAATAAAAACCCGTGCAGTGATGCTCTCTTTCTGCTGCGTTGCTGTTCCACAACACATCTTATTGTAGCTCATCTGCTCTTACAGAATATCAATAGACACACAGCATAGCACTTAACTCCAGACCATTCAGTTTCAATAAAAACAAATGCAGTATTTATTCCAGTAAACAAGATCATGCACTTACCCCAGCTTGGCCCTCACCCTAAGTGGAACCAGATTTAGAATTTTTGAAATAATGAGTTTTCATTAAATGATAGAAAGCACAGCACCTGATAACCCAAAACTTACTCAGAGAGACTTCCTATCCTTAACTCTAAAAACTTCACAGTACTCTTCCTCAAATGTCCAACCACTATCTAATCTAAGTATCAAATATCTTCTTCTAAACACAACTGATAATTCTGAGTAATTCAAAGACTTAATTTATATTAAAGATAACTTAATAACAGTGAGTGCTTAATTAATAGAATGTCAATTACCGCAACAAAAAGCAATTAGAAAAGAGAGTAGCAGCTGGACTTTAAAACTAAATGAGACATGAGAGGAAAATTACGTATTTAAAAATGAAGAAAGGAAATAACTGGGAAGTGAACACGTCACCATGGAAAAAAAAACCTGAGAGGTATTAAAGAGAAGGTGGATAGCTTAGGAGAATGTGGTTAATTTTGGATTAATATAGATAATTAAACATTTTGCTCCCTGTAGGTGCAAATAATAAATGAACGGCATGCTTGAATACAGAATATTCTCTCCCATGAAGATTACTCACACAAACGTTAACGCAGGATGTAAAAATACTCAGACAGCTCTACCTAAGGTGGCAGCATTTTGGGTTGCACCACAGGAATAGAGTCAGTAGTTGGAGGGAAGTGATTATGTCCTTCTATTAAACACTCATTAGACAATGTCTGGAATAGCATAACCATGTGGATAGCTGTCTTACAGGGAAGGCAATGATCAACTAGAGCCCAGTGGAGGCAACCAAGGATATCACAGGGTTGAGTACACTGTGTGAGGAGAGGCTGAAGGAATGCAGCTTCTTCAGCCTGGAGAAGGGAAGGCTTCAGGAGAGCTAACGTAGCAGTGATCCTCCCTTGAGCTCAAAGGCTGCACACAAGACCCCATTAAATTCTTCCCCAGTGCAATAATTCTGTAATTCTAACAACTTCTTGGCTTTTGTTCCCAAGTATAAATATATTTATATATATTCTTTGCATGAGGGATGAACAGAGGAAATATAATTGCACCCAGGGATATATCACAAACGAGTGTCTGCTGTCACAAACAACTGTTGGTCACTATCCACAGTTGTGTACTTCCTCTGTGTGGCTGGAAGTAGCACACAGGGTGCAATGGCACAGAGATCAAAGGCAAAAGTTTTTCTTTAGTTCATCAACATTATCTTAAAACTTAAACTCCAGGTAATTACTACAGTACTTGATCACCTGACACAACTGGAGTAGCAGGTTTTCTCCCTTTTCCTGCAAGTAGTTTGAGGGGATGAATGGTTGGTTACATTGGCTGGTCTAATTTTTCTTCCATAACATGGAAGTGGAAACTGAAACATGTCCTGCGTACTACACGTTCAACATAACCTTGCCAAATATTACATTAAGGATCCTTAAATAGAAGGTCTTAACTTTCCCACACTCCTTTCTGTACCCGTGTAGAGACCAGTGAGAGAGGTAGCAACGGAGCAGATATTTAGATGGAAGAAAAATAACAGAGCAGGAAAGAATATGAAAGAACAGTATGTATGTGTATTTACATGTGTGTATGTGTGTTTCACCTCTGTAGAGGGCTACACCAAATCTTGCTTAAGTGAAGAGTGTTCCTTTATTAAGGCTATTGTGAGTAAACCAATCCAGAAGATTTTCCTGCTGCTCAGTCTGTTAATTTAGAGACTGTTCCAAGTTACACTAAATCCCTTATGAGTCCTTACAAAGACTTTCAGGTACTCCCACTGACTCCAGTGGGCTCTGAATTTTAATAGCACAGTGATGTTCTGGCCAGTTATTCCGCAGAATGTGTGAAGACAACTAATACACCAAATTGTTTCCCATGATGTTCCCTAATGTCATTGAGGGTACTTTACTTACTTCCTGTATAGTAAAGCACTCATTATCAAGAACCAGTCAGACCCTAAATGAAATCAGGTTTTATTTAATAAAATGCTTTTCAATTTCTTTCCATGACATTTGCTTTTGCTCAGTATATTTCCAAACAGAATAATTCTGTCAAGCCCGCTGAGCAAAGCTGGTCAAAATACAATAAAACCTGGTCAAATTGATTGAGTTTCTGAAATATTTTCTGTTCTGTCCAACTGCTGCGCACAGGCTTTGCAAAAACTTCATTGAGGTAAAAGGCACAATCAGAGGTAAGATTGTGGTGCTATGTTTAATAAATCACAGTGTGTAGCACAGCAAAATAAGAGGATAGAAACTTACATTCCCTTTGAGTGAAGCTGTTAAACATGAAACATCAGGAAGGAGACAATTTAGAGAAGAAGAGTCACTCTGGCTACTCCCATCACAAATAAATCACTGAGGAGATTATCACACGCAATATTTTCCAACCATTTTGAAAAGCAATCTAAATCAGTACAGGGAAATATTTAATCTGTTTATCAGGCTGTGATGGGAAAATAGTTGGAGATTAGAGGAGGAAATATTAAATTAATGTTTAGAGAATGTGTCTAGTAGGCTTAACTTTCCCATTTTATCAAGATACCAAAATAGCCCACTGTTGTTTGCTTCTGGCAGGTTAATTTCAAGGTAAAAACATGTGCAGTTAAATAAAAGATACTGTTGTTAATTCCAAGAATCTTAAGATTGCGTAATCTTAAAAATATACAAATTAATAAAAATATTTTTCATACCTTTATACTGTGAAACGCAGTGGACCCTTGTATAGCAGTAACCAAACTAAAATTTATTTACAAGTACGTGTTACATATAGCTACTTTCAACTAAACCAGCTACTGAATGATTTAGTGCATCCTTTCTCTCTCTGTAGAAAACTCAGTCTGGGATTCCATCCATTGAGAAGGAACTGAGCACAAAATCTCAGAAACTTTCTAAAACCCTGAAGAGAATAAGTGCCCAAAGAAGTATCAGTCGGACATTCCATTTTTCTGACAGTTAATCCTCAACCTAAATAGTGGATATATTTACTGAGAGTATCTAAGATTACAGTGTCAGTGAGATTCCAGCACTGCAAATGCAAAACTCTGCTGGCTTGCCAACATTTAAGCCATAAAGTTTTCCTGATGAGCAAAGTTATAGTCTGCAGAATCAATCAGAGAAAGTAGGACTAGAAAGGATCTGAAGAGGTCGTGCAGGGCATCCTTGAATCCAAAGGCTGGATCAGTTGTACATAGATCAGTAGATGTATGTCTACTCTGTTTTTAAGAGCCTTCAGGGTTGAAATTTTATACCTTTCTTAGGTGGTATGTTCCAGAACCTTCCTGTGTTGGCAGTTTGAATGTACTTCCTAATTTATCTTGCTGCAATTGAAATCACTGCGCTTCCTATGTTAGCCACAGTGGACATGTGAAACTTCCAATTTCATTTACTTCCTCCTTACAGAGTATTTTTATATCGAAGCCTAACTGTTCAGTCTTGTCTTGGCTCTTCTTATTCTCTATGATGTATTACAAACCTACTGTCTTTCAATGAATCTACAAGCATCACTAGTGGTCCTATTCATTAGCCATGGATTCCTTCATAGGTGGGGTTTTGCTGAGTTCATGTAGCCATTGCATTTAGCTTCCACAGTGTCAGCAAGGCATTTTATCATATGGATCAATTAGATTCTGTTAATCTCAGGAAATATTCTTGAATTCTGCTTTTTCTTTTGGAAGTAGAAAGGCAGTAGAACCGTCAAAAACACTTTTTGAATCCAGTATACCACCCACTGTGTGTACTAGTGGTTAAGAGTGAAGCCAGATCTCATGGTTTCACTTCTGGCAGAAGACTTTTTTTCCCTGGTGAAAACTACTTAGCCCATGCCCTTCAGCTGATTGCTTTTACTTTCCTCCAGCTGAGACTGCCCACTGGCAAAATCAAGAGCATATCATAGTCAGGATGACTGACAGATGAGATGTGCTATCTGACAGCAAGTAAATCATGCTCACACCTAAGAATTTACTCTCACTTGGATTGCAGTAACCTCTCATTGCTGGGGCCTTCTTGAAATCACCTACCACCTGAGTTTCGGGAGAAAAAGCCCTACCAAAAACTAGGACATAACAGCACATTATGTCACAGACAAAATTCATAGCTGAAGTTCATTTGCCTTCAGAGTAGTACATACACTTATATATATATGTATCTGTACACATACACATATATGAGAAAGTGTAGAAGAGTTAAGAATTCCGTCCAGCTTCAATACACCAGATTGAAGTAAGAGAAATTAGCAAAAGTCTATAAGTAAATGGCTTTTTTTTAATCAAACTAACATCCCTTGTTCAAAAGAGCATACTTCTTTCTCACCTTGTCAAAACTTAATTTAATAGTTTCTTTGTAATTTAAATTTCAGAGAGCAGATTTCCACTGTGCTGTTTGCAGAACCAGGAAAAAGAAGAGAATGAATTAGTGTTTCATGACTGTTAACTTCTCCAAATTTGTTCCCAAATTTCTTAACTTCAGAACTTCCCTCCCATTGTAGCTTAACGCTGATCCTTATTTTTAAACTACACCACCACACAGTTTTCCAAACTGATGCATTCCCAAATTTTATCTGCTAATGACTCAGCTTTGGTCATGATCACCTCTAAAAGATCAATCAGGGCTCAGCAATTTTTCTAGAATCAGGACTGAAAACAAGATGCCTCTGTCAGTCTGGGTTATTGTGGAGAAATTCTCTACTCTTTTATGTTGCTGCCCTTTAACATAAAAGACCTTTGAAAATGCTTGCTGCAGCTGCTGAAAATAATCTGCTGCCATTTTTTTTTGAAATGACATTTGAAAAACAGATTACTGTAAAATAGATGCAAGTTCTTTACCTTTTTTTTTTCCTTAAGGAACAAATATTTCTTTCAGTAGCTTACAAAGATTAGCCATTTTCCAGCACTCCACTTATTACTTTCTTCCCCTATCTGGTCTCTTTGTTTTAACAGAATATGGTTGCATTTGGTAAATGTGTAAGATCAAACAATCACCTTTTTATCAGCACTGGTTAACAGTTTTCATCTCTATGGCTTAGCTTTTTTTAATTGTCCTTAGGGAATTTCACAAAATTTGTCAGCAAACTTTATTAATAATATTTTGTATTTTCGAAAGCTATTATTCTGAATTCATAGGATCTCTCCTGGTTTCTGTTACCCAAGTGAGGGGTACGTGATTTTATCTTCAGAGCCAGATCACATATCAATGGACACACTGATGGAGGAGGTCAGTGGCCACCTGATAAACAACATGTACTTAACTCCTTCTGGCTTCCTCGTGAGCTGAAGAGACCCAAATCCCTGTAGTGAGCACCAGGTCAGAATTGTCTTTGACATAAACAGCAGCATCTGCTGTGACACATAGGAGCTATTTAACCAAGTCACTGAGAAATGTTTTTGCATAGTTTAGAGGCCCAAGTCATGGCCTCCACGGTGCAATGAGATAGGAAACATGCTGAGAATCACACTCCTTTCCACAAAGACAGTCACAGCTGACTCAGTTGCTTTCACAGCCCAAGGAATCTGAAATCACTTCAGTGTTAAACGTTGCTCTTCTCAGAGATGTGACATTCTGGTTTGAGCATCCTCTTCCACATGAAAGAACTCTAAAAATCTAACTGTAGTTCTTGAAAGGAGGATGCTCTGTGAACCACTGCTCTTTGATTACTTTAGCCAGACAGAAAGGTGTTTTCCCAGCTGGACAACTGTTGAATGTCTGTTCTGCTTAAAAGAAAACCAAACAAACCAACCAACATTCTTTTATAGAGATCCATTTACTAAATTTCGTTGTTCAATTCCATCTTTTTTAATGCTACAAGTACATGAAGTTTACTTCCCATTATAATTTTTTTCATTTGGGCATCCTCTGTATCAATACTATTTAGTTGTGAACAAAATAGAAAGTATTCATAAAATAATCTTTCTTTGATGAACACTCTTTTTATGATTCCCTGGGATATGTCACCTACCAAAATTTACTTCTGGTTTCAATAGGTTTGTAGCCTACAAACCTATAGGTTTGACCAAAACTATAATCTAGTTAAACTGGGTAATGTTTATGAGCTGCAAAAGAACACATTATAAGTGATAAAGTATGTCTGAGCACGCTCCCTCTGAAAAGCCTGGAAACATTTAGATCTTTTTCTTCAGAAGGTGACATTTAATAGCTCTTTGAAGAAGGCATGACCTTATTCCATGTGTGCACTGTGCAGTAGTTTTGATAATGGGTGTTTGATCTTTCACTGGTATACAATAAGTTAGTGCAACAGACATACATATAGCAACAAAGACTCCTCTATGTTTTAATTCTACACTAAATATGTGCTTCTTTAGCTTTTGAATGGGGGATATTAGCTTTAAAAATAACATTAATAACACCTTATTATCAAAAGACCAAATTGAAAGCAGCACATGTTAAGGACTTTTAGCAGATTCTAACATTGATCTGATAGGATATTTACCTTTCTTAGACAGGTAAATCAGTTACCTCAGATAATGCCTCTGCTTGTTTCTTCTGGACAGGATCTCTGTTTTCAGCTCTGAAGCCCCCTGAAATAATCTTCAAGGTGATTTTTTGGCTTGGTTACTTTAATAGCTGCTTAAATCCAATCATCTACCCTTGCTCAAGCAAAGAGTTCAAGAGAGCTTTCATACAGATTCTAAAATGTCAATGTCACCGTCGAAAGCAGTTGGGGTGGTGGGCCTACAGCTACAGGAACTGGAATCGGGGCTCCTTTGAACACCCTCGGAAGGACTCCCTGGAAGACAGCGGGAGTTTCCTAAGTGGCAGTCAGAGGACATTATCTTCAGCATCTCCCAGCCCTGGCTACCTGAGCAAAATCACTCACCCACATATGGAAATGTGTACATTCCAGGAATGGAAAAACCCCAGCTCTTTCCTGAGTCCCTTACAAGAAGGCAGCAGGCAAAAGGACCCATGCCAATTCTTTACCTTCAACCTCTTAACAGAGCGCAATGGACATATTGCTGCTAGCAGCCAAGCCTCCAGCAATGAGGACCATGAAGACATCTGTGACACAATGAATGGTAAAACTGACTGTAGAGCAAACATCATGCTGGAATGAATGGATTCTAATGAGTCGGCACAGATCCTGTTCTCTTCATACACTAACCTCTGATAGTTATCCCAGGTGAAGAAATGGACCATTGCAGATTTTTGGTATGGTACAAGAAGGAAGCTAATGAGGAACAGGCAGATCACAGTCACAAGAATGGCAAAATCTGGAGGCTAACCATATTCCTCATAAATTGCCAAAGAGGCTACTGAAACAAATGCAGAATGCAGAGAAGTGGCTGATAAACCCAGGGAAGTGCACAGTCAATTATTCAGTTATTGTGGTAGTGCTGTAGAGCAGCTGAACACACATGTATATAGAAAGAATGTATAGATATGGGGGAGGGCAAGGGAAACGTGTGCAAAAGTTTGTGTGCACATGTGCTAGCTGCATGTTTGGATGCCTGAGAGTGGAAGTGAGCAATGCAGTTGTACAGTGTTGTTTGTACCTCTCCAGGGCACTAGCTGCTGCTGATTTCGCCTGTAAAATTCTGATTGTTGTTGTACTTCACTGTACGTTAGCACTTTAGAAATGGAAAACAATGTCAAAGATTAAAGTAATTTCTCAACAATTTAAGCACTTGCACCTATCACTGCAGAACTGGAATCCAGCCAAGTTTCCTCATCACAATGTCAATTTTAAAATAAAACACTCATGGCAGTTAAGTTTAATGTTGCAACTCCTAGGATGTTCTTGACTCTCTCCACAGTTGCTTTCTTGCCATGATTCCCTTATTATCAAGGGTTGTGAATTCCTCTACACTTCACCATGTTCTATTTTGAAAGTTTGAAAATACCAGCAATGATGAGAGCTCACAATCTACATTTCAGCACATTAGTAAATGTCCAGAAAAACATACAGGCTACCAGAAGATCTGATTTATAAAAGCAACACTCATAAATCCCTCCAAATCCCTCATGAACAGTGCCATGAACAGAGCACAAAAGAGCACTGACCGCTGGAGGACCAAAACCCAGCTTAAAGACAAATATGCTGAGCCCTTGCTTGTTTCAGCACACTTAGAAAATAGTATTGCTCCTACAGAGTTTCTTACTTTGTCCCTTAGGTAAAAAGAGAAAGTATTAAAACAATGCAGCAGAGTTAGAATTCCACTGTCATTCATAGTTTGAAGCTCAGTAACAAAGCACGTGACATAATTCTAGAGCATATCCTCAAGGACATGATTGGAAGTTTCATCTCTTGCAACAAAGGATGAATCATGAAACTAATGACTGACTTTTTTTTTTTACTTGAAGTGGTATAAAGTGTGAAAACTGGTATTTACTCCTTCCTCCAGCTGCAACTTTTCTTCTTAAGAATTTTAGTGACATTTTTGTATATCTTGAAGCAGAACAAACCATGAAGAGATGTACTAAAAACACTTAGGGACAATTTAACAATGTTAGGTCCCAAGGGAGAGCCATTTCCTTCTGTTTCCTTAAATGTGCATTCTCAGATTAAGGAAATAGTGATGGATGGGGCTTGTGGTTAGATGAAATACCTCCCAGTCCAGTGAGCAAAGATAGGACAGTCATGTTCCAGGACTCCATTTTGAGTCTTCTCTGGTCCCACTGTAGTTATGGCAAATCTCCTATTTAAATAGTTTCATTTTGATTGTGAGGAAGGCTGTAGTTTTCTCTTAAGAGGAAAACACTTGCAAAATTTATAAGCATTATAAAACAGATACACTGATTCTTGTTGCTCATATAATGAGGTTGCCATAAATAATACTTCATCTACTTGTGATATACTAATATGAAATTATGGTCTTTGAGCCCACAAATGGCCGAGAACTGTATTTCTAAGCTTCTGCTCAAATTTTTTGGAGGGAATCTACAGAAATTTGTGAAACAATTTCGGATTTTGTAAAGCTTCTTAAAAAGTTACTGTTAATGGTAAATAAATTTGTTTAACCACCTGACAGCACAAGTCAGACAGATTTTGAGTCACATATGACCTGTACAGGGTAAAGTAAATTGAAGCAACTTTATCTACATTTTACAATTTATGTGATATTGGTGGGTTTCAGAAAAAAAAAAAAGCACTTCATTACTCTGAAGCTTTTAATTACGTACCTTGCAGAGACTAACAATTCTTTTTAATCAATTCTAATCCTAACAAGGCTGTGAGATCTCTGATCAGTATTTTAAGTGCCTCAACAAAAAAAAAAATCTATAGTTAGCTGTGAAATCAGATAGGCTTTTACCCCATACTGGAGTGATCTACAAGTATTTATAATCTCTGTACACTTTTTATACGTGTTACAAAACCTACAAGGTAAATGCCCTTCCTGTTTTTTTAAAATCTACTAAAAGAAAATCTCAGTTATTTTAGAACTGAAAAAACATCTTTCTCTGAACATTGTAACAGGTCAGGAAAAAAAGATCTGCAATAACATCATGTTAGTCCACACTTTTTAGAATAGTCAGTGCCAAATTCCCACAGTGCCAAAAGTCCCGAGACAAGCATCCTACAAAGCCTTAGAGAGAGGAGGTGTGAAGGTGTTCCACATGCAGACTGTAAAATTTTTCCCAAAAAAGATTTGGGCTGGGAAGACTACTAGGCCCTGCTGCTACAGCAATATCCATCCCTGCTAGAGCCACAGCACTGCTGATTTTCACATTATAACATCTTTTTAGAATGAACTGCATGGAAAACATAAATGGTTGAAGATCCATGTGTTCTCTACCCTGCACTGTTTCCCTTCCTAAGTCTGGCGAGCGTAAAGGGAAACAACCTTCTTAGGATGTGACTATGTTATGCTGACTTGACAAGAAGACAGAAAACAAAAAGAAGCCCTACTTTGGGTATCTCTGATAAAAGGGAAAACAAGGAGGGGGAAAAGGCTTATTCATGCTGAATCAATGTCAAAGTTGGAAAACAAGAAGTTGGAAATAACCAAGGTAATCAAAACGGGTATATTCTGTCATTCCTAAGACAGTTTCATCAGACCCATCTTTCTTAGAATATTCATTAGGTTACATCTTATGCAATCATCTGGTATCTCCCTAGCATCAGACAGAAGAGATGACAAACTGTTGGCTTTAGTACTGCAAACAGTGATAACAGAAAGAAGTGAGAATGAGTTCAGGCAGCACCTGGTATGCACTTCAGATATCATTTTAACAAATTATACCCCATTCTTCATAATTTCCCAATTAAAATTTAAGATTAGAGAGCCCACACTGCATATAATAAATGCATGATGGATGAATTCCTTATGTCTCTTCAAAATATGTTTCTCTTATGGAATATTTTCTTTCTTCAAAAGAGTCATGTTCATTTGCAGAGTTTAATTCATCTCTAGCCACAGCTTCAGTGAAGGTACAGATAACATCCACACTTGCTGTTAAAACATAAAAGAAAAAAAATACATAGATCTGAAGGAAGGACCACAAGGATTACAGATGAGAAATTCTGACATACCATCTTAAAATATGAAATCTTTGCAAGGCCATCTGGCTTTTCAAGAATAAATCCACCCTGAAAGTCTTTACTTTTACTACAGGAATCCTCTATGACTGCCACAATAAACGAGACCATAGAAATCATATTCGTCTGTTTTTCAGTGTTTCACTTGTTGTAGTGTTTTCCTTCAATGGAAAAACTATTTGGGTCAGCGTATCATCATCATACCCTGTGGGACAAGCCCACATTAGCCAAAGTTTTAGTACAGCTAAAATTCATTTGACAAGTAGAACATCCATAATTTAGTGGAATGGCAATTGGAACACCATGGCAATCTATCAGTTGAAACTATAGTTCATCATGCATATTTCTTTTCTGCCTAATTACCAACCCAGGTCATGAACCCATTTTGTGGACAAATAGATTTGCCTCCAAAGAGGAATTGAAGCCATTTAGCACAGAAGTTGTTCATACAGCACTGTGAATTTCTCCAGGTAAGCTACTGTGTGAGCTTAATCACTAACTAGAGGTTTGTACAAGCCATCCAGTTGAGAGGCACAGCTGTAATGGCTCACAGAGTATTGTTACAGCCCAGCTGCACATAAATTAAACCCATTAGGTTTCAACACACTCGGCTATCATGAAAGTGCTTCTTATTTTTGAAAAGAGTTACGGTAAAATCAATCACACTGAATGAGACCGAAACTCTAGAGCATTTTACATTCCCTAGTCTTTGGAAATGCAGTTTTCTATTATCTTTCCAAATGCAACAGGATGAGAAGAGGGGACATTAATATTATAAAGTGCAGCTCTACTCCGAAAATGTAAAAATAGCAACTTTATATTGAACAGATGCGCTCCCCACTCTCAGTCATTGTGCTTGACTTTCACCTGATACAAATTAGCATAAAATTGCACAACACCAGAGCTATGGCATGAAACTATTGGTACACTAACAACTGTTTATTCATATTAGTGACCACAAACTAGCCTGCTCATTCCCAAGAGAATAAACAGGATTCTCTTTCAATATACTCTACAACAGCTACACTTAAATTTTTGCCAAAACAAATTTGCAATGCTACAGCTAACATATTTCATCAGACACTGCGAGGATGATACGAAGAAACACCATTTTCATCCTGAAGTGCTGAAAAGGAAATAGTTCAGCTGCAGCTAAGGTGAAGATGCATCATATTGGTTTAGTAACTTCAGTGGAACCAAACAATATTTCCATCCACTGAAACTGTTTAGAACCAGGAGGGAGTACTTGATACCTTACAAGTGAAGCATGTTCTAGAGCAAAAGGTAAGTGATGATTCCCAAGACCAGGAAAAACATCTGAAGGAGTAACACAATGGTCAGGGCACTAACCTAGGAAAACTCCAACCTTAACAACTGCTTTGACGTTTCATCTCCTGGCTGTATACTATAATCTGCAGAGACACTGCTCAGAGCAAAGAACAATACTCCTTCCTTTCAGATGTCTTTGCACAACATCATGGCATTTAAAACCCTGGCACGGCGCATCTTGAGGTCCCAGATGTGTTATAGAAGCATGGCTTCTATAACATTTCCCACCACAACTATTTCTCTAGGATTCAACCCACTCCCCAAAGTGATGATAAAATGTAACCAAAGAGTCACTTACAGAGAACAACTGATATCTGCTGAGGGTAAGCACTATATCTAGACTGCAGATTCCATGCTTGCAGACACCCTTCCTGAAGAATACATTCAGCAAAGCCCTTGCACAAGGAAGAGTTTCAGGATGCCCTGTGTCCTTTCATTGTGTCCCAGTATATGCCTGCAATCACCTTCCAGCTTAGCTTTACTCAGGTAGTTTGACACTGCTGTCAAACGCCTAACTCTTTCCATACATTGCATAGGATTCACAGACAACAGTATTTTGCAGTCTTTCATCATTCTAGATAATCCTTGGCCTTCTCCTTATACTTGTCCTGAAAGCTCTAGAAGATAGGCATAGCATTTGGCAAATATGTTAAGTATGAAGGAAAATCTCCACAGGACCCAGTGAAAAGGGGAGGAGATTTTTACATATTAGTGGCTCATCAGAGCCATCTGCTCAGCTAACATTACAGACAAATTATTGATCTTCTTAAACTCAATCATTACTTAATATTTTATGTCTGTATACATCTATATGTAAACAACTCATTATTCTCTCGGGATGTGTAATTATTGGTTTGTCTATGAAATGGGAGAGAAATTTCTCTCTGAATGCATAGTAATCAGAGCATCATTATCTATACTTTCTGTGGTTAAAGCGTACAGAAATCTTTTACTCTGTTCTCCTTCTTGTTTGGAAATATTTGTGCCAGCCAGCTGAGAATAAGCACAATATTCTAAAGGCACCAATGGAGTTCATGTATATGGGACAGTGTACAACAATTTCTGTGACACAGAGAATGAAAATCTAGATACAAAAATGGATGTCATTTAGCCTGCTGTAGGGTAAATAGCCCCCAGGAACGGTATTCAATGGAGATAGTATGGAAGATGGTATATTTAAGTAGGCTTATACACAGAAAGAATAGCAAAAAGGAGGTGGCTCACCTTTCTGATGATAGAGGCTCACCATTGACTCCACACAGGAGGGATCTCCGAGAAGAGATCATTCCCTGGGGGTGGTCAGCCCTTAAAGGGGGTTTGGGGAGAGGTGGAGCCACGCTCCACCCCTTCCAATCACACAGGTATTATCACCTCCACCTGTGCCCCCTGTGGCTGACTCGGTGCTCACCTCAGGTGACCAATCAGTGGTTCAGGCCGTGATTCAGCAGTTCCCATACACCTGCCCATGCAAAATTAGGGATTCAGGAAGTCTTTATTCCAATACGTTATGCAAAACTATTTTCACCTTTGGTTATAGAAAAAAGGCATGGATATATATCTGAGTTTGTGAATAACATATGGCTCATTAACTTGCATTAATCTTTACCATGGTATTTTAAAGAAGTGAGGCTTACATGTCTGTCCATATGTCAGATGCCTTTTCCATTCTCTTCTTCTTAGTCTTTGAACATCTTCATTGAATCTTTCAACACTGAAAAGAAGATAAATTTAAAAAGATTGTCAATTCCAAATTATGAGAATTGGTGTCCAATTAGAGGAAAGGGACCCATACTAGTGCTTCCACTTAGGTGGAGACCTTTTTGAAGTGTCCCTTGATTGTTTTCAAAGCCTGCTGGCTACTTAAGCTTGTACATGCTACCCACTTAGTCAGCACACATAGTCCAGAAGCAGCCAAGCTACTTGCTTCCATTTGCCTGATAAAACATGGCAATGTGGAATACAGCATGCTGACAACGTGGAAGACAAATGAGGCTGCTGAAAACACTAAGCAAAAGGGGATAGTGTTAAAAGAGAAAGGTCACAAATCCCTAAGAGATTAACTTTTACTTGTTCTAATGGCCACAACTTGTTATAACATGTTTATCTGACTGGTTTATAACTAAAATGAGCAAAGTCTTTCCATTGAGAAAGTAAGATTACTATTATTACATTTATGTCATTACAGTGTAATCTGATTCTCGTGTATTTCTCTGTTCTCTCATCCTGGTTGCAGAAGCATGAAGTTAGGTTCCATTTCTACTCAGTTACAATTTATGCAATGTATGGTTTGTGTTTTTTCCTCAAATATACATAATGTTAGGAATATCCCAATTTGAGCACACACTTCTAAGAAGATA
This sequence comes from Odontophorus gujanensis, assembly GCA_013399175.1. NCBI lineage: Eukaryota > Metazoa > Chordata > Aves > Galliformes > Odontophoridae > Odontophorus > Odontophorus gujanensis. The sequence continues at coordinate 75,318 of VXAB01011350.1, forward strand.
TTTATCTGAAACTTTTTTTTTCTATATTTTAAACACTCAGAATTAATGCTTATTGCTGATTTTAACAAACCACTGGCTTAACTTTAAGGTTGCATTGTTCACTTATTGCTGTAACCAGGGAACTTCAAAGGGATCACAAAGTCTCAGTAATTTCACTTTTCAATAGCATCATTGAAGATGTAAGTCTGAAGTCAATGAAAAAAGCAGTATGCCCCAAATGGAAGTCTTCTGCTAGATGAAGTTAATTTACCAGAAAACTATAAAACTTACTGTAGCACCTTTTACCTGAGGCAAATATTTTACTATCACATTTTAATAATTAAAAACACAGATACATTCAAAACTGTAATAACCTTTGTAACAGGTAACCTAAAAATGTATCAGTCAAATTTCAAGTATCAGGATTAGCAGGTTGTCTGCTGGGCTCAGCACAACTTTTCTTCCAGTGTAGAATACTGAAATTCAACCTAGGTTAGAAAGCACTAATCCAAATTTTCCATGTTGCTAAGAATATCTGCAACGAGAGAATGCAGTGATGACCAAAGCTATATACCATTCTGCCATCTTTACTCCTAGTTACGTTACTTGACTTTTTCCAGCTGCCTACATGGTTAATCAACAGGAAAATGTGCTCTGCTGAATCTGCTCATAATGTATATAGTAAACGAGGTAGTTAATCACATAGAGTACTTTTGCTCTTTCTCACTTCCACTCACTTCTCTTCTAGCAGTAGCCCTTGGTCAGCTAAATCCGTTGACCATCTGTGAGAGCCACAGGCTGCAGTTTGGGAATTCCCAAATTAAGTGTACTCTGGGATTTGTTTATAGCCTGAACCACTCCATTTTTTACTGTCTATTATTGTTATTGTAGGACATGCAGTTCCACTAGGTGAATCAGCAATGTCACTATGGCAAATCCCAGTTTAGATACACTGAAGATGTGAACTGACATAGTTTTGAGCTCAAATGAGACAAATTCATTTACACTGCCTGACCACAGAGCATACCACATCTACAAAACATGAAAACAATGAGAAAGGATAATCTTAATTAACAGGCTGGGATTTTATTTTTATGCCCTATGAACTTGAGCCAAATTGATCAAAATAATAGGTTTGACAAAGTACTGGCTTAGGGTCTTTCAGATAACTGAAAGGCGACAGGAATAGGAAATCTGGTGTTGTTACTGGAAATTTCTTATGTCAAAATATATTAGCTTGATTAGTGAAGAACATAATCCCTACATACTAATTACAGAATTCCCATACTCCTTATAAGACTTCAGCAGAGATAAGGAGAAAAAAACAGAACGGACAGTCAAAATGAATAAGAGTCCTTCACAATTTCTTGAATAAGTCAAACTAAAAAGGAGATGAAGTAGAACTTTAGGTTACAGTTGATTAAAAAAGACTTCAATTGCCCATTTCACAATTTTCTTTAAAACATTATTTAGGAAGCACAATAAGTTGATTCCACTGAGACCTGTGTGCAAATGTTTAATTCTAGCAGAGAACTCAAACTCTATATGACCTCTGGAAAATTGTAATTATTTTTTCTGTCTTGGATTTGTTAAGGTTTAGTTTCTGCGAAGATCAAAAGGCTGACCCCAAAAATAAATTTCGCATATGCTCTGGGGCCTGAGGTAATTATGGAACAGCTCATCCCTATTCTTTCAGTTAGCTTAATGGTCAGCCCTGCACTGCTTTATTAAGTGGGATCTTCAGCCTTGATTTCCATGAGAATTGCACCAAGTTTACAAAGACAGGAACGGGGATCTGGACATTGGCAATCCAACATCGCCACCTGCTGGATTTCTATTCCAGTTGAGATTCAGAAATACAATAATCCAGTTGAGCAGTTTTCTGAATTTTTGGCATTAGAAATTCAGTGAATTTCAATCAGAAATTGAACAGTGAATGAGGATTTAAGATTGGCAAGCTAACAGATAAAGAAGTCAGCTAATTACATTCTGTCAGTGCCTTTAAAAATCCCCTCCTTATAATTGATGTTGCTATTTGGTTTCCATAGAAATTCAGGTCTTGATGTTTTATTCCATGTGTTTTTTGCTTTGTTTTTTAAAACAGAAAATGCAGTGCAGGCAACTCAGGACTAGAACCTATGAAAAAAACGAGCTACTTCTGGACATAATATGAATTATTTCAGTAGAAACTCTTTCATTCAGCCTTCATTTCCAAATAATTCCATTCCCATGCAAAACACACGAGTACTGTAATTATATTCAAAAAAAGAAAGAGAGATTATTTTCCAAATGCTGAATTTCAGCAGAACGGTGCACACACATCCCAGTTGTGGGTACAGCAGTTCCTCTGGTACTGCACAAGCACTGAAGCCATGCAGTTTGAAATCCTTACAAATTCTTGCACACTTGTTCACTGACATTACTCTTGCCATAAGAAGCACAAGTCTGACCTTTTTCTGAAGCAATGCATGCTTTTAGAATACACAATGAATTGCCACCAGCAGATATATTTCATAACATTGGCTGTGTACAGCCAATAGGCTGTTTTCACCCACCAGCAGAAGTTCCTGCTTTCATGATTGAGACCAGACCAGGGATCCTACAGCAACACTTAACTGACAGGAGCTGCACTCAGATGGGCAGAGCAGTCCTGGAGCAGGTTGCAGAGGAAAGATCCTTTTAACAGGCAGAATTCCTAACCCCATTGCACTCTAGACCTGCAGTGCTCCTTCTGTAAAGCTTAGGTATACTGGTGCTCTGGACAGCCTGACGTGGTGTTGGATAACCAGCCCATGGCAGGGGGTGGAACTAGATGATCATCAAGGTCCCTTCAAACTCAAGCCATTCTATGATTCTATGACTGCCAACATTTAAAGCATCCTGAAGGCTCTGATTTGAACTGTCTTAACACTTTTAACATTATGTGAAGCAAAAAGGCTATATGAGATAAAACAATTCTAGGTTCATTTCCAACTTAAATGTGAAAAATAACATATTTCTAAACTACACATGACTTGTTCATCAGGTATGGGAGCTCAGAACTTGAACAACTCACAGTTCATTGAAATACTTAGAAAAACAGTGCAATTTTCTGAAACAAAATATTAGACATTTCTTATCCACAAAAGGATAATAATACATGGGTATCAGAAGTCTGCAGGAGGGAGTGCAACATTTAACATACAAGAAGTTGCTTTTATGTATTAACAAAAGGATGATATTTTAAGGATGATTTTTCAAAATGCAGGAATATTTGTTTTTTATGGTCACATTTCCTGCTTTTTCATATAAATCAAACAAATGAACAAACAAATGAAATAATGAAATTCAGTACTAAAGCATCCCCCAATGTGTCCCTGAGATCACTGTAATTATGCATGCAGATTAGATACCTAATTATATGCAGAGCTGTCTTGAAAATCTGCCCAAAAAACTGGAGCTATGATCTCCCGGGGTGAGATTTAGTGCCAGGTATTGCTCTCAGGAGTTAGTTCAGCAGAAAATCAGCTGAGCTGTAGTATTTAAAAATATTTTATGTCTACTGGTAGATTTTCTGAATTTTACCCTTGAAAATTACAGAAATTCTCACTGCATTTGGTCTCATTAGAAGTTTGGATGAACTCAAGGATACTGGGCTACTAATTTACATAGATTTATTGAAAGAGCAGGGCTATCTTCCCAAACAGCAATTACATCTTGCTGCGAAATAGAGAGTAACTATTATGAATTTTAAAAAACGTGGCTTTAACTATCTGAATAAAATGCTCTACACTTCCACGTTGCCCTATTGACTTTGGTACTCATAGAACTGCATTTGCTGCTGTAAAAGGTAGGCAAAATCCAAGATTCTCTTGAAAATAGTAAAACAAAAGTACTAGATCCTACTACAATCTAGTAGAGAATTTCAGTGTCAGAAACAAAAGAGCTTTCATATTGGTCCTTTCAATTTTTCTTTCAGCACTGCTGATAAAGTTAAGAGTCAACCTGCAGTTTTTCTTTTCACACACTCCACTGTGCTTGAATCAGCTGATTGCAGCAGCTAACATCACCTTACCAGCCTGTGGGTTTGGGAAGAAACGGAAAAATTTGGCAAGGAGAAGGTTTTGGTGGAGGAAAGTGTTGAGATACAGACTCTTTGTCTGACTTTACCTCTTCAATTTGCATCTGGATCATGGAAAGCTTTGTAGCATTAAAATGTTCCACTTGTGGTATGCAGTGACCTTGGATTTTGACGCATGCTTACCCTCAGGAGGTAAGCCCACTCAAAACAGTGAGTAAATCTCAGCACAAGCTAAAGCTGTCATAGCTGAACTCTTAACCAAACATATCTACTTATTTGGGATTATATGTTCTTGTTTTTTCAACAGGTGTTCACTTAAACAAACATCACTGCTTTGAAAAAATCCCCTAGCCCCAAGAAGATTAAATAAATGATAATAAGATTTCATTTTCTGTATATACATAAGCTTCAGCTATTCATACACTTCTGCCTAAAGCAATGAATTAGAGATACTAAAAGGCTGATTAAAGTAGTAACAAGTTCTGTGTTTGAACAAGAGAGATTTAGTGATCAAAGCTGACAACTGCCCTATGATCTCCAGGGTGTTACATACTAAAATGAGTACATCTGAAGATACAGTAAGATAACTCATTTCTTTATTTTCCAAACATAAAGCAAACTACGAACCCAATGGAAACAACACTTCTGTTAAGAAAGTTAAAGTGCATAGAAGACAGACAGTAAGGTTTTTAAGTGCTGATATAGGACAGAAGTTACACACACAGACTATGTTGGTATACCTAATAAGGAGTTAATCTCTGCTTCTTCATTCGCTGTCTGGAGGATTGGCAGCCTGATGGAAAGCAGAGGGCTTCTTGGGTTCTTCTGGTGGGTTCAAGGAGTGAATATTTACGAGGTCTTTCAGCTTCTGTTTCTTAGTGGCACTCAGGGGCAGTTCCACACAAGGGATATTTGGAGACTTTCATGGAGTTGCAGCATGCTCAGGGCTAAATTCAGGGTGCACCAGCAATTGTAAACTGCAGTCCATCCTTTGTAGACCCTGGAAAAGCTTGGCCTTCTTGTTAGATCTAGAGAAAAGATTCATGAGAGAATAATCATTGGGAACTGAGTTTCTAGGGAACTGTAGCTTTTTCCCCACATTGTGTCTGGGAGAAACAAAATTGCTGGATAGTCTTTAATTACATCACTCTGGGAGTCCCCAAGCATCTTCAGATCAGAGGAGATTCAGGCAGAAAATAAACAAAAGAACCCTGTTTTAAAACATGACATTGAAGAAAAAGTGTCATGTGAGATCAGTAAACTCATGACATACATGCCAGAAGTGACAGACAGGCTTTGGATGGTGTGCAACAGGGCTGGTCAAAGACTGTAGCTCATGAAAAACAAGTGTTTCTAGCCTTAGCTGCCACAGTTCAGAGACGTGTGGGACCTCAAAACCCCTGCCCCACATGGAAGCAAGGTAATATCTTGTCACTGATCAGCAACAGCTCAAAAACTCTAAGCAGAACTTGTTCCTTTACTTCTGCTGGCAAATAAGCTCTCATTAGGAAATGAAGTAACACACAGGTTGACACACCATCCCAGAAGGATTGCTGAACCCTGGTACCCAGTATCGTTCTCACCATTATGACTTTTTTATTCAGGATGAAACTCTGTACCATTTCTAAATCCGTGTGCTCTTTGCACAGAGGAGTTTTAAAAGGCATTCCAGACAACTCAAAACTGCATGGCTTGATTTTGTACAGGAATCTTCATTTCTTTATCCTTTTTCAAATGAATTTAACAGGACAGTATGAAGGTTCAGAAATGCTTTCCTTAAGCAAGACTATTTGACACTGTGCTAGCAGAACAGCAGAAAGGCATTTTCATGGGGCAAATCACCACAGCTGGGACACTGAAGAATGCTGAATATACTTTTATTCCTCCACAGAGAGAGGAAAAAAAAAAAAAAATCAGCCATGGACATGCTCTTGCTAACTTAGTGCAGTGTTTCAATCTCATTTTAATATCCACATCCACCACCGGCACAAACACCTGCACACTCAGATTGAGCAGGTTGGGACCAAAAACAAATCCAGCATCCAGGTCTTCAATTCCTACCTCAACTTTCAAGTGATGAGAATCCCACCAGCCCTCTAGGCTGACTTAAAGCCTGGTGGGATCACTGAGAAGCATGGAGGTCAGGAATGACACTGAAATACTTCTACTGACCCACATCCCCCAAGAGCCTCATCTGGGTCAGATATATTTCAGTCCACCAGAAGCGAGGCACTCTAACACAAAGATTGCTTGCCTTGTTGAGGACCTCACGCTCCATGAGGATCATCCTCCATCGCATCCCACCAACCACAACACATTCCATCTAACCTGGAACTGGAGCAGCCTATAGCAATGGCTCTGTGCTCGTCCTACACTGTAGATCTGCCTCTTGGTTTTCCTTCAGGCAGACCATTTTAAACCTAACCCAGAGGTGAACTTTAAACTTCCCCATTCATCAGAAGTTGTTTGCTTTAAAGCCGCTTACAGCAACGAAAGCCTCCTAAAGAACACGCCTTCACTGCCTCGTGACTGAGCAGCTCCCTTCAGCAGGAGTGCAGCCTCCCGCCTCGGGCCGGAACCCCCACCCGCCCGCGGAGCACAGCAGCAGCCGCCGCCGACACCCGCCCCGCACTGAGGAAACACCGCCCACTCGCGCTGATCCCGCGAGACTACAAATCCCGGCAGCCCGCGCACGGCCCCTCCCATTGGCTGGCGCGGGCCGGAAGCGATCTGAAGGGTGAAAGGTGAGAGGTGAGCGGCGGCGGCCGAGAGGAGAGGTGTGGGGTGTCAGCTTAGGGCGGCGGGAGGGGGTGTATTTGGGGTCCGGTTGGGGTCTGACCTATGCTGCTCTGTCACGGGGAGCCCTCGGCACGGCTGTCTCTCAGCGGGCGGGGTTGGGCTGAGGCGTTGGGAACGGGGCCTGGTGCCCGGCCCTCCGTGGTGCTGACAGGGCCGGTTGGTTCGCTGCACGCGAGGCCCGTGGCTCGGAACGGTGCATGCACGGGGCCCGCTGCTGCGCCGTGCTGGGCTGGCCCTGGGCACCCCGGGAGTGTGGCTTAGGGATGGGAACAGCGTTAGGCTTGGTTAGCTGTGGGCAGGCTTGAAACAACATCTGTTAGATCTGCCCTACCCTCAAGTAATCATGGTTTCCTTAGAGTGTTATCACTTATTATTAGGTGTATCTGTAAGCAGTGATGTCAAGATATTTGCATTAAGCTGATTGAGGGTTATTTCTTTCTTGTTCCTAAAATTCAGACCACTCCAAGGAGTCTGACATGGAGGAGGTTAAAGATGGATGTCCACCAGAAGAATTGCTTGATCACTTAAAGCTTTCTGATCAGAAGTCATCAGAGAGCGCCAGCTCATTGGCATCTGGCCCCAGAGATGCCCAGAATCCTCCAAACATGGAAAGTGGCGATACACCATCTAAACCCAAAGATCCCACCACAGCAGATGAGTGTTTTCATGACTGTCATGACACCTTTGAGGTGAAAGAGCCTATACTGGATGATGAAGGAAATTCACAGAATGATGAGAATAGCACAAGGAAGCAGACAGAGCTAGATGAAGAATACTTACTAGAACTGGAAAAAGATATGCCAGAGGAAGAAAAACAGGTAATCCAGATTAGTTAGGTTGAACAGAAGATGTATTTTTACTGTAATTTTTTGGACGGTCTGTGACCAACATGAAGGTGGTCCTTTAAAACTCTTCTGTGTTTATGGTTACTGTTCATAATGTTTTGGTGACATGGATTCTGTTAACTTGTGTAAGGTTACTGTGTCTAAGAAAGATTATAAGAAACAAAATTTCTTATGTTTCCATTTCTTATGTTGTTTACTTTTAGTGCATTCATTGTTTTCCCCTTTCAAAAACCTCGGAGGAGATTTCATGATAGTTTTGTTGATAATTTAGTTCATCCACAGTGTTTGTGGATTAAAATTGAAGTTTATTCTTATAGATTACTGAAGTTTTCAAAACAAAATGCACTATCTGATTGTTTTGTTTACCTTTGATGCAGTTATATTGGACAGTATGTTTGGGTGACTATCACAGTGACAAGCTGGATATAGTTATGGGGAATGAAATAAGTTTGAGAGAAAGTTCAAGAGCCTTAGAGATTGTATTTACTCTCCAGTAAGACTGTGTGAACCAGACGTTTTGCCCCTCAGTCATTGATGTCACTTGACATTTATTTATTTTCAAGGTTTGAAGACATTATGGTCATCATGTTTTCTTTATTGAGAACTTGTTAAATTACATTCAGGGTTTGACTTGGACCTGTAATGTTACTTTCTGCTGGTAATTAGGTTTCCATAGCATGTAGCAAAAGGTTATCTACTTGTTTCTGACTTTTTTTTTTTTAATAGCAATTTGAATTCCCTAATCGTGGAGGAGTAAAAACACTGAATTAAATGTGTGTTTAGGTTAGATTTTAGGAAGAAATAATATACTTAGAGAGTGGTGAGAAACAGGCTGCCCAAAAAAGGTTTGGATGTCCCATTCCTGGAGGCCTTTAAGGCCAGGTGGGATGGGGGGCTCTGGGCAGCCTGAGCTGGTGGGGGGCAGCCAGCACACAGCAAGGAGTTGGAGCTGGATGGGCTTTAAGGTCCCTTCCAACCCAACCCATTCCATGAATTAGATCTAGTGTTAAGAAATAAGAATCCTTACTGGAAGGCTAGCTGCACAAATTGGATCATAAGTATCACTGAATAACTGATTATGATGAGGTAAGGTGAAAGTTGGGGAATGGAAGGTGAAAAGAGAAGATAGGAATTGTCTTAGGAAAGCACTACTTCATAGGGGAATGTAATGCTTTGTATGGCTCTATAGTTTCTATTTCAGAAACTCCTAAATCATCAGAAGCAGTTGAAGGAATACCAACTATATATATAAATTATGAAAATAAGGAAAGAAGAAATGAAGAATCACATACATATATTTTAAGTGCATAAAATGTTATGAATGTTTCTTTGAATTTATAGGGATTTACTTCTTGTAGAGCAAGTCTGATCCTTTCTTGTTCACCTTACTTGGTAAAACTGTACCACTCTTTCTTAACTGTTGGCTAGGCCTCTCTATGTTGTGTAAGTAAATAAAAGGTGACCATAAGCTGCTCCCAAAAACCTGGAAAGAGGGAAGGACTTGAGAGTAACTTGAGTATGTCATGGTCTTATTTTCAGTTAGAGTAAATAGCGAGTTGATGAGCAGAAATATGCAGAGCTGAGATACCATAGGCAACTAAACAACTAAATTCTTGGTTATAAACCAGAACAGGGAAATTTAATCCAGTTGTTGTTCAGATTGCTCCCTTGCTGGTGGGGTGGGATTTATGACCCCAATACAACAGTGAAGGTAAAAGGGAATTTTTCATCAGTAATACAGTCAGTAATGTCAATGTAGAAGTTCCTTGAAGTGTAAAAACAATGAGGCTAGTGGAGGAGAGGATCATAGAATGTAATCTCCTTAAGAGTGTGAGATGTAACAATGAGAAATGTTTTTTAAAAAAACTCAGGAAGTGGTCTAATATGTCCTTTGCCTTGGAAAAACTTCTGGAGGCCATCTGGTTGAGCCCCATGCTCTAAGCTTGTTCAACGAGACAAGGCTGTTCAGAAACGTGCCACACATCTCCCAGTCTGGAGATTGTGCAGGCTCTATAGACCTATGGGATCAAATGTTAAACAGCCTTCAGGGTGGAAATTTTTTCTCCTTGTGTCTATTTAGAATGTCCTTTGTTGCAGATTGTGAGCACTGGAATTTTTTTTCCCGTTTGTCTCTGCTTCCTCTTGCATCTGGTCTCTCTGAGGTAACTTTTTCTGAAGTCTGAACAAACTCACTTCTTGTAGGCTCTGTGCTTACATCATGGTTCTGATGTCCCCACCAGCTGTGGGGCCCTCTCCTGGATTGTATGCCCCATCCAGAAGGTCATTGTCTCTTTGTAAATGCAGAAACTAGGAGGAAGAACACCAAAACTCGACACTTTTCAGATGCAGTCTCTCCAGTCCCAGACAGAGGGCAATGTTACCTTCATCTGTTTGCTGAACAGAAAAGACATGATCGCATTGCCCTTTCTAATTTCGACCAGTATCACTATTTATTGCTTGTACAGCAAGGAACAATGTGATTGTGAGTCATGATGAGGCTTCTGCAGCAGCTTCTAATGTGAAGGCAGCTTAAGCGATTCATAGAGAAGGTAGTGAACTTCAGAGGAAAAATGGCATAGGTGAAAGCAGTAGAAAAAGGAACGGACATGGAAATCAAGTGTGTTAGCTTTTTTGCTTCTCTTGTTTCCATTGAATTGTTAAATAATCATTTTATTTTCCACAATAACTGTGGTCCATTGTAAAATAAGGAAAAAAATTGTGAAGGTTGAATACTTATATTCTGCTTTGTTGCATTCTTCATTGAAAGGTGCTGTGGAAGTACAAAATAACTGTTTAAAGCTGGTAACATTTCCTTACAGAAAGAATGGGTGGTTGCAGTTCTCATTTTCCTTTGTTTGTTTGTTTTTTGTTTGTTTTGTTTTGTTTTGTTTTTCCAGTGGTATTGAGAGATTATACCCTTCAACGTGGTTTATGTATATATTGAATGGAGTGGAGGGAGCCCACTGCAGAGTATCCACAGATTAGCAGTATTAATATGTTGAACTTTTATGTTGCACAGAGGGCTTTTTGAGTGGAGTGTATAAGCAGTCTTTAAAATACAACTTTTTTCTGTAACAAAACACTGTTGGTATCCGTTAAAAGCACAGCTTGAGAAATCCTGACATGAAATGAATTAGAAGCTTGCAGCAGATGTTGTAACTACCAAAGTCATCCATTAGCACTCTCTTACTTTGCATGACCTTATATTCACTGTTCAGAAAAGCCTTTGGTGTCATGTCATTTCCCTCTGGTACTTGGAATTGTTGTTGAAATGTTTTATATCAGTTGTATTTTTGAAACAAGCTTCTCGTATTTTGGTTATGAAGAGAATCTGTTAAATGATGCAGGTGCTAAGAAAACATGCTGCAGTTACAGTCTGCATCCATTTATTCAGAGTTGTTGTTTTTTGTTGTTTTTCTTTCAATTTGTAACCTCAGATTACTCAAAGGGATGTTTTTGATGAGAGCAATTTTTTTTTGAAACAGGAGACAATGAGGCAGAAATATTCAGAAGTTTATTTGACAATGTCATTAGATTGTGACACCACACTCAGCAGTGGTGCTGTTAGCCACTTTGGTAGCCCTTGATCAGTTATTCTCAAGCCCCTGCTGCCTTCTTCCTTGAGCTAGCACACTTCTCTGTGTGCATGTGCAGTGAACCAGTTAGAGTCTGATTCAGATGAAAAAATAATGCTGTATTTTTAGATACAGGCAGTGCTGCTGAAAGCAGACATCAAATGGAAGCCTCAGGATGGCATTTACTTATGAGGGAGACATATTTTCTTCAATTAGCCTACTTGCCCAAGAAATAAGAACTTTGTGTTAATTATGGTTGCAAAACCAAACATAAATTAAGTACTCATACTGTTTGTAATAAAAAGAGCTGAGCGTTAGCCATGCTCAAGTCAAATTATGCAGCTATCTCGTATTAGTATATATATTTTTTTAAACTAAACACACTTGTCATTTAATAGCTTTAATAAATCAGAAATTTGAACAATGTTCTCATATAACTATACTGTGGAAAATTTATTCTGGAAATGCAGGGACGGGTTTTAGTCCTTGCTCTGTGTATTTATGCATATCCTACGTGTAAGCTTTTGCAGTAGCAGTGCTGAGTAAAATCTGAGAGCCCTTTGTTGTGAGGTTTCTAATTCTAAGCAGTGGCAATTGCTTCAACAGAAGCACAAATGCTATAAGAGGTTGTATTTGCACAATGAAATAGGATAAGAAGAGGAGAGTATATTAAGAAGGGAGGAGAGCATATAAAGACACAAACTTGCAAGAAATATTCTTAAAAAACAAATGTAGCTTAGGACAGAGACAGTTTATGTGCTTGGACTTCTGAGAATTTAAAAAAAAAAACAGCTTTTTGAGAATTATGGAGCTTGAAACAAAATTCAGTTTGATAAGATTTTTTTGTTTGTTTTTAAGCATGCTGTTTGCTGTCTCAACAGAGGCACTGAGCAGTAAATTGTTTTTGATGCATTACAAACAGATTTTCTGGTTAGTTGCCATTGACAGTGATGGCTTTGACATTGGTCTAGTCTGCAGAATTAATCAGAAGACACCCAACAGCTGTTACATGGTAATTGTTTCAGTCTGACCTGGTCCTCTTCTGGAGGGGCACCCATTAATTATGAGTTTATCTAGCAGCAAGATTCTGAATCCCTTATGACAGATGTTGCTTGTTCTTTGGGCCTTGTCTGGGAAAGACCTAAGCACCTGGCCTAGTAAGCTCTTACTGTGGATGTGTAACACTCTCTTCTAGCTGCTCTAAGACTCTGGAATAAATACATAGTATTTCTCAACAACAGTTCCTGTCTTTGAGCTGTCACAAGTGTGCTAGAGCTCCAGCTAGCTGTAATGCTCATCTTCTGTGTTAACGCTAGGAAATGTCAGCATGGTAGGAACATAGCTCTAGTAGAGAAGTTTCTTCATTAGTGACTTTGAATTAAGTGAAACTGAACTTTGAGGAAATGGTGTTTTTGAGTTATGCCTATTTTCAATTTTGGGCTAGGCAGCGAAACTTTTTTTTTAAACCTCCAGGAGTTCTTGGATGCGTTAGAGAACATCTTTGTTCTCATCAAGGCATTTGCACTGCTGCCCTCTTCCTCCTTCTCTGCCCTGTGCCTCTGGTTGATCTCAGTGCTCTTCTATAAATTACAGCTTCTGTAGAGAATTTGCTTTTTTGGGGATTTAAGAATGGATCTGGTATTTCTTCTGAGATGGCTTCTTGGATATAATCATTCACTTCAGTAATTGATGTTTTCCCAGTTCCAGATATTTGTCCAATACAAGACAGTAACTTTGACTGTGAAAGTTCACTTCTCTGGTGGTGGTGTGGTTTTTTTTGTTTGTTTGTTGCAGTAGTGACAAAACAAAATCAAAGACACAAATGGAAGATGGGGTGTGGAGAAGTGAGGCATAATTTGGAGCAGACCTCAGGTGTTGATCACTTGGAGGTGGTCTCAGAACTTTTAGCAGAAGTCCTAGCTGGACCAAAACCAGATTGTTAATACAGAAGACAATGCAACTGGCAGTAGGGCTTACCACAGAATCACAGAACTGTGGGGGTTGGAATTGCACAAATTATTGAAAAGTGTGTTTTTTGTTAATGCTTCTCATAGGTGTTCACAGTTATTTTGCATAGCAGTAATACTTGCAAAACTTTTGGGTTTTGAAGCATTCAAAATGCAGTCCTGTAGAAATACAGTAAAAGGTGATTCCTGTATGAAGATGACCTACTTTGGGAACCTGAATCCTGCATACAGCACAGCAGCAACGCTAGATATGCTTTTGTTTTGGTCAAATCAGAGTAGAAGATGGTTTGCTAGACTAAAACCACCCAATTTAATGGTTAAAACAGAACAAAATATCCTGTTTTATTTTCTGAGTCAAAGCACATCTAAAAAGTATATCAGTGTCTGCTACAGTAATTAATTCTGAGTACTGGTGAGAAGAGACTGTATCATGTCTGGAGTTCGAGTCTCCCTGTGTGATTTACAGTTCCAATTGCATTTTTAAACTTAATTGCTGGATGGCAATTTCGTAGAGTGAAAAATTATACCTTCATTTTTCTTGCAGTGTTGCTGTTTTTATGCTTATGTTAGTTTTGCATTTCTCTGGAAGATGCTGATGCTATCAAATCGAGACCTTTGGTTTACAGAAGTGAGAGGCTTGTATGTGACTAAATGTTTTGACTCGTGTGGTGATGGATTAAGTGGTCAGCTCCACTTTTCTGCCTGAGGCTGTTGCCTCTGGAGCAGAAGTGACAGGGTGGCATGTATTGTCACTCAGGGGTAGTCATGGCTTTCACTCTGGCGTGCTAACTTAAACTGACTGCCCGGGATGGTTGTGACCTATTGTTTCTGGAAGTGCTGCTTACCATTTCAGGAAGAGGTAATGACTGGCAGTAGAAAGACTAAATCCATCTTTAGCATGAAGTTATAGTGAGCACCATACAACCATAAAGCAGAGTTCAAATCCTTGAATGCGTGATATAGCAACAGCTTCACAAAACTGCAGGGGGAAGCAGATGACTAATAATAGATGGCTTACAAACAGAATTGATATTTGGAGCTCAGAAGTATATTCCTTAGCTGTTCAAACAGCTTGCTTCCGTGCACCCTTCAAACCCTGGTAATTTTCAATGACTGCTACTTGGTGACCTTACAGGGGCTACATGAGATGCAGATGCTCACTGTCGCACTGCATAAATAACCTTGAAGCAAAGGAAGTACATTTGCTGCTCTTCACAAAACTGGAGCCAAGAACAGTTCCCTTGCAAAGTTAAATCAATTGATCAAATAAAATGCATAGGAACAGCCAAAGGAAGCGTGGTTGGAAGCATTACAAAAGGAAGGTATTCAGCCCCCAGCTCTCACCAGCTATATTTAGGGATTCCACTTCCAACGCTTTTATTATATTGGTTCCTTCCAAAATAAACAGCAAAAAATGTGTAGGTTGCTGCCTTCTCTAGTACTAGAATAAAACTTTAATGATTTTATTTTTAACTGCAAGCTTCTTGGCAGAGTAATTGAGGTCCAAGGACTGTATCTGATGGTTTTTCTTTTGAATTGTTGTATCTCATTGTCAGAAGGCCATGCTGTCTTTTCTCGTTACTTCACATCACGCCTTCATTCTCAGCACCTCTTACTTGCCACACAGGTCTGTGTTAAGGTCTTAATTTCTTCACAATGTGGACAATTCTAATTCAGTATCCAAATCTGTAAACTTTTCTAATCAGATCCTTTAAGGATAATATTTCTAGTTGAATGTAGTTATTTCCCCCAGTTGTTGTTTTGTTTTGTTTTTTCCTGTAAATATAATAAACTAATGCTTGCTGTTTGTCATCATCTTTTTAAGAAAACTTGCAAGGAAACAAACAGCAAGATTTCATCTGTTTTGACTAGCAGGAGATCCTAACAGAATGTAAGTTGGGTGGGAAGCTGTGCCTTGACCCTGTGCTCCTTATGTAAGCAGCCTTAGGGCACATAGTAGGTCAGGATACTCTTCCCTAGGCAAAGCATTCCAGGGGTTTGGTCTGACCTACTTCCTTGGCTGAGGAGTGGTAGCCTGCCCTGTAGCTACCTCAGTCTTGTTCTGAAAACTGAGTGGGTGGGGACACTGAAATGACATAGTGCAAAATTTGTCCCAAGGACAAGTCACTTGTGATTTTTGATCTCTGGTCAGATATGATCACCGTAAACAGATGACCAGTCTGTTGAAGCTGGAAATGCAGCTTGCTGAGCAAAGAGGGTATGTATTCTAATAGTGCTTTTTTTCTTTCTTTTAACCCTAAATTTGTATAGAAGATTCCAGCAGCATCTGTTGGAGCAGTGCATGCTGCAGCAGGCCTTTCAGACTAAGTCAACGGTAATCCACAATAGTCATCTTTCTACTGCTTTGGTATTAGGACTTTAAGTGCATGTATGTGCAAGAACAAATTGTGTTTATTTCACAAACAGAAAATGTGCCTCAGAGGTTAGTGCATTTAGGATGGGAAGTACTAACATGTATGCGTTAGCATTCCATGGAAGAGCCATAGGAATTTACTTTTAGGGGATAATAATCTCCTACTATGCATCACCAATGGGTCTTGCTTTGAATGCAAATATAGAATGATGCGTGAGTTACCAGTCAGATCTCATCTTTCTGAAAAGTGCAGCTAAGTGATGGACTGAAACGTTTTAATATAGGGATATGAAAACGGTGGTGAGGTGGTCACAGAAATCCTGGTTTTGAACCAGGATTGTGTATCCGCTTTCCAAGGAGCTGAGCAAGCTGCAGAGCCATATAAGGTGTTCTTACCAATGCTTCTGAAACATGCTTACACAACACCTTTTCTGGTCAAATAGTCTGAAGTCACTGCAAGTCTTTCACTGACACTCTTACATCTGGAACAGCTGGGTGATTAGTAGTCCTCATTTTCATCCAAAATATTGGAGTGACCAAGAGGATGTATCAAACAGCAGGCTTTGAGAGGAGAGCAGTGGGAGCAATCACATCCCACTGTAACACTCCTTATGCTGCTCACTCTCAGAACTTTTGTCTGCCCACCTTTCCCCAGCAAACATGGGTCATACAGACACCTTGGTCATATTTGCTGTAGAAACCAGCTCGCAGTCCTCACTGAATAAGGAGGATGCCCAGCTTTTTCTTTTTTTTTTTTTCTTCTAAAAAGATTATACCACTTATTCTCTTGAAGTTTTCCTGCTTCGAATAAATTTTTGTATTAGTTTTTAACTCTTGACTGGGATAAGCATATACTCTTCTGTAATACTTTTAATAAAATGATAATGCAGGTGAAGATTTTCATCCAGTATTCCTTCTGTTTTAGGGTTTCTGCATCAGGAGTACCACAACCATTCTATGGGGGGAATCTTTTGTTACAATGCATACAACTCTCTCTTATGCAACAGTGAATCAGTTAATAGCACTTAAAGGCCAGTTCTAAATAGGTCATGAGCAATGAAGTCAACAGGGCTTGTGTTTCAAGCCATTTCTTATCTTGGATGAGGTTTATTCATGTAGATCTTTCATTTTGCTGGTAAGATCATTTTTTCCAAACCTCTTCAGTGCTGAAATATGGCTACCTGATCTTGGAGGTCTCTTCCAACCCTGATGATTTGTTCACTACTGTGAAAATGACCTCTGTTGTGCAAACTTCTACTTCATATAAAGACATCTGTAAGTTGCTATAATAATCTTATTTCTGTGGAGCTACAAATGTGTGTGCAGCAGTGACAAGTGCTTCCAAAATCAGGGTGCAGCTTTCAAATGTAGCTATGTGCTCCCTGTGCTGAACTGCAGAATCCCATGTATACACAAAGAACGCATGCTTTTAATCTCTCAGTTTTGTTCCTATGCTCAGATTTATAAAGCACTTACTGGCTCATCTACATTGGTGCTGACGACACTGTAGAAGGACTTGTATAGGCTTGGCAGAGAACCCTGGAGGAAAGCTGATTTTCTAAATAGTGATATACATTTCATTCATTAATTCTTTCTAATGTGAAGGTCAATCAGCATTAGACAATATTTTTAACAGGCAATAGGAAAAATGTTACTGGCGTAATAGAGTATCTGTAGGGTCAGGTGAGATTTTGCTGGAGATTTTCGTGTGTGTGACTGCTGAATGGCATTTCCCTCAGAGCACTGTGATCTGTTATTAGTGACACGGTAACAGTGGTCAGGTAAATTATCTTCCAAAAGCAACAAGGGTAAGAGGAGAGAACCTCTGATTTTGTATTGTTTGTCAGTTACTTGGCATAGCTGTGAGATGGTGCAGTGCTCCACACAGTACTATATTTAGCTGTTTCCAAGGAGATGTTCTGTGTGATATTGATAATTGCATTAATCCTTGATTTACACAATCTGTGGGAAACTGTTCCTTTTCTAGTGTTGGCTTTTCAGTTGCTTAGTGATCTGTAATTTCTGAACACCTTGATTTGAGTCCCCTGTGCATGCATGCTAGGGGCAAAGTAGGGGCCAAATTCTCTTTTTTTTTTCTTTTTTAACTGTAGAAATGATTCACAAACATGAGCATTGCCGCTTGTTAATATTCTCTTTCTTACAAGTGTTTCCTCTTTACTTCTGTGAGCTATGCTTGCGTGTGGAAGCCTGCCTTTGTAAATACATTTCAGAGATGGCTTGATGACATCCTGTGTTTTCAGTGTCAGAGGCTAAGAGCATTCATGTCAACTCCGCTTGTGCCAAGAGTACTGTTAAGATATTCATGGATGAGAACACAACTCTGCTCAGCGTGTGCAATTTTCACTGTATAACAGAACAATCTTCCTGTCTCAGAGTCTGATGGTTTATTCACTCTGCATAAGAAATCTTTCAGAGAGGTATTATGCGCAGACTTGTTTCTAATTCAGTAAGCTCAAAATGCTTTGTACTTTTGAAGGTAACTGTGGATTTCTGAGGTGGAAATTATTTCAAACAAAACTTTTGAGACTTTACATGTAAAATCAAAGAGTCATAGAATAGCCTGGGATGAAGAAGACCTCGAAAATCGAGTTTCAACCCCCACCGCTGTGGGCAGAGTTGCCAACCACTAGACCGGGCTGCCCAGGGTCTCATCCAGCCTAAATACATTCTATATGGTTGAGCTAGAAATTGAAGAAGAATTAAGAAGCAAGCAAACGGCTAAGAGGCTAACATGTTAGTTTAAACCATATAATTCGTTATGAATGGTCTTGGTGCATAGTGTTGTTCATGAACTGAGGCTTTTTAACTGTCTTGTTAGCATACCCTAGTGCTGTATGGATTATGAAGTCTATTATCTCAGTGAATGCGAGCAAGGGATCTTGGTACTAGTTAAAACTCTTCAGGTTGTATTTTATTTTGATTTTCATTCATAGTTTATTTGAAAGTACAGCTGACCTACTTGCTCATTTCAATTAAATACTTTGAGATGTTGTTTCTTCTGTTGTAGAAAAGAAGAAAAGAGAGCACAACGCTGAAGGAGAAAGGAAATGAGCAGTTCAAGAAAGGAGGTGTGTTGATAATCTTTGGATATCGTATGGAAGTTGGGGAATTTAATATTTAGCTGTCATAGTGATTTTGCAGAAAATTCATAGGAAAATCTTGCATTTATTATTATTCAGCTTTATCATCTTTCATTTCTTCACCCAGCTCTAGAGAACAGAGAGATAACAGACTTCCTTAAGAGTTAAGTTTAAATCACAGACTTGGATTGCTAAAGCACGATTCTCATGAAAGTTGTGTTTAAATCCAAGAACATGATACAAAACTGACTGCCTTCCAACTGCCAGGGTTTTTTCTGCAAATCAAAAAAGACTTCCACCAGTCTTCAGTTTTGCTAATGCAATTGCTTAGAATTGATGAAGGCTCAGTGACTCAGTAGCTCTCTCATAACTGTGTACATTTGTATGTGTCTTTTTATCCACTGGCTCGGTCCTTTATGTATACATTATAGCTATACACATGTATATCTATACACATATTCACATATAAATTGTGTATACCCATGTGCATCTCTTTATATATGTGTATATACATTTTTTATATGTATATGTGTGGAGATATGCGCATTTTTGGAGATACACACAGACATGCACGCACACAGAGACCTCTACATTAAACAAAGATCTAAATGTGCAGATTTCTGACTTACACTGGAACTGGATTTGTTGTGAACATAGTTAATCTGTGACAGCAGGGTTGAGGTGAACAGTAGATAATACTACCAGCAATTCTGGGTAAAATGTATGAAGGGGAAAACAATTTTTGACTCCCACCTTTCATTGTGAAGGTTAGAGGTTTTACTTAGAAACCAGGAAATGGAGATTAATGGTTCCCTCAGTCAGCAGGGACACAAACAGGTAACCTTCATTTCCCAGAGGTACTCTCCAATAAGCAGATAGTGGTCTTCCTGTTGGGAGGTCTCTCGTGTGTTGAGAGAGTAAGATTGCTGGGTAATGCTTTACTAATTCGGGTGAGTGCCAGAGCAAGCAGAAGGGGACTGGTGGAACCATGAACATAGCAAGCCTATAATATTGGCTCAGCTATCTTTTGAGATCTTATCCATAGCTGTCTCATGTCAAATTTGTCAGATCTGTTCAGTGTGCTTGTGCTGCTGATGCCTAACAAATTGCTTTCTGATCAGAAATAAACTTTTAAGCACCTGGATGATTACTAGTTAACATGGACAGAAATAATTGCTCTGTTTTGAGGAGAATGCATTTGTCAGCGAGCAGGCTATTGCTCACAGTCAGTATAAGACCTTTCCCTTATTTCTTTCTACCATTACTGGAAATAAATAATGTGCTTAACCACTGGTCCTTGCTTTAGACTAGATTTGATGATGGATGGCCATCGGGTGTCAGTAGGTGTGTCGTGACAGACCTTTAAGTCAATCATTGAGGAACTGGGGCAGTTATCTTCCAAGCAGCTGAGAGGAGGTACCAGTGGAATACTGTGTCCAACAGGTGTTCCTTTCTGGGCAAGGATCCACTTCTAGAAAGACTGTGCACTTTGTCATAGAGCAGCTATTCTGACTGCTGGCTTAATGTTGCATCATACATTGAGAAATGTTTCTAAAGAAATCCTGATCATGTGATTCACTGACCATACTGAAGTTTGAAATAAATGATCTGTTGCTTTTTTGTTGTTTTGTTTTTTTTTTTTCCCTGTTGCAACTACAGACTATGGGGAAGCAGAAGACTCTTACACAAAGGCTCTGCAAATTTGTCCAGCCTGCTTCCAAAAGGATAGGGCTGTTTTGTTTTCAAACAGAGCTGCTGCAAAAATGAAACAGGTGAATATCCTTTTTATTTTATGAAATGACAAGTATTGATTGTATATCACATGAAATTAAGAAGTCTTTAGAAGTCTGTAACAGGGAAAAGGAATTACTGCATTTGCAGGCTTTTCTGCTTGTGTATTCTCCCAAGCTCCCAATAGGAATGTTATACTTGATTTTACTGAGGGTTAATTCAAAACTGAAAGTTGCAGTTGGAACTGTTCAGTTTCTCTTGACGTTACATTTCAAACACTGATAGTTTTTTATTATCTTTAGACAAACTAAAAGTTCATGTGGAACAGATGTCTTGACGCACGTTCTGCATATGCCGAGCATGTGTTAGATTGTTCAGATGTGTGGCTAGTTAGTGTTTTTTCCAGAAACCTGGGTAGTCATGCACTTGTACTGTAATATGTTCATATGCTTTCAGGCATAAGCAGGACTTCTAACTACCCATTCAGTTAGTGTGCTCCCTTCGTGGGTGCTGTATTGTAGCATAGATGTACATAGCAGGGCACTGTAGGAGAGAATGGCTGCAGCTTTCTTAATATGTTCTCTATTCCTTACCCAGGGACAGGTGCCCAGTTGTTCCCAGAATCTGCAATTCACTGTAGGCAGAATGGAAGCCCTATGATCCACTGTCTGAACAGAAACTAAACAATTTACTTTGTAAGCTGATAATTGATTTTAAAGAGTAACAGTTAAAGGTTCTTCATGTTAGTGAGGAATTCATCTTTATAAACAAGTTGTTGGACTTCTGTATAACTGGAAGAATGGGAGGAGAACCATTATGTCTGAGTTAATACAGTCTGTGGACATGCTGCTATTTGTCTACAACAAGAGCTAGAAGGACTTATCAGCAAGTATTTGGTAATGCTTCCCTGGCTCACAGGAGTGTTGAGAGTAAATTTAATTGAGATATTTCTATGGCTTTTCTATAATGCTTATTATCGTACTTACAGAAGTATGTCTCTTCAGGCTATAAATGTGGTGCTAAATTACTTCTTTCTAAATAAGTGAATGTAAAACTTCTAGAGAAAATACTCTCTATTATTGTTTTAAGATAAAATTGTTCTGGAAAAGTAGAACAGTAACTCCTATAATCGTTGTCCTCTTGCAAGGTTAACTTTCTTGCAGTTCTCTTCTAATACTGAGGCAGATGGAACTCTGTCTGGAAATGTACGTGGCAACCATATTTAAGTATAAATAGATTCGTAGATTCATAGATACATTAATTTGGAAAGGACCTACAAGATCATCTAGTCCAACCATCCTCCTATCACCATCCCTACCCACTAAGCTACTAAACCAAAATAAACAATTTCTTGCTCTGCCAGAATTATCTAACTTGCTTTTGGGATACTAAATTGTTTAGCAAGTGAAAAATGGAATTCAGTAGTAGCAGATGTTAGAACCTTTCAAATACAAAAGCTGCAAACTGAAAAACATCCTCATAATCCAGATGTTAACTAGAAAACTAATCCAGTAATTTTCAAATGAGCACAAGATGATAAAAGAGCTATGCATAGACAGAAAACCTCACC
Source organism: Odontophorus gujanensis (assembly GCA_013399175.1). Lineage (NCBI taxonomy): Eukaryota > Metazoa > Chordata > Aves > Galliformes > Odontophoridae > Odontophorus > Odontophorus gujanensis. The sequence continues at coordinate 97,319 of VXAB01011350.1, forward strand.
TGTACAGACCAGTAGAACCTCCCAGACCAATACTTTCTCCTGAAAATAGCACAGAGCAGCTGTTTTGTTTTGTTTTGTGTTTTGTCTTCAAGCCCTTTTAGTTTAGATGAGAATAGGTTCTCTGTCTCAGCCTTCTTGCTCCTTTTCTTTTTCTCCACTATAAGCAGATTGCTCCATTCTCCTCCTCTGTGGTTGTCTGGGCACACTAAAGTCTTGTCCCTGTCACTTCTGGCAGCCTCGGGCATTGTCCCTGTTAGAGGAAGTTGTATTAGTGCTAAAGGAATATCTGCTTTTCGAGTGTCTTAGCTCGTACAGTCAAGAGTTTATTTGGGAGTCCTGGAAACAGTCTGTTCCAACCTCTTAATTAATTGACATACGTAGAAAAGCCATAGCTCAGTTAAGCTGAGGCCTGCAGATGTGACTCAGCCTTTTGACTGTAGCTTGCTGCTGGCTGCTCAGTGCAGACTGATTAGTGGGGCAGCCGTGCAATATGAAGGCTGGCAGCCTTTGCAGAGAGGAAGCTAATCACTGGTAAAGAGCTTTAAATCAGAAGCAATGGTATGAAAAGCCTTGATTACATGAACATCCCAGTTCCTTGGAGTGCCAGACAAACCTTTTTGTTTGCAATTGTGAGTAATCTGTTTCCCAGGAAATACAGTTTAACTGTAACAAAACTGTTCTGTGTTCTAGGACAAGACAGAAGCTGCCCTAAATGACTGCAGCAAAGGTATGACTTTCCCGTGTGTTGCTCTTGTGCTAGATTTTTGATGCATAAATGACACCAATTAGTGCTTTACAACAGTGCTATGATTTTGGCCGTAACAGTCTTTAAATAATTTACAGAAAAATCATAGTGGAAAACATTTCCATCTAGAATTACTTATTTTGTGAAATGTCAGTGAAACTTATTATCTGCAATAATTTTTTTTTGTGCCAACAAGACTGCTGTTCCTTTGTTGTTTTTTTTTGTTTTTTAATAAGAAAGCATTTTTATTATGGAAGTTGTTATACCTACTATTATAAACCCACTTCCACCTGCCATTCCCCTTAAAACTTGGTTTTAATCCCAGACTCCAAAGAACTGTGGGGCCTCATAGAATTAAAAGCGTTATCAATTCCCTTTTATGCATGGCTTTTGCTTTGTCACAAGGGCTTATGCTTTCCCATTTTTGTCCTGCATAGTTTTATCTCTGCAACTTCTAGTGAAATCGTTTCAGCTGTGTATTGCTTCCACCCACTCACCCATGCTTGAATATTTGTTAAACTCCCCATGATAGCTGGGGAAAAATGTCTGAATTACCAATCAGAAAACTAATCCAATGGCTGAGTGCCAGTGCTGCTTGTACAGTAAATAGGAGTTTGTACGTTCTAAAAGTAACCTTGAAGGTAACAAATTCTATCTGACCTCTCTTACCCTGGGGTTTTGCATTGTTTTGGTAGTGCTGCATTTACAAAAACATTTCTGGCCATTCGGTGGTGGCTTAAAGAGAACTGGTATGTTTTGCTGCAGTGAGACTTAAACCGGCCATGGCTTGATGCTCCCTGGGGACTTGGCTTACAAGCTGCAATGCAACACTTACAGCACAGCAGAGCAATTCACACTAGCCTGTAACTTGCTGACTGTAGTATTGTCTTTGTCCTTCCAGAAGAAATAATCTATAGAACATTTACGTAATCTGAGGTTTAGCTATCCTGAGAACAATTTTAATGGGTTAGCAGTTTAAAATTAGGCAGGATTTTGTATTTGCTTTTACTATGATGAAAAATGGGTGAATAAATTCTTGAGAAATTAACAGTAGCCTGTGATTTGTAAGTTTGGGGTTTAGTCCTAACTGTACCAGTAAACCCATTAATGTGTGCCAATAAAACAAGGAGAAGAAAAGCTCAAATTCAGTCCATAGACTTCTGTGTGAATGATCCTGTATAACCTTTTGTGGATTCACAACCCAGTTTTGACTGTTTGATATATCTTTGTACTGAGACAAACAAGGAATTACTTAATTTCCCTTTAGGGTATTTCCTCTTTAGGTATATTTAACCTTAAATATAATCTAATAACATATACTTATATATTCAAAAACTGGAAAGTATCTTAGGAATTCCTCAGGTTTCTGAGGCATCTCATCATCTTTATTTGTGCATTAGAAATCACTTCTGTGTAGTGATAGATCATAGAAATTAAATGAAAAATGGTTATTTCCATTAGACTTTCACAGACAAGTGTGAGGTGTGCTTTTCTAAATTATGATTTATCTCTTAGACTGTGACTGCTTCATTCTAAGCTGCATTATAAAAATAACTGCTGATATTAAAAATTTAATACACACATAAGAATTCATTTTAGGAGCTGTAGAAGCATTTAAAGTAAAATACTGTGCTTTATTTTTGTTTTCTAGCAGTGGAATTAGATCCTAACTATATCAGAGCTTTGCTGAGAAGAGCAGAACTACATGAAAAAACAGAAAAACTAGATGAAGCTCTGGAAGATTATAAAGCAATCCTAGAAAAAGACCCATCAGTTCATCAAGCCAGAGAAGCTTGTATGGTAAGCCTTTTTAGTACACTTCGGCTCAACTTTAAAATGAAGTCTTTCCTTTCCTAGTCTAAATATTCAGTGCTGTTTATGCAGCCTGCTTCATGTGCAGCTGCAATACCTTTGAGTCTGAAATGTGCTGTTCTTCTCAGCGATCTTACATAGGGAAGATGGCATGAAGTGCTGCAACTTCCATATCAGGACTCAGGTTCATAAAGCATAGTGTTTTTTGTTGTTGTTTTTTTAACTTTTGTAAAACAAGTGAAGGTAGATGTGTGTTCTGAGCTGCAAGCTCAAACTCCATGCCCTACACAATGCACATGAAAAAATCACAGAGTGTTAGGGATTGCAAGGGATCTAGAGATCACTGAATCTAATCCTGCTAAAGCAGGTTCTCTACAGCAGGTCCCACAGGAATGCATCCAGGTGGGTCTTGAATATCTCCAGAGAAGGAGACTCCACAACCTCTCTGGACAGCCTGTTCCACAGCTCCATCACTGACAGTGAAGAAGTTCTTCCTTGCACAATTTGTCACTGAATGTATTAGGGTTCTCACTTTTGTTCTAGTTTGATTCTCCCCGAGCGATATCTTGTAATTTAATGCAGTAACATTTTAAAAATACTCTTCTAAGTAACATTGTAATATACTCACAGCAAACTTTGAGTTCCTGACTGAGGTTGTTAACTGTATCTATATGTGTGCTAGGAAAGGTTGGTTAGGCCACAGCAGGACAGCACTGACTGTTGTAGTGAATCACTGCAGCATTTTAATAACCATCATTTAAAAATGGATCTGCAATTTGGAATTTGAAGGAACCACTAAAGGTCATCTGATCTAACTCTCCTGCAATGAACAGGGGCACCCACAGCTCTGTCAGTGCTCAGAGCTCCTCCAGCCTGACTGTGGGTATCTGCAGGGATGGGGTCCCACCACCTCTGGGCAACCTGTGCCAGTGCCTCACAGGTGCCCTTATTGTAAAAAAGCAAGCAAGCAAACAAAAACACTTCAGAATAAAAATCAGAATATAAATACTCAGTAATATAGTTTTTGCTAGTTAATATGGGAATCCATTTTTCTTTCAGCATAATTTTCTGCTAATTGGTGAGTTTGCAGTTGGATGACTTCTTGGCATAGAAATAGGATCTTTTTTGATGATTGATTATTTAAATGAACAGCAGATAGAGGTTTCTGTCTGTCAGTAGCAGTTTGAATTATCTGCAGATCTATTTAAAATTAAGTCTACTTAAACACTGATACTTTTGCTTCTTGATTTTGCTGTGTTCTGTTCTTGGTGTGTGTTGTTTTTATTTTTTTGGCTATGCTTTGCGTGTGTACTGGCTGTTTTGAGATATTTTACTAATAATGACTTAAGTCTGCTATTAATTTTAAAAAACATAGCCTTTCACATAAAAAGAAAAAAAAAGGTACCCTGCGGTTGCAAGCAGCACTCTTTTCTGATTAAATTACTTTTCTTGTTCCCAAATAACATGAGCCATGCAGCTTAGTGCTATGTTTCCATGTCCACTCTCAGTGAACATTATAAATACTTCAGGATTAAAGGTTTCTTGAGGAAATTTTGTCTCATCACTGGAAGAGTGAAAAAATAATTAAAAGTTTGTTAAAGTTTGCTTTGAATGTGTCAGCTTTGTTGAACAAAGGTGAACTCCCTAATGCTTCATGAAGCTCAATCTATCATGTAAATAACCTCTACTCAATGGGGGTTTGAAGTCATTGCTACAGCCTGTTCATTTGGTGTTTTAAGTAACTGTGTCAAATACAAGCAGGGAGTGGTTTTTCTACTGATGTTTAATATGTTAATGCTTAGCATGGAAAATAGCTGTCAATCAGACAATTTCGGAGGGTCTTTTCACAAGGGCTAGTATAGCATGAAGAGCTATTTTTGTGCAGAAAGATCCTCTTATGGACTGCTTGCCATTTATATTTCTGAAAGAGGTTATGAAGGCACCATTTACAGGAAAATTGTGGTAGACATGCATACAGAGGCAGTCTGTGGTTTTGAAAGAATATGTGCAAATGAAGGGTAGCTGCTATCAAATATAAATGGTGGTCACTCTGTCAGAGTGGGAGCTTCACATCATGGTGTGTGAATGGCTTGTGAGCACCAGGGAGCCTGGAAAGAGCTGACTGCCTTCCGTAGGGAAGGCAACAATTGAACTATCTTTTAAATACCATTTTAGGATAAATGAGTGCAGTTTTTAAACATAATGCTTAGTTGGGCACTTGACTCCATATGACACACTGGACTTCTTTTAATAGCTTGTTAAATTTTCAAAGAGCGTCATGTTCAGCTTCATATCAGTGAGACTGCATCCTATTCTCCCCCATACAGAAAAAATGTTAACTCAAAAATTCTCTCTAAAAACAAAACAACGACAACAAAAAAAAAACACTTTCTATTTGCAAAGTATGGGTTTAATTATTTTAATTCTCCATTTGGGAAAGTAAGGTATCAGTAGTGATTATTTTGTTTTTTAATTCCCCTCCCCCATACCGTGGTGTTGTCCTGACACATTAGGAAGTGCTTTAATAGCGTATTAGACAAGAAACCTTGCCTGAAATTACTTCCTCTGGGACTAGATCAATTGCACTGATGGCAGAAAAGTACTCTGCTTAACTGTATAACTCCCGTTAGTGGGAAGGGTAAAATTTCACAAAGCAGATGAAGAGCCTGCTGCTTAGAAAGCTCTCCACTTTCCTCGTGCTCACAGTGGTATGAGTCTGTGACTGACCCTACTGAATGACTGGTGATATGTGTATATATATGACTCTGGCAGACAGCTAACCTGGAAAAAAAAAGAAAAAAATGCCAGCAACCAAAAAAGCCCTGAAGTGAGTAGCTTTGTGTTGCCTTGGCTTTCTGCAATCAGAGAAGTCCTATTGCAGTTACTGGTGAAAAGGAAAGAAGAGATGTGGTCAAGGCAGTGCAGGAAATGGGCCTGTCACTTCTGGCAGCACCCAGCGACAAGGTCAGTTTACTGTACTGTGAAACAACCCCCTGATGCTTGTTGCATGCATCTGGAAGCAGGGAAGTGTTTTATCACCTAGCTCTTGGCAATGGCTTAATAAGTGACAGGCTTGTCAAACATCGTTACTGCAGGGGCAGTGAACGTGATGCATCCGTCATAGTCAAGAAAAGAGTATTTGTGTTGGCCTTGTTTATAGTCTCCTAGCTGAGACTATGGCTTATTTGATCCAGGAATTCAGCCAAGGAATCTGCTGACGTTTCTAAAGGAAACGGTGGGATTTAGTTTCTGTAGCTTGTAGTCTTTTAGCATTAGCCTGGATCCAAAAAAGAGGCCTAATGTAATCTAGTCGGTTACTTGGTAAAACAGTGTGAGTGCGTTTTAGCAGCTCCCCAAAGAACTGTGCAGATCAGATTGTTATGAAGCAACAGTCAGGACTCCAAAGATTAAGATGTGAGAACACAGTCAGTAGTTGGTACAAAATGTAAGGAGCTTGAAACGTACATTTTAGCAAATCTGAACCCCCTAAAAGTTTAAAAACTGTCCTTTTTGTCTTTTGCAAAACCACAATTTTCTTTCAGTAACCAGTGAAGATTTATTCCAGGAGTGAATCAGAAACAGTACTGCTGTTCTTCCTGGTCATCTTTCAGGAATGTTATGGAATGATGGGTCATTTATTCATAATTTTTGTAGCTGGAAAGCACAGAGTTTGACTGTTACGTGTACCTTCTGCTCCTGGACCACACTTCTGTAGGCAGACTTCAGGTTCACATGTGGTGCACAGTACTTAGTATAAAATGCCCTCAGTTTGCACTGCAGTGGGATTTACAACATTCTCCTTTGAGTTGGTCCCGTTCTTGGCCAAGTTTCAGGGTAAAAGCAGTATTTTGAGATTGAGGCTTAAAAGTCCCCTCTTGAAAATTTGTTAATGAAATACTGACACAGCTGATAATATGCTTTTTAAAATAATCATAATAGATCTCTAAATTATATAATAACAAACATAATTCAAGAAACAGTATTGTCTCCACGTTTGTAATTAGCAGATCTGTAGTATGTAGGAACTAAGAGATTCTGCTTTATTTTGATGTAAAGCACCCTGCTCTTTGCAGGAATAGTGCTGCACTTCTGTGCCTCCACTGGTAATGAAAATGATGCATCAAGAGAATCTGCAAATTAGCTTTGTTCACAGTTAGAGCCAATCTTTCTCTTTGCTACATAGAAGAAATATTTCACCTACTGCTTTAGGGAATATTATAATCTCGTTAAATGATGGTTTAAAAGAAGTTAAATACACAGTAATTCTTTGCTTAGTTCCTGATTTGTTAGCTGCTTTAAAATTTCAGTACAGCTTATATTTCAAGAGTGTAGCACTCATGTTTTAAAGCCCACTGTTGCACACTTTGGTTACCTTCGACATCATTCACGCCAAATTAAACAGTTTGAAATTACAGTGTTTTGTGATCAAATAATCCCTATTGATGCTTTCCCAGAAAGTGTTTAATAATGTGTTATCAATCTTCAGGTTTTGTTTTTAGCAGGTGTATAACAATGTTGTGTGAATTTTAGCTTCAGCACAGTTTGAGGGAGTGGCAGACCAGATAAACGTATTTACCAAAAGAATCTGTACTTTGAGATAAGTATCCCAGAACCAGAAGAACAGCCATGTTTATGGACACCATTCTATAGATAATAACCTTAGATGTATTTTTCTGGAGTGAGAAATGCTGAGTCTTTGGAATAGTGCTATTCAAACAGACAAAACACAGAGTACTTATTTCTGACCAAGTATTTAGGTCTTCATTTCGTGCTAAAGGCTAATGTCCATATGAGAGAGAGATTCTGTGTAAGTCAAACTCACCTAAGATACAGCAGATGTGGTTTAACTTGGCAGGTAGCTGAGCATCACACAGTCATTCGCTCACTCCTTCTGTTCCCAGTTCGATGGGGGAGAGAACAGGAAAAAAAAGTGGATTGAGATAAAACTATTTACTAAGATAGAAAAAAGGAAGAGGGAATGTCACAGCCTCAGTGCAAACTGAATTTACAGCCTGAAGATATCCACACATCTTCATGTAGGCAGCTCAGGTCCAGATCTGCATCCAAGTTAATAAGCCCCTCTGGGTCAGCAGAAGTTGGATGGTGTCTGACTGTGCTAATTAGATCTGATTCACTGGTGGTGGTATTGGGCCTGTGCTGGTTTCAGGCTTACCCACCTCTGTGGACATGCATTGTATTCTTTCATATTGATTTTTCAGTTTTTATGGGGTATAACACGTCTCCTCCCCATCAGTATTGAAAATGCCTGTGTTCACCAGTCAATACTGTTTTGAACAGGGTTGACTGGTGAGGCAATTTTTTTTTCCTTGACATGAATGTCTTATTTCACTGTAGCAATGTTATTGGAATGACAAGGCCATCCATGATGACTCAATCTATAAAATATAGGAAGGAACTAAATTAGGAAATATTCACTTATGTGGTTGTTGTTGTGAGAGAGGTGGCAGCAGAGGGGCACTGACACAATGGGATCTAACATGGAACTGAATTCCTCCACGTGGAAAAAATGGCACATTGAATGACAGTCATTGACACTTGGTGAATGTTGATGGAGACCAAGCAGTGAATGTGAGCACAGTGAGGTGGTGTGTGGTATATTTGACAGCTGGTCACCCCTTCTGGTGCAGATATTTTTTTATGGGCATGGCACATGGTTTCTTGTCCATTGCTGATGAAAAAGCAAAATGCAAAGTGGTGGTGACTGTGTTGGAAAATTGTGTTTTGTGGCTTAGAATTTGCTCAGTCAAATAGTGTTACTGTGCTCTTTGTATCTGTTGTAGTTTCCATGGAAATAAATAGGAAGCGTTATTTTTGGACTGATCTAAGCTGTACTTAAATGATGCAATAATAAATGTAGTGAATATGAAACTATAATTTAGAATGGTCATCACAGTCAGTTAGCAGAACTGCCTTTTGAGATGGAAGCTGTTCTAAGTGTCAGTGGGAATCTCAGGAATACATTGACCAAGCAGTTATGTAATGCTTATTAGAAACGTGATAATGTTTTACCTGTGATGGTGCACAGATTTACACTAGTGCTATTTCTGAGGGGAAAAAAAAGCATGAATGAACAGTTCCTCACAATAACAGCTTGCTCAGGATGAGCTTGTTGGTTGGAAGCTTTCTCCCACTGATGAATCATCAAATAGAGGAACTCATTAGAAATATTCCAACACTACATAATAAGATGTTGCTCATTAAACTATATCCTAAAGCTCATAGACAGTTAATTCAGTGATCTTCTGATAAAATATTTTTTATCTAGAAGATCTCCACATTCTCAGTGTGTTTCCCTGAAGCTGTCTGCCAGCACAAACTGACTTTACAGCTGTTTTCCTACTAGACCTGTATTTACGTTCTGAAGTCAAATACAGAGCTTGCTTATTTGCTGTAGTCTCTCTTAACCATATTTAATGTATGTGGTGGAGGAGATGGGGCTAAAGTGTACTGTAATTCCAGGTCTCTTAAATTCCCTGAACTCTTGAGTTAAAATACTAGGCAAGCAGATCAGATTCCTTATTCAGCTGTAAAAATATGTGCCTGTATGAAACCTGCACTTGCAAGTTACGACTTGCCGTTTCTATGAATTGATGTCATAGGATGAATTACAAGTTTCCATAATAGGATAAAAGTGTTGATTTGACATGAGGATTTTTTTTTAAAGCCATAAACGGTATATTCTGGGAATGTGAAAGTTCCGTGTGCTTTACCTACAGTATTACTGAAAGCATGGGTCTGATTCCAATTCTCCAATTCTTCCTGCAGCGATTACCTAGACAAATTGAAGAGCGGAATGAAAAATTAAAGAAAGAAATGTTAGGTAAGTAGTATGCTCATGTAGCTTGCTTAATAATGATTATGGTCTACTAGGAAAATAAAGGAAATAACCAGGTTAAACAAAACTCATGATTTCTTCCTAGTTCTCAATTGCTTAGTTTTGGCTCCAGAATGTTTTAGCAGAAAAAGTTATTAGTTAAATTTAAAGACAGTAATGCTCAAGGCATTCTAGAACAATACATGCAAAAGCAGGGGGAAATGGTTTGAAACAAGCCAGCTGCTTTGTCCTTTTGCAGTGCAAGTAAACTATCAAAGGAGGTATTCCCATGAATGGGTTAAAACAGTTTTCACTAAACCATACGTAAGATAATCCAACCAGCTGTAATAACTGAGCGTGTTTGATCTTGTGTCTGAAGAAATAAATTTGGTGCCTTTTGTAGCATTTTCACCTATAGAGCTCCAAGTCTTTGTTTTTATCCTGGTTTATATGGTCTTTCAGTTTCATTTGTGCTGAGGTTGGATTAAGCCTACCTAGTGTTACAAGCAGGCCTCTGGCCTTGCTAGGGAACAATTTCTTAACTTTTCTTATTATTTGTTAACGTCATTATATACCAAAAGGTACTGTTGGCTTTTTTTAATTTTTTTTTTTTTTAAGAGAATGTAATGGGTGTAATTCATTTGAATATATCTGGCTCCATCATCATATTGTATGGCACTGCTTGGAATAATATCTTAAATGAACTGACATCTTTCAAAAGCATAGTTACATAAATAAGATTGCCCAAGGAAGGAAGGTTTTCATGTGTAATAATGTTTTGTATAAAGTATTTCCTTGCACAACTCAGTGTTATGGATAAACTAATAGTTGTGAGGTGACCCACAGAGGCTGTTGCCAACACTGTTTGCTGCCTCCTAATCAGAAGGATTTGGTAGCTCTTACTGGGTCTGATAGTGTGTACCCTCTGGTTTTAAAATGAGGTGTTGGTGGGTTTTTGTTTTCACATAATCTTTTCATTTGTGTTGTTTAGAAATTCCACAGAAAAGAGCAAGGACAAATGACAGTGTAAGATAAAAAGAGAAAGTTGACTGTACGTGACCTGTTTCAGAAATAGCTGTCAGCAGTTAGCTGTTTGCTCATTCTAGGTGTGACAAGTAGTAGATGAAATGCTTTTTCAAAGATGGATAGGTTTGGAGAGTTTAGGATGGTGTTTTGATATCTGTGGAGAACCAGGTTAAACAAACTCAGTCTATCTTGCACACAACTACAGTAATTCCTAAAATATTTGGGAAGAAGAGACTCTTTGTAGAGCTCCTGCTGTAGTTGACATTGTTCTTTAATTTTTGCTTTTCGCTGTGCAGGCAGTCTGATGTGCTTTTGTTTTGTACGTGTCTTGGTCTACTGAATTTAAATAAAGTTGCTGTAAGGCTTTCTAGAGCTGCTGTACATCGTCAGATTGTTTCCAGCATTGCGTTTAGAACAAGTTATAAATAACCAACAAACAGAAAATCTTGAGAAGGATCATGCCTCTTTGTAGGACGGGATGGTTTTTATGACAAACTGATACAACACAGTTCTGACCTCTTTTGGATTCTCCCTTTTTACTACTGACAGCAATGTCTAAAGAGCCTAACTAGTCACAAAAGGGTCTGTACTGAAACAATAAATCCAGCTTTATAAGCTGTTCACAGTCTTCTGGGAACTAGATCAGGTGATGTGTATTGGGATCCTAGAGAAGAGAATCCCTTCTTAATGGTGTTACATATGTGCGGGGGGGATACACTGGCATTTACTTCTGTAAAGATACAGACTGAGAATCAGCATGTAACCCTATTTTCATCCACAACCAAAGTGTGACAGATTCACATAAATTATCTCATATGTTGTTGAAAATATATGGTGTCATTTGGACATTTATTCACGGCACTACTTGTGATCACTAGTGTAACAATGTAAGGAATTTTTCTCTCATACAGTCTACTCATAGAACTTTAGAGATTAAGTTTCAAATGTGGGCACTCATAGGACTCATTTCATTTAAGTGTTATGCCCAATATGTTGTCCTTAACAGAATCAGTAGCTGTATCATGGATCTAATGGTGCAGGCCTGGGAAAGATGTTCCTAAGGTTTTCAGATTGCTTCTGCTCTATGTGAGGTCAAAGAAAAACTCTTCCAGCTCTAGGGTGGAGGGGTGAGGAATTGGGAGTTCCAGAAGGAATGTAAGACAAACACAATATGGTGTGGTAGTTAAAACATTTCCTTGGATTCTTTTTGTTGTACGATGTGTTTGTTTTAAGGTGCTTTAACTCATGTTTTTCAAGAACTTTGTTGGTGCTATCTACCCACTGAGTACTGTGTCAGAATTGACAATTGCTTAACAGGAATCTGCAGCCAGAGCTGAGTGTAGGATGATTTGTTCCCAGCTTACTCCCAGGAGAGCCTGCTGTGCTGTATGGGTTGTGCCCCAGAACTCTTAGTCCCAGGAGAGCAAGTTACACATCCAAGTAGTTCCAGGTCAGGCCCGGTGCAGGTGCACTTACACTGAACTTAAATAATAACTAACCATATCTTTTAGAATAACATCACATGTTGTGCCTTGGTTCCTTTTGAAGTTTGGATATCGCCTTGTATTCTTTTAGCCACTATATCAGCCTGTAAATGTGGCTTTTCTGGGCTTTTATTCGTTCAACTAAAACTAAGCACTGGTGTACCCAGAGCAGCTGAGTAATGCTGCCATGAAAACTAGAACTGTGTACAGATAAACTTTTAAAAGAATGCATCTTCCTCCTTCCCTCAGTGTGTTGTTCCATTTTTCAGTGCTGCAGCTCATTACTGCATAGTTTGTCAAAAGCTGAAACTACTTCTTAAGAGATTATATGTAAATAAATCAGAGTACACATTCTTGGCTGGATCTTCTTTTCCAGACTATGTACCTATGAATTCTTGCATCCATGTCGCAGTGCTTAATGATTAATGAAGTTGATGTAATTATAAAAATGATAATTTATTGCCAAACCAGCCCCATTTCTGCTATGTATTTTAAAAGGTTTTAACTTTTCTAAAGCAGGTATTTGCCTTTAAATTATTTTCATATTTTCCATTCAGTATTAGCAGGTTAATGTTGACACACAACGCTAAAAGTTGCTTAGTACCAGCTCACCTCCACTTGAGTTTCATGTAAGTGAAAGCTTAACTTTCAGCATATTTCCAAAGTAGCTTTGAAATGCATGTGGCACTGAAGTGCTCCAGGTCGGGTTGGACAGGGCTCTGGACATCCTCCAGAGGATCAGGTTGCCCGTGCCCATGACATAGGGGTTGGACTGGATGATCTCTAATGGTCCATTCTAACCCAAACCCATTCTGTGATTCTGTGGTTCTTTCCCTTTATGGTTTCATAACATGGGCAAACTGCCTCTCTCACTGCCTAATATTACAACACTTACTAAACATTTGGGTTATTTTTCTTACGATTTTAAAACAAAAGATCTCTAGCTATTGTGCAGCAAGCCAGTCTTATTTAGATCCTAATTACTGTGATGAAGGACCATGGCCCCTGGGGAGAAGGGTGTGAGATGAGTGGAGGTTTGGAATTGTTTCAGTGAGGTTTAGCAGCTTGCTACCTGTGATCACGATACAGTTTTGTACATAGCTATAGGAAAGCTAAGCTTATTGGATACAGACATTGGGGCGGGACAAATGTCAACCTGTGTAACCCATCTTATATGGACAATTCATCAAATCTGATCAGAAACAGTTGAGGTTTTCAGTTTAAGTTATAAAATGAGTCTATTCCAGAAAATAGTGACATGTACTTGGTAATTAATGTGATTAACACAAAGACCTATTAGTGTATAACCTGGGCCTTTCCATCAGTAAGAGCTTTTTCCAGCTACTTAAGATCAGTAAAAATATTTATGAGGCTTAATGCGTGAAGAATGAGTTTTTTCTTTGATACTGAAGGGTAATGTTGTATTTGAAACTAAGCAGCTGAAGCTCAATACTGTGAGTACAGAGAATGTGAGGTCCCTTGAAATAGTTCAAACCAGACTGACAGTTTTTGCCCAGTATTTGCTTACCATTTAGGGATAGGAAGATGGTTTGTCCGAGCTCTTCTAATTGCTTCAGAAATGCTGTTGATAGTACAGAGTTACACAAAGATAAGACCTCTTCAGAAGTTTTTAAATCCAAAAAAATTCTAAGCATAAACAATATCTGGTTTTTCAACTTTCACACAGCACATAATCTCTAGCAACTATATTAGAAGAATTGCCAGAAATACTCAATAGCAGGCAATTATGATTGTTAGTTGAAAAATAAATCATGAGAAATCTTTGTGCATATGTCTTTTGTAACAGAACATTACTTTTCTGTTTAGGTGAGTAATAACTCACAGATTTCTGACACTTAAATTGATTTTTGCCAGTTATTTTTCCTGTTAATCTCTGAATACTGTCCTGCTGAATAACTTCAGCATGATGCAGTTCCAGGTGAAATTAGACATATGCTCCATAAAACAGTGTTTCAGGAGAACGTGACCCTGCTCTGGGACTGGCGAGTGCTTGACTGCTGAGAACTTGCAGCTGAGTCACAGCTCCACACGCTTTTTGCCTCCTTCCAGCAGTTTCTCTTAAAAGAGTTTTTCTTTGGGGGAGGGGAAAGGTTGGGCTTAACTACTGATCTTAATTTGGGGATGAAAGGAGAGTGGGGGAGGAAGAAACATTGCTTTCCTACAGTGATGGGTTTATGGGCTCCAAACAGCGGAAGCAGTGCTTTGGGCTTGAGCTCCTGGAAGAGGCAAGGCTTTCTTCTGCTTTATTAACATTTTCATTAATGTGGCTGCACCAAGAGGCAGTGCTGCAGGTGGACTTCTGTGGCAGAACAGGATGGTGACCTAAACTGAATTGTTTAATGTATAGTCACAGCATGGGTGAGATGAAGAGTAAAGTATTCAATACATCTTATAGCCTTTAGCTTCTCCCAGGGAACTGGCCTAGCTACAGGTAAGAATGCCAAGGCAGTTATGCTGTGTTTATGCTCTAGTATGACCGGAAAAGAGTCATCATGCTAACTGCCACTAGAAAAGGCCTTTCAGTGTTTCCTGAAACAGGCAAACTCGTCTGCCTGCTCCTGAGCCAGCTGCAGTGCTTGGTTAACTTGTAAACTGTTTACAACTGGCTGTAGGAATGCCAGACTATGCCAGGATTCTTCCACCACTAGACAGAGACACTTCTCACCCAAAAAAGTGAAGCTAAGCAATGATTGTCTAAAAGCACAATAGCCACTATTCATCCCCATCGTAGAGAAGCTGTGAATGTCTTTGTAGTTTAATAACCAGAGTGCTTTTAGGATGAAGTGTAAAATTATGGACTTGACTTAGTAGTTAATGTACACTAAACAGTGTAGCTTAAAAAAAATAAATCTGTAGAAGGAAGCTAACCCTAAGTGAGCCACCCACTGGAGTAACCTTGGGCAGATCACTCAACCACCTCATCTGGTAATCCATATTTTCTATGACTGTTCTCAAAAAGCTTCCCTGCCCTAATGCAGTTTTGCAAATGTGATTGAAACAGTCTGTTTTGGATTACTGGGACAGTGTTTAACCTGGCTTCAACAGTTGCAAAATAGTCTGCCCCTTGTCTCTTAGATCTGTTGAATAAGTTCAGACTTTGCTACAGTTTCTGCTTTGAGTACAGTCACAGGGTTGCAGCATGGTGCAAGGCAAATGTCTTGATCTGTTTGGACTCTGTGTAAAGTAAATGCTGTTGACATCTTTTTGTAAAGGACTTGCATAGAACTTTGCTTCTTACATGTCTGTATTTCGTCATTGCTGTGATGCTTCAGTATGGCTTAGCAACAAAGCTCTAACTCAGTCCAGATTGTTTGCTGCACTGCAGTGAGGAAACCTAGCTAAGTGCTCGTTAAAGTACGGTTGCTTAGAACTCTTAGCAGGGATGAGTTACATACAGACAACTGTAGTTTTGAACGTGAGTTCCTGATGGCAGGATGTCATCTGGCATGCTAAGAATGGTTACAAAGCTGTGTTCTTCAAACTAACTGCTTAGTTAGAAGGTGCAGATAATTGCATGGATGGATTTGTTTTAATGTTCACTGTATTGATATACATTTCTAGAAAGAGATCTGTAATAACTAGGAGCAAGCAGAGTTTGAACTTTGACTCTCTCTGTTCCTTTTCGTAGTCTAGGAAACTGGGCAGTTCTGCTATTGCTGAATGTTTATAGAACTGTGGCTGCTTCGAAGTGGCAGGAACTGAAAAATTTATGTTAAAGAACAGAGTGTTGGCAGGTATCGAAGTTAAATCCAAGTACAGGAGAGACTGTTTGTGGGCTGTTAAGGTCCTGTGCAAGGTGAACTTAAGACTGAGGAAGTAACGAACTAGTAGGTAGCCAGAACCAGATGACTTCTTTTGCCACTGGTGTCAGGGCTGCCTGACAGACCGGGCAGAATCTGAACTCATCTGCCTTCAGCTCCAAAGCTGACACTGAGTGCCTCACGACTGGAATTTTTTAGTTCATACAGGAGCCTAAATATTCAGCTAACTGGAGAGATTTCCACAGCGTTTACCTTGAATTAGTAGATAAGTTAGTGGAGCTGAGTGTGTAGTTGGGCATCACTCAGTGGGAGTTTTCCCTCTGCTTACTACTCACGTATTTCTTTTTCATTGTAGGCAAACTGAAAGATCTTGGGAATTTGGTTCTCCGCCCCTTTGGCCTGTCAACAGAAAATTTCCAGATAAAACAGGATTCATCAACTGGCTCATATTCCATCAATTTTGTTCAAAATCCAAACAACAATAGATAACATGAATTCAGCTTAGTGCTGCTGGCTTTCAGGCTTCGTGACCATGTGCTTGCACGTACCAATACAAGGATTCAGCAAACATTCTTCACTCTGTCCAAGTGAAGATAGACTCAAGCAAATTCATTTCCCTGCTTATAAATTATTTACAATGTGGATGTAAAGAAAGTCGTTTGACTTCTTTTAGTGATAACTATGTCCCGTGTGTGATTTTTCACTTGCAGTATTGGGCTTGTCCACCAGTCAGGTACGTTATTTTGGCCCATTCAATGCTGGCGAGAAAATTCTAGCAAGCAGTTCAGTTGAATCAAAATGCCCATGCACCTGTGGCCAAGAACAAAGCCAAATGGTGCCTTGGGGAATTAATGAATCTAGCAGAAGCACTTCTCCACATTCAGGAGGTGGATGTGACTGACAGCATGCATGGAAGCGAGCCGACCTCCTCTGTGGAATATTTTTTCTTGGTAATAAAGGCTTAGTATTTCTGTTGGATTGATCTGTGAAGTTCTTGCCTTGTGTGAATCCTTTCCATGGTGGCAGTGTTGTTTATAATTCTTGTATCTACCCACAAATAACATATTTACAAGACATTAATTTGATGCACTTGAGGCTGTTCTTGGTTTGCTTTTTTTTTTTGCTTGCTTATAGCAACATCAGTAAATTATCCTCAGGCTATCCTTTGTTGACTTTTTATTTATTTTTATTTTTTATTTATTTTCTTTTGAAGAAGATACAGAAGCTGTGTGATGTTACATATACACCTTGGCAAGGTGCTATAAAGATAGGGAGATCTGCTTCTCTGAGGCTAATGTTACAGATCCCCATAATGGCCAACAGTTGACATTAAAATTGATTGTGAAAGTTCCTTGTGACGTAATAGGCTTTGAGAACACTGAAGCATTAATTTATAGAGAGCTATTAAAAAAAAAGAAAAGTGTTTTTCAAGTAGTTCATTCAGATTTTGGAGAATGGGTGTGCTCTGTAATTACTGCATATACTGCCTTTTTTTTTTTTTAAATCAGTGTTGAAATGTTTACATTAGAGGCAGATTTCTTCAGTTGTCTCCATGCAGATTTCAAAGCATGATTTCATTAAATAATTACTAGTAGCTCTCTGTTGGCTATTAGTTGTCACATTAAATTTATTTCAAGAAATCTTTTTGCGTGTGCTGAAGTCTGAAACTGTACTAGTTGCATGTCTTGTGCTCCAGTCTTTACAGTGATGTGCCTGAAGGCAATATTCTCAAGCTAAGCTTTCTTGGTGCTTTTTTTCCTTCTGTTTTGACAGTGGAGACTTAGAGGTGTGGGGTTTGGGGTGAGGTTTGTTGTTTGTTTGGTTTTGATTGTTGTTTAACAATGTCCTGCTGCATTTTTAGTTTTGATTTTGTGGTTAATTGTTTATAAACCATTTCATGTCTGCAGTGAGGTTGTGTTACATCTATGGGAATTAAAATGTCATAGGCAAGAGAGAAACCCACATTCACAGTAAGGACTGTGCTGCCTTCAACAACTGTGTAATTAAAATGCCACTTAACTAAACAAAAGCATACAGCCTCTAGGATTTCCATGTGCTGGAGCAGTAACTGTGTATTGTTTTACTGGAATATGGTTCCTACAGTGCAAGATTTGATCTCCTTTACCAAAATTGGGCAGACTAGTAGAAGTATGGACAGGAGGTTTGAAAGAAAGATGCTGCTCCTGGCACTGTGGGTTCACACAGCAGATAGCTCAGCACCATGCAGTCGTTCCCTCCATTCCCAGTGGCAGGGGGCTGAGCTTATCTGGGCAGTGCAGTGAAGGTATGATGGAATGTACTGGGAGAGAAGTGTACTCACACCCCCCAGAGGCTCTGCAGGTCCATGTAGGCTAATTAACTGGCTCAGAGCTGTCAGCTCTACTTTCAGAAATGAGCACTTTAGACTCATGGAAGGCTTATTAGGTGGAGCAGAGAGTACTGAGACCGGTATAAATCTTACTAAAACTCCCTGAAACCTGGACTACTAAGGAGCAGAGGCTCCAAAGCATCCCTGGGCAGAGGCTGTGTTGAGCTGGATCTCATAAGCTTGATTTGAGCCCAAACTGAGAAGCCACTCAGGAATGTCTGAACCACACCTTGCTAAAGCTTCTAGGTCAGCACATGACAGAGATGCCCATTGCTGCCTGACACTGAAGTATCTGGCCTTGGAAGCAGAGCAGTAGAGCTGCAGCTGGAGCGAGGCAGTCCACTGACTTGAGTATCACCAGCTAACTCCTGGCCTGGGCACAGGAGTGCATCCAGGGTGTTGTCTTGTTTAACAACAGACCCAGACCTCTGTCGCTGAATGTGAGGCAGCTTAGATCTTAACCCCCGCCTTCACTCAGCTGCAATACATACCCCTAGATCATTCATAAATTAAACCACTTTGAAGCTATTGAAGGATACTTAAATTTCTCTTTGTATCTTGATTGTTACCAATTAATTGTTATCTTTAGTCAGCCTTCTGTGCTTATTATTTAGCAGTGTATGGCTGTTGCTTGAAGTTACAGGCAGCGTTTTTGCAATCTGCTGCTTTCTCTTGCAAATGAGTTTGGTGACAAATGCTCTTCCTGCCATTCTGTTCCTGCTTCTTATCTTTAGAGGCCTTCTTGGGCAGAGGCTGGGTAACTTGTTCTGGAAAATAAAAGCACAACAAAACTTTTGATATTTCTACCTGCTGTGCAACTTCCCTGCTGGATGCCTGCTGTGTACCTATAGTTTTAAAGTGAAGGGTTGAATAAATGGAGCTGAACAATTGCAGCTGATTTGCTTTTCATACTTGTTTGTAATTTAATTGCGTTGTGTGAAAGAGACAGCTTAATGTCACTGGAATTTGTGCACACCATTAGAGAGGACTCAGATCTGTAGGTCATCCCTACTCAAAGTGTCACTGCCTGGCTAGAATAGAAACCTCTGCACTGTGTTATTTGACATTACTGCAAGTTTTCTTCCAGGTAAAACACCAATTAATTGCCTGATGGCAGCTCTTCTGCACTGCCCATATCCTGAACCAGCTTCCTTTTTTGTTTTTTTGTTGGGTTTTTTTTTGGTCTTTTTATTTTAAAAGGGATTTTTTTTTTTGATGTCTAAACTAGTCATCGCTGCTGCCAAGAGAAAGGTAATTGGTACTTCCTCCTGTTATAAATGGCCACAGATCCACTGCATTGCCAGGGTGTTGTGAGTCACATGCATTGAGCTTACAACTTCTAATAGGAAAAAATGCTTTATGCAGCAATCTTTTAAATATAAATGCTCTAAACCAGCATCTCTTACTGATTTGTTCCACTAGTTACTCACCCTTGTGTTTTCAGCAGATGTGCCTTGTTTCCACTTGGTGTTGTCTGTCCTCAGCTCCCAGCCTTTGTTTCATCTTAGTCCTCTGCAAAAATAAAAAGCTGGTAATACCTGGCATTTTCTCCCTGAACATGTTTGCACAGCAATGAAGGGGACAGTTGGTTCTCTCTGTAAGCTGAAGAGACAGGGTTTCTTTAAGACAAATAATTTTCTGCGGGATTTCTGTGATGTTTGCATCTCAGCCTTTTTTTTTCCTACATTTAAAAAGGTCTACTCTATATAGAAAGCATGTTATTCTTGCTTACTTCTTTGCTTATACACTCAAACACTGTTAGTCCTATGGGGCAACAGCTGTGACAAGTTTTAGACTCCCTCCCCCTTTTCTGGAATAGCTGATTCCTGAGACATAGACCCCCACTTTCCTGCAGCTGTGGGTGAGTTGTTCTTGCTTGTGTTCTTGCAGCTAATTGCAGAATTAAGTCATGTTCTCTTTGTTCCAGCTTACTGAAAAGTATGTGTTGTTTGGTTTGACTTCCCACCATGCTGCTGCCTACCAGGGTTTTCAGGAATGACTTCAGGTTTGCTTCTCAATGACAGATGGGAGTGTTGAATTGTATGAGACCTAGCAGAGATCTGAGCAGAACTTCACAGGAACCATTCCTTTTTGAAGAATAGTGGCAAACTGTTGGAGATCTGCCAGAGATACAGACCTTAATCCATGTGTGCAACATTTATTTTATATTATACTTACCCATAAATATTACATATATTGTAGAGTGCAATGCCAAGTGATGTATTTTTATGATTAGACTAGCTAAGTGTAGTTGAATGACAAAATCTATTTTTGATGGATTTACATTGCCTCTTTTCTATTAATTCTTTATTAAGAGGACCCTGCTTTCAGATTCCTTTTCCTGGATAACCTGATCTAGCTGTGGTGTCCCTGTTCATTGCAGAGGAGTTGGACTTGATGTCCTTCAGAGATCCCTTCCAACTCTAAGGATTGAAAATTCTGTGATTAATAGTCTGTAAATATCTCTGTTTTCATCTTTAACCTCTTTTGTTCTGCTGACTTTGAGTCTGTACCCAGCATACACCGAAGACAAAGAGGGTGAGCTACTTGGCCATTTTAGGTGAAATACCTGGGCCTAGTTCTGTTTCTTATTTCTAGGCAAGTTCACTTATTCTTTCTTATTGTAGGCTATTTGAAGCACGGGGTAGGAACAGAAAAAAGAATCTACATAAATATGTGGGTAGACTGCAGCTCCTGACTTCCAGGACATGGGTTTTTGTCTCTAGACCAGGCAGGTCCAACCCACAGCCCATGGACCACACGTGGCCCAGGTCAGGTAGTAAGCAGCCCCACGAGAGCATAAACTTTTACCATTATTACATTATTTTGAGTGATACTTCTCATCGTGTAGCTCGAGTGCAGACTCTGTAGGTGACAACAGAACACTTTGGAGGGGAGGGCAGAGTGCAGTGCTAATGTGACTTCTTGTGCCACCACACACAGTGGAATTGGAACCTGTGTGTATTACATGTGACATGCTCTTGTGCCACATGTAACAAGCAGTGATTGCAGGTATTTCATCCCAGTGTCTTCTCAAAAGAAACAGAACCCCCCCAAAAAAAGAAAAACTGTGGATGAAGGAAGAGAGTTGAAGAGTGTTCAATAAAAGATGGATTCTTTTGCCAAGGCAAACAATACAGCACTATGCTTAATGTGTAAGGAAACCATGCCAGTTTTCAGAGTGTACAATTTGAAGAGACATCATATGCAAAAACATGCTGCCAGATTTGATGTGGATCAAGGAACGCTTCCTAAAGACAAAACAGCGGAACTGGAAGAAGTCTGTCATCACAACAAGTTTTATTTGTTTTAAGTTACAACTCAGGCTCTATTATAAAAGCTAGTTATATAGTAACAAATCTGATTGCAAAAAAAAAAAAAAAAAAAA
>VXAB01011350.1:118765-249923 GCA_013399175.1 Odontophorus gujanensis
TGAACTTAAAAAAAAAAAAAAAAAAAACAAATTAAAACTGTTTCCTGATGGTCTATTACGCAATATATGGGAAATGTGGCAGATATAATTTGTCCTGAGAAAAAAAATGGAGTTTTGTGTTTGTCTCATTGGACTGTAGCCAGGCAAAGTGAAGAAATGGGGAGCCGTAATGAAAGAAATCCAGAGAAGAAGGCTGCTCATTTCAAAGTTCATGTTTTGGTGTTGGATGAAAGCACTGATGCTACAGATACAGCTCAACTTGCTGTTTTTATTAGAGGTATTGACAACAAATGTAATATCACTGGAGAAATGGCTTCTTTGTTGCCATTGAAAAACACAACTAAATCTCTTGATTTGTATGAAGCTGTAAAAATTACATTAAAGCAATTTTCTTTAGCCTTTGTCAGCATATCTGCTACAGCAGTTGATGGGGCCCCAGCAATGGCTGGTTAAAAAGAAGGACATAGAAAATTAATAGAAGAAGATGAAATTGCTGCCAGCAACTCATGTTTGATAAAATCTCATGGTGTTGTACATCAAGAAAATTTATGAGTGAAAGCTTTAAAAATGGATAATGTCCTGCAAATCTTCCTCAAAGCTGTGAGCTTTATCAAGTCCGAGGCACTGAATCGTCGCCAGCTCCACGTGTTCCTTAAGTGTATGGATGGTGACCGTGGGGACACTGTTACTTTTCTGAAGGAAGGTGTCTATGGGTAAAATGATAAAATTTCTTTTACAATTTGTGGCATGAAGTCCAGCCAATTATGGAATCAAAAGGAGAATTGGTGCCAGAAGTAATAGATGAAAAACAGCTCGTGGATTTAGCATTTTTGGTGAATTTGGTCGCTCATTTAAATGAGTTAAACACGTGTCTTCAGGGTGAAACTTAACTTTTCTGTGTTACATTTCAAACCGTAACAGCGTTCAAAATGAACCTTAAATAATGGCAAGCTCAAGTTGTGGCAGATAACTTCATGCATTTTGGTACGATGGCTAAACACAGCCCTGTGAACAACGCAGCCTCGCTTTCACTTCGGATAACAGAATTTGAGAATAAGTTTCAAGATTTCTGGAAAATAATCAATTTTTTTTGTATATTTGTGACTCCATTTTCAGTCAGCATAAATACATTACCTGTGAGTTTTCAAATCAGATGTACAGAGTTGCTGTCAGATATTCAACTTTAAGAAATTTAAGACCTGATGTACCAGAGAAAAATATCCCTCGCTTCACAGCCGTACCTCAATCATGAACATCATTGCTTTTTGGCAGCATGTACCTTTGTGAACAACTGTTCTCAAAGATGAAACACAGGAAGGGTAAAATTTCATCAAAAAATCTGACCAACACATTGAGAACTCACTGAGAACGACAGTCACTGCCCTTCGGCCAGGGATCAATGCATTGGTGTTGCAAAACAGCACTGGTTCTGTGGTTTTGTTGCAGCCCCAGACAATTCCTCTTCACTCAGTGTGGCCCAGGCAAGCCAAAAAGCTGGACACCCTGCTCTAGGTATTATAACCAAAGCAGCGTATCCAGGACCTTGTACAAGAAAGCTCTTCTAGAAATAAATTTAGAAAAGTCAAGAGTGCTCAGCACATCTTCAGCACTTCAGCTTTTCATTACAAGGCCACTGAAAAGTGGCTCCTCCATTTTCTGGTGGTGCCACAAGCAGCATTTCCTGAGCTTTCTCCTGAGCTTTACTGGCACAGCTGGTGGTAGTGCTAAGTAGCCTCTTCAGTCCATGGTATCTAAAATTGTTGCTGTATCTTCATTTCTATCCTTTCTGAATAGGTAATAGCAAATAATTTACCAGTCTGGTCATTTAAGTCATTCCAGTACATCACCATATGCTAAAGTTTATCTCTTATTGTCTGTGAGAACGTCAGCTTTCTTATTGTGCAGGAATATTAAAATTAAGATCAAGGAACCTTTAAATGTTCTCTTGTAAATAATCTGCATTTAATAATAACTGTAAATTTCGGACTGTATCACTTTTGTTACCTCTACCTCTTCATGTGTGATGGGAGTGGGATACCCAGGAAAGCCGTCTTCATTTTCTGTTCCTCTGCCAGCACTCATAGCTGCTCCAGCTCCCACGTCAGACCTGGACACAGAGAGTTCAGAGTCAGCACTGGGTTAGCACTGAACATGTACCCCTGTGAGCAAACCCAAGAGAGCATCGCAGCCAGCTCACTGAGAAACCACCACTGTCCCCAGAGAGCAGAGCTCAGCACTGCCCTCCTCCCCTGTGAGGGGCTGCAGCCGCCATGAGCCTCCCCTTCACTGCTGTGCTCTGGGCTGAGCCAACGCAGGGACCTCATCTGCCCCTCACACGTCTTGCACCATCTTTGCAGCCCCCCTTTGCAGGCTATCCGATAGCTTTATGTCCTTCTGATATTCTGTTGCCCACAGCGCAGTGCCTCTGGGATCGCAGCCCAGCTCATTTTGGGTTCTGGCTGTGGGAGGCATAAGGCCTGGTGCCCAGAGGAGCCGAACACTTGCAGTTCCCTCCACCTTGAAAGGATTTGGGGATTTAACATCTCTTAAAAACAACAACAACAACAACAACAAAAATGCTCTCAATTTGCATAATCTGCCTTTCAAAACATCAGCGTGAAGCAGGAGACAACACTCTCCAGTACAGAAGGAAGGCCTTGGGACTCACATAATCCATGCCTGGCTCTTACTGTCAGCGCAGTGCTGCTGATCCCCACCCACCCAGCCAGTAAGTGGGGACATGAAACCGCTCCCAGCTCCTCACATCAGAATATTTGGGATGTGATAAAGCGCCAAGCTTTGAAGTTGAGCCCTTGATGAGTGCATTTCAGCACTGAATTTCTTGGAGACCCACCTACCCCTGATGAGAGCAGAGCAGACACAGCTGTACTGAAAGGAGAAGCCTCTGGTCACCAGCTCCTGTGCTTTAATGAGCTGTGCTGTTCCTAAGGGATTACTGCAGCAGACAGGCGCTGCTGCCTGCTGCTGCAGCCAAGAACCAATTATATCCAAGTACCACCTCTCTTTAACTGCAGGTACAGATGTGTACGGGCACATTTAATGTGCATTAATACATGGCTCATTCGCAAGCTTTCCCTGTTTGGAAGAATCCCAGCTTTTTCTTGTTCAGCTGCTTAGTTTTTTTCCTAAACCTGCACAGCCTCCTGCATGAAAGGCTGTAATTGCTGGGGGTATCTTTCATCGGCAGAGGCTCTGGTTAGCCGCTTGTCAGAGAAACATTCTGCTGAGGCACAGTAAATTGTCAGGCTCTTGGCTGCTGTGGCATTAAGCCAGAGTCATCACAGCCTACCCTGACAGAGCAAAGTCCTTTATAGATGAAATGTCCTAAAACAGCCAAAAAACATTAACCATATTTTTCTGATTCTGCGTGTTCAGCGGCAATCCTCCCAGCTGGAGGCATCGCTGTTTGCTGCTCCATACCGGCCTGGAGCCAGGATTCCCCGTACCTGCTTGCTGCTTAGCAGCTGCCTCTCAAGAAGACCATTCTGAAATCAGCCCTCCTGGCACGGGCACAGCAACAGCAGCTCTCCTTTCCTAGCCCAGCATTGCTGCCCACGCCGACCTCATCGCTGGCTCTGCCGCAGGGACCGGGGGCCCCATGCTGCACGAGGCGGATGGAATGGTCTAAATGTATTCCTGGAGCGTTGCTGGCATGTGCCAGCCATAAAACATGTCCCTGGAGAGGCAGCAGGGTGGCTGGGCTCCGCTGGAATAATTGCATCCAGCAATTGCATCTGTCTTTATCTCGGGGAAGAGTGACACGTTTCCATTAGCTTGTCTGCCGCAGCCTGCCATCTTGGGGCACTTCTCTGTCTAAGAAAAGAGGAAATGCAGAATGTGGGAGCTCTGGAAAGAGGAGGCTAAGAGCAGCTTTACTGCTGCCCACGGCTGTTACACGGCAGCACTCTGCAGCCCTGCATGCACCCAGTGTGAGCTCAAACACAGCAGAGGCACTGATAGGTGCAGCCAGCAGCAAGTTGACTAAGCCAAGACACAACCAATGGCTCTGCTGTAGTTTTACCACATTAAGGAAAATGTAAGTGATGCACATACACCAGCCCTTGTTCTCACAGCTTATTTGCAATGCTCTCTTTGAAACAGCAAACCGACAACAGAGTGATTAAGGAGAGAGTTAGCCATGTCCAGCTGTACTGTATTAGCAGCTCTGAGATCTCATCGTGAGCACAGACTCTTCCTTCTGTGCTCTGGAGCCCCAGCTCCAGCCACTTTCTCCAAAGGCTCAGAGAACTTAAATATTTGAATGAGCCCAGGAGCAGGCACAGCCTGCCTTTAATATTTAACGACCAGGATGACTACATTTGGAAATATCTGTCTCTGAGCTCTTAAGACTCGGAGCTCTGAGCTGAAATTCTGCATTTCAAAGTTAGAAGTAGCCCTCGTTAGCTTTGAATGTTTACCCAAAATTCAGAACGGCCCAAAGCTGCCACATGGGTCACAGCCTGCCCAGCCCTGATTGCCCATGGCTTGGGCTCCAAACCCGGCAGGTGGATAAAGACAAACACTATTGAAACACTGAAGGGAAAAACACGAGCTGAACCATAAAGCCAGGCTGCAGAATGCAAACAGCAACCTGCCAGCGCCAAACCAACTCGGAAACGACCCAGCCCTTTTTCTGAGGCCATCCATATGCCCCGAGCCTCCCCGAGCTTCCCTGCACAAAGAGGGAGAACGACAAATCCACATCCAACGACTTGAGCAGGGACCAGTGAACGAGAGCAGAAATGAGAACAGCGAGTGCCCCTTGATGCCAAGGGCAGGTCGCCGTCCCTGCAGCCGCTCAGAGGGCTGCACACACTGCTGTCTGCTTTTACAATCAGCACCTGGCAGTGCAAATACTGCTGTGCCACTGGGAGAGCAGAAGGATGAGCTTCCTTCCAGGACAGGTTGGATCCCCACACAAGGCACGATGACACCAGCCTTGCATGCAACCTGCTTGTATTCCCAACCTTCCAGAAAGTGCAAAAGCAGGAAAAGGACTTCGCCATGCAAATCTCAGCAGCCCCGGAGGATGCTGTCAAACAGGAAACCAGCCCAGCCCATCAGCAGGGAGCACAAAGGTAATGTGAGATGTGTGCCCTTTCCTTAACTATGGGGGCGGCCTTGGGCAGTTAACCATCTTCCTTCTCACTGCGCTCTTCACCACATCACATTTAAAAATGACCACGCCACGTCTCTGTTAGTGATCTGCCTGATTTCCATCAGAAGTCTGCCCGTTGG
Source organism: Odontophorus gujanensis (assembly GCA_013399175.1). Lineage (NCBI taxonomy): Eukaryota > Metazoa > Chordata > Aves > Galliformes > Odontophoridae > Odontophorus > Odontophorus gujanensis. The sequence goes on from VXAB01011350.1 coordinate 124,025, forward strand.
TCTCACCCTAAAAGAAATCGTTTTTCTCCATTGCAACCCCTCACATTTCAGCTGGCACGTCAGCACCACGAGCGCTTTGGCCCTCATTAAGTATTCCCCTTTTGATGCTCCAGGGAAGCAGAAAACATTATTACAGAGCGGCATTGTGCAGCGTTGGCTTCACTGCTGAAGGTTGGCTTACTTTTATACTCTCACCACCGAACTGCTGGAGTGCACGTTAATCAGAGGAGTAATTGCAGACCTCCAAAGCCTGCACGGCCAACCTCTCCCATGGGCTTCACAGCCACGCAGCAAATCCAGCACTCCCACAGGGAAAGCTCCCAACACAATGCCACAAAGGAAAAGCCATTAGCGAGCAATTACATTTCAGCAGGATTTCCCCTCTCCACCGACCCCCAGTGAGGATATCCAATTCAAGGGGAACTGCTGCAAGAATGAATGAATAACGAGAGAAAGGGGATGGGAGTTCCTGTAATCCGGACAGAATAAGAAACAACTCCGGGAAGGCGAAGAAAAACATACGGCGCAGCTCTGCTCCCTGCGATAACCAGAGGTGGAGCCCTGCTGATTACTGGTGGCACCAGCTGATCCCAGAAGCCACACAGAGGCCCCGCACCAGGGCAGCAGCAGATGGCATTCGTGTGCACTTCACTTCATAAGCTAACTTAGTTTTGGGGAAAGTCTTAACAACCGACAACGGCTCAGTAACAAAAGCTGGCATCACACATGGCACAACCTGCTCCTCCTTCAGGGCACCAAGATGGGACAACGCCACTCAGCACGATGCCACTCCTTACCCACCCAGAGAAATGCCTTCCTACACTTACCTGCTGCAGACAACCAGTCTGAAGCTGCTAGCACCACCACTGACAGGTGAGCAGGTGGGCTGCAGGTACCCAGCACGTCCTGTGCTGCTGCTGCTTTGTGCCCCGCTGGGCTGTGCTTGCAGGGAGCTCTGTGCTGCACAGCTGTACTGGGGCGGCCCTGAGCTCAGCCCCACTGCTCTCCCACATGGAAGAACAGCTGCAGCTGGAGGGGCTGTAGCCTCTCACAGGGTTCACTTTGTATCTAGCTCTATAAAGGACAGCTAACCTTGTCTTGTTAATTACCACCAAGAATAAGGAAAGCTTTTCCCCATCTCTTGGGGAAAGCATGCGGCTGGCTGAGCACGCCTTGACATCTTTCACCACCGTGAAACGTGAGTCTGGACAGAGGCTTGTCCAGATGATTCCCTCCCAGCAGTGGACAACGAACCCCAGTTCAATCTTGAATCCATAATAAATAGAAAAATAGATAGATAAATAAATAAAAGTAAATACCTTTTGGATCAAGGACTAATAAGGAATCAAGGACTATGACATGAAAGCATTATTCAACATTATTTCCCTTTAAAAGAGCGCTGAAAAAAATCAAGGCTTTATTTGAATAAATGTTACACAACATTCTTTATCATTTACTTCTCAGCAAACCTTAAAGGATGAATCATTTTCCTCATTCAAGTCTACAAAATGAAAGAGGCATAGTGACCATTCAATATACAGACAAGAAGGTAGCACGGAGCAAAGCTTAAATATTAAGCAACTACAGCAAAAAAGTGAAAAGCAATACATTACTGTAATTCTCTATCATTAGAATATCCCTGACAATTTCATTTCAAAATGAAAATCTGGTTTCAAAGCTGCTGTGCACAAGTGCTCTCTGTGAGGAAATAAGAGCACTGGTTAAGAGTCAGATGTCACACAGGCAGGCACTACCGGCTTCTACTTACAACATCAATCAGTTTTCAATCCAATGTGCAATAACCCAATAACCCTGCTATTACAGTCCTGGGCCTTTTTCCTGAGCAGAAACTGTTTTGTGCCGTGTTGTTTGGTGGCTTCTTTTCAGTTTGGTTGTTTGGGTGTGGATATAAATGTTATTCATTAGGCCAAGACCATTCATTACCAATGCAATCGGGGTTTGGTGTCCAGAGGTGAGGCCAGCACGTACACTGCACCACGTCACTTTCCCTTTCATCACATCACGTCTGAATTGTCATCACATCTCAGCCACAAACAGGACCTGAGTGGTGCAAAGGGAGAGCACTGCCAAACGTCAATCCGAACGTTAAAAAGAAGGATTGCAGTTTATTACGGGAAGTGGTACAACTTGAACCCACTACCTGGCAGATGCAGCTCTCTGCTGAGAAGCAGCCCACACGTACTCAATCTCCAGCTTTATGAATTAATTACCTCTTCATAGATGGAACTGAACGAGCACTCGGCACGACCAGGCTCAGTGTGTGTGCTGCTGAGTGACCTTTCCTGGAGCTGGACGACAGTCCCAGCCCCTCGCTTCCCTCCTCCCCGACTGCTTAATGAGTTGAAACCCATTGTCAACACCAAAGCCAAACAACGGAGGTGCGGTGAGTTTGGATTCAGTGTTACTTAATTTGGGCTCTGCAATGAAGGCTGTGCAGCCGCCTGCGTGCTGACACGGGCGCCTCTCCGAAAGGTGTCTTTCTTTTCAAATGATCTGGACAAAGACACTGTGTTCTCCAATCAAATCAGGATATTAGTAAACAGGAACAGAGTTTAATACAAGCCTTTCCACTTCTATACCAACAAAAATTTGACTTTTAGTAGATTATGTGCACATTTTCATTTCTTCAGAGCAAATATTGTTTCCCAGGTTATATAATAAATCCCCTTCTAAGAACATTGTAGGAAATGATACTGCTGAGAAAATGTGCACACAACGTCAAATAAGGGGTGACAAATAAATTAATATTTAATAAGTCAATATTTCAGCAGCGTGTCCAGCATTCACAAGCTCCACTTATAATAAGTCATAATGACCAAACACCTTTTGGGGAAAGGGAATAAAATGGATAAAACCCACTGGGTTTCTTTTTTTGATTTACAGCTATTTAAAGAAGTCGACAACCACCAGAAACACTAATAAAGCCTTTGCTCTACGAGTTACGTATCTGAAAAATATTTACGTCAAAAGGAAAAATGAACCCATGATTTGAAATAGAAATGCCATTCCATTTAATCTCTCTACATTCACAGCTCCCATCTCGTCATAGTATCATAAGCAAAACGCTGCTCTCTGCATCGGAACCCTTCCACAATCCTCAGTTCCCTAAGTGTCACAACAGCATAAATAAAATGCAACCATATTCACACAGAAGGAGCTTTCCCATAATACGGAGATACACGGAGTTTGTGGTCACTGTCCCTTCCATCACCTCTATGGGAAACGTTGGTCTCACGTAGCAGGACTGTTCATATTTTACAATACAACTGGATTCGGACATGCTTTTGATCACAGGTCACAGCTCTGCTAACACCTGCACTAAATACTAACTAAGCCTCATAGAATGGAAAATTGCAATGCTAAAGTTAAGAATTAAAATAAAGGTTCAAAAGTTACAGTCAACTTCCCAGGCAATTGGCTCCGTCACTGGCACCTATCGAAACATACAAACGTGACCGTCACATTACAAAAGAACAGTTATTTGCAGTGATTCTTCATACTAATAATTCAAGTGGTTCCTTGCATGTAAGTGTCATAGAGTCTTTGATAATTTCATGCGTCATTTATTGCAAAAAAGTTTTATAAAATATTTCCTAACATCTTTTTAAACTTTAAAGAAAATGTACATTAGGTACAGGTGCCCTGGCAGGGTGCGAGGGGTCGCTTCGACGTCTGTACCCCTTTTCCCGTTCAAAAAAGGTTTACTACGTGATGAAGATTTCAGAGGAAAAATAGGACAATTCAGTCTCAGATTTCTTTCAGTCCTGATGAGCTGGTGCTCTTCGTGGCAGTGTAGTGAGGTTCCATAAAAACAGCAGCTGACTAGTGTCTCTGAGCTGAAAAGGGGAGAGAAAGGGAGAACGGTTAAATGTCTTCCAGTATATAGTGCGAAGTAGGCAAACAAAACGTGAGGCAGCCAGGAAAGATCCCAGTTCACCTGCTTGGTTTGGTGCACTGTGTGCAGAAGACAAATACAGACATAGGTACTGACATCACCATAAGACATACACGAGCAAACAAACTCCTCTGCTGATGGAGGATGTCTGTTACATCTCACCCCATTTCAGCATCAAGAGAGAACTTCAATGATCAAACTTCAATTATCAAATAAATTTTAGGGGTCGCTCATGAAGGAGGGAGATGAAAACAAAGTGTGTGCAATGATGGATAATTTATAATGCAGAACTAAAGCTGATGCTATAGCAGCACGCTGAAGGTGTGGCCTGAAGAATGCATGGCAGCACTAAGGCTGAAGCTGCTCAGCGTGTCGCCTTCCACTGTTGCTTATGTTTTCCCATTTGCTCTTCAGAACTCGAATGAAATGATGGTAAGGCAGAAACAAGGCAAAAAATAACTGCTGCATGAGAGCACCGACCACCACGGGCAGCACAGATTAGCACAGTCTGCCCTGAATGGCACTTCTGGAATGCAGAGAAAGTAGATTTCAAACTAATAATATCCAGGTGGGAAGAGACCTCTTAGAGGTCTGCTGGTCCAACCCCTCTGCTCACAAAAGGGCTCCAGCAGGACCTGGCCAGCCTCGTTGGCTCTCATTGCTGCTCCTTTGACTGCTGCAGCTACTTCAGATGGATGTCCACATCTTCCTGTGCTGACAATGGCTTTGTGAATAACTCACACTTGGGGTGGGAAACTCCAGAATTTCCTTCTACACTGACAACTCTCCTGAATAATATCCAAATGAAATATGAAAATGAGAGCAAGAGAGAGGAATTCATGAAACTGGGCCTAACTCCAGAGAAGACAGGGGAGATACAGCAGGTAACTATGCAATTTCTCAACTGTTCAGGTGCTCATCACGCCACAAAAAGACAAGACAGAACAAATAACTTTACATCCTATATAATGAAATACAACTAAAATAGGAATAGAATTTTGGGAAAGTTGATGCAGATAAACTGAGGACTCGTTACAAAACATAGCAGATCCAGGCAAAGGATTCCCTGCTATCCAGGGAAATAATGCATCATCTAGCAAACGAACTGGCAGAGAGCAAAACAGCAACAGGTTTTGCTATCTGTGTGAGGACCCTACTGCCCAAAGAAGCCCTTGGTGCTCAGAGCCAGAGCGACACTACGAATTGTGCCACACTATCTGAAGTGAGAACTGAAGCAATGGAGTGTAATTTTTGGTAATCATGACCATATTTTCTATATTTTAGAGTAAAAAAGCTTACTTTGGGCATGGACTATTCAAAGTTGATAGCATTCTACATTTGCTTTTTAACAAAGTCTGTAAGAAAACAGATTTTTTTTCACATACTGAAAAATGAACACAAGTGTGACAGGCAGAGAGACAGCGTGCCACCACAGCCATGCAGCTGGCAGCCAAAGCCAATCCATGGCTACATTCTTCTGTCTTAGATACGCCTTACTTCTAAAATGCAAAAAACAGCAGCTACTCCTCTCTTGTTTAGAACATAAAGCAGACAAAACACCATTTTTCCTCCTCAGGTAAAAAACGAAGATGAAACTGCATCTTCCTTTGGCTTCATGTATTCATATGAAGCTGTGCACAGTTGTGTATACCTCATTAGTACTGGCCAGACTACCCAGAATGTCTTTACTATCGCAATTAAAGTCACTTAAAAGCAGATGACTCTCAGTTGTAGTGTGTATTGGAGTTTCTTTGTGCACTGCCTCACATTTTTTGTTCTAACAACTATCCCCATATGGCTCCTCACTGCCTATAAACTGAAACTCAAAGCCTTTTTGGCAGTAGCATTGTAATCTCTGTTGAAGTGATTACAGAATGGAAGAAACCTGAGACAACCAAAGGTGAAAGAGCAAATGGACCAGTTGCTCTCGAGGCTGTTAGGATTCAGTGGCAAAACTCCAAGGAAAAAAGCTGACAAGACTGAAAGACACTCTTGAGATCAATAAACCGAAGTACTGCAGAACCTGCTATTCTAATACATACCAAGCAGACACCTGTTATCTACATGTTTGGGAAAATTCATGAATGCCCACTAATCTGTGATGGAAGCCTTGCCTGGTTGCCGTTATGCTGGTGTTGGAGCTGTGTGTGGATTTGGAGACCAGCAGGGAAGAGCCGTGGCTTGGACTGCTCTAAGTACATAACGTGATCAGGGGATGGCTGATCAAAGGGGCAGCCCAGTTAAAAATGCACTGTTGTATCTGGATCAGGAGCAATGTTCTGTATAGACAAGGCTTCAGGCAGGACTATACAAAGTCAGTTGGCTGCTCAGCTATAGCAACTAAGAAATAAAACCCCACACATGCAGTCGTGTGCTGTACTGCAGGGAACACTCGTAGCCCTCAGGATTCCCCTCGCTGTGCTGTGCACAACACAGCCCAGGGGCTGAAAGGCAGTGATGCTCAGAGCACAGCACTGCTAGCACTTCAGCTCTGGATAAAACCAGGTAACAGAAGAACCAGGAAAAGTGACTTAACTGCTGAAACTTCTGACTTTAGTTATTAAAACAGGCTTCTCTTCCACATCATGCATTACCAGAAAGAAAGCAGAAGCGTTACATTCTTTTACAGCATGTGAGTTTTCAGCAGTGAGGCCTTCAACCTTAACTGCCAAGCAGAAATGCATTCTCCACTTCACGTGCCTAGTTCTCTGAAACACATTTAAAACAGTATCATGAATTTCTAAGAACATGCCTAAGCCAAAACTTATCAGAACAGATCAGCGCCTTCAGTGCTCGGAAAATCTCCCATGTTTCCCCCTAAAATAACCATATATTGCATCCAAGAATATTCAATGCTCAAAACTTCCAGCTATGATTCTATCAGTAACATGCACAGAAAGAAAGCATCTTTTTTCTCATAGCAGAAATACAGATTCTTTTTTTATTTTTTAATTTTTTCTCCAGGGGGCAAAGACAGAGGAGGGAGCTATTTTTATTTCGTACTGGAACCATATGCTTTAAAATTCAGAACCCCTGCAGCAGTGCAATTAAACATCAGTGCCTCCTAAAGCTAAATTTAAAAAAAAAGATGTAAAACCAGCATTTAAGTAAATATTTGCTTGGAACTGAACCTGCTTGCTTTACTGACAAAGCAAGCACCTCCTTCCCCTTTGTGCACCTGTTAAAACACAAACAGGCAACGACAGTCGGGCAGAGTCTGTCACCAGAGTTATGCTACATTTCCATTACAGTCTCTTGCTGATGGGAACAAGCTGGTGGGAACACAGCTCACCTTCCAAATCTCAAATGCACAGCACATGGCCAGCATATGTAAGAATAGCTCTTGTTCATACTGCGTATCTGATATCAAAACCATTAGTAAGTAAACACAAAAATTGACCTACATGTTTTAAAAGAAAAACTTGTTTGAAGTTGACATGTTATAGAAATTATGTCATCCAAACGTGGTTTTGAATAGGAGAGGCCCCTTGGCAGGAGGTGCAGAGCAGCCTGGGCACTGTGCTTCCATGGTACCAAGTGTGATCCCCACCTGACACATGGGGCACAACAGCTCCTTATCTGCACAATTCTGCAAAGATTCTTTTTCCTAAATATCAGAGCTGTTAATTCCAAAATTGCAGAAAATGGAGTTGTGACAGGGCAAGGATAGCTCAGCAATTCTATCCCATAGCCAAATGCAGGATGAATTTAACTACCCCCGTCCTGACAGAGGTTAACCTCCTTTGTTTCCAAAAGCTTGCAATTACAGAAGCTACGCAGCTCTCAAAATATCATCCAGGACTTTGCTGCTGTAACTGGACTGAATTCTGAATTCTAGTACTTAACTCTGTCTTGTAATTTTAAACTACAACTTCTTGTCTTGCATTTAAACAGGAATATTTCCCCTTTGTTCACCTGTCCATCAGGTATTAGCAGACCTGCAGTTCCAGTAGGCTTTTATTCCATCTCTGCCAAAATCACCGACATAGGAACTGTGCTGCAGTTGTTCAAAACGTGCCCAGTCCTGGCTTTGAAAATAACTTCTCAAATGCAGCCCAAATTAACTCCACAAAGCCATTTGTTTTCATACATTGCAAGAGCAAAGCCTGAATTTAAAACAGGATCCTGATCTGGCCCTTGCTCCAACTTACACCTGCAGCCTGTGTCAGTATCAATATCCCTTCAGACCGCAGCAGGTAGGGAAGTTTTTAGCAGTGTGCATTTGCAGACTCTGCAGGGGGGTTCTGCAGGCATGCGAGGTGATCCCTTACTCCCTTTTGTCTCCCTATTGGATGTGCAGAGCGGCTCAGGTCTTCTAACATGCAGAATATCTTATCCATCACATTCCCTTCCCATGCTGCTGCTTATCCTACTCCACACCAAGAGCACATGGATGCTTTCTCTTTATTAGCCACGGATCTAAGCTCCCTTCGGTCTGTCAGCACCTGGCAGAAAGCCAGCCGTGCTGCAGGGCCACCCTGAGACTTTGTTCCCCAACTGCTGGATCTGATGCCAAGAACAAAACTGCAGGAAAAAAGCATGATCACAGTCAGCAAGCCCACGTCTCCACGCCAGGGAGCTGCAGTCCTTCCCTGTGTTCACACAGGGGCAGTTATGTCACAGTAATGAAAACAAAAACCATGTATAAATTAAATTACAGTATGTATTAGTATACATATCTCAGATGTTACAGAAAGACTGAGATGTACATGTAGCTCACAGGACAGTCCCAAGCTACTCCTAGGCTCTAACAACTGAAAACCAAAAGCAGTCACCAGGGAGATGTCTGACAGAGAACCACTGCACTGCTGCCCTATGAGTTTTGCAAGACCCCGTATGAATTACCAGAAACAGTTCTTACCACTGACGTTGAAGGAAGATGAGTTCAAACACGAAGAGGTGAAAGAAATGCCAGTAATGTGAGGGGGGAATAGAAAAACCATCTTAAAAGGGGATCTTACTTCATGGTCACGTTCTTTAAGCACACAGCACACGGCCACACTAAGGAAATTCAACTAAAACACTATGTGGCAAAGAACAGAAATTGAGGTATTTTAAACATCAAGCAAGAATTTGTCATTATGATTACTGCAGCCACATATCCAAGCAGAGCTGCTTCCCACAGCAGATTAGTACGACTCTGAGCTGAATACTTGCAGCCACATGGCACAAGCTCGGATCTGCCAGCTCATGCTGACAGCTGCTCCACAGCAGCCCTCAGTGCAGGCCTCTGCCTGGCCTGCTGCTCAGTGTGGATGATCCCTGAGCAACTCAGCCACGACAGAAGCCTGAGGGAAGTTACTTTTGTGAGGAGACCTCTTTTGTTATCGACAGCTTGTTTTATTTATAGGGATAACTGCACGGTATTGCTGCTGAGTTGCTTGACTCTATCACTGTCAGGTACTTTACCATGCCCTGTATTGCAAAAAATAAAGAAGAAACACACACTTCATGTATGCATAGCCTGAGGTGCCAGAACCCAGTAAAGCCACAGAACCTCCTACTGCACTTGTAAAGTACCCTATTACTCTCAGTATTATTCTCCCAGTTCTCCTAACGTTTTCATATATAAGTCAACGCACCAAGTTCCCCTCCTCTCCTTCAGGTTCCCTATGACCTTTCTATTTATATCCATAAAAAGTAAACTGAAAGTAAGAACAGAAAAATAAAGTGTCTCAGCCTTTAACCACTAAGAACTCTGTGCTGTAAGATCACTTTCAAGTTTGTTTTTAGATAACATGCCTACGCTTTCACCAAATGGCTTAAGGCACAAAACGCTGCCATCTTCGCTCCCCTCTTCAGTGGCTTTTTCCTCTGAGACAAACTGAAATCAGCGTCAGGACATGGGAGCATTAACTTGTTAACTTGTTAACTTCAGGAGAGCTGACAAGAAACAAGCCTAGCAGTGAAAAAAACAACTCACAATTTCCATCAGTGATATTTCTTAAACCTAGGAACACTTGGAAGCTTCACCCTCACTCCCCAAAAAATATTTTCCTACACAGCAAAAAGAAATAAGCCTTCTCAGCCTACACAGCTGACCTAAACTCAGTGCATCTCCGATACCACTACTAGCAAGGAAGCTGCCAGTTCTGTAGGTCTGAACCAAAGATAATGCTGTCTAAAAGAGAGTAAGTCCAATGGGAGATGATTTCCTTCTTTAAACGTTGATGTAAGATTACAACTCTGATTAGAAAAATAAGAAATACTTGTTCACTTTCCTGTTGGAATTTCAATTTCACATTTGGTCCAACCTTTACTCGTTAAATGATGACGTTTTCAACTCTTAAAGGAAATCTTTATATGTTTTGGTATAAAATGACTTAAGATAAAGTAGCTTTAACTAAAACTAAAGATATTTGAAGGAAAAACATTCTGGTATTACAGACTCATCGCTACCTGCCTTATTTTTTCCCCCCAAATGGAAGCACCGAGCATATACAACCATACTGAGGAATCTCCTTAATTCAGAAAGGCATCATCTGCTTACTACATCAAGCTGATAGAAAGATGATGCTCTCTGTACTGCTGTTCCTCTTCTCAGTATGCAGCCTGCCTGCAAGGTGCACAGCTTAGTCACACAGATGCACTCCCCTGGCACTTCACAAGCACACACTGTCATTACTTATCTGATAGATCACTTACACTGTGGAGGTAACTCAGAGACAGTAGACATGTCCTGAACTGCGAGGACAGGAGTCCACACTCACTATGGGCACTGCTGGGCTCAGGTGTGCACATAAGGATGCACATTTTTTTTGCAGCTAAGGCAAAGCTTGATGCTGTGCAAGTCTTCAAAGCTAATCCACGTGCAGCACCCATGCTGCTACCATCAAGGCTAAACGTCACCACCAGACTTCACAGTGAGCCCAACACTTTCTCTATTATGGACCCAATGTAGAATTTCAGCTACTTCAAAGCAAAAAGAAAAATCACAGACCCACAAATAGGATATTTTCAATGGAACATAACATGGTGTTGTGATGTAAGAAATCCTCTGCTGGGTTTGGGACCTATTAAATCCGCAGCAATGATGTACTTCAGGTTTAGTACAAACTATGAAACTTCATAAAGACTTCATAGAAGACTGATCAGCTACAATCACAACTCCGAGTCATTGAAGGCCTTTCATTAAGTTCTTTTGAACATAGTGCAACCAAAAGAAACCCCTCGTACTTGTTGCTTTTCAACCTCCTCAGTGAGCATGTAAGTTCCAGCTACACACACTCTAGCACTACGCTAACTTTATAGAAATTAAAAACACAAAGCTTCCAAGTACTTTAAATAAAAAAAACAATAACAACATACATATCAACTTCACTGCTACTCCACTCAGAACAACTTATAAAGCAGTTTGCTCGAGATTCTAAACCTCAAGAAACCACTGCAGACACCTAAACCACGCTGGATGAGTTCTTGCCTTCAAAAAGCACTCTGCTTTAGTAACAAAGTAAGGCTTATTTACTTCAGTAGAGAAACTGTTTCTGTTTGCAGGAAAGAATACATAGAAGTGAAACAGGATTTTTAATTTTTTTTTCCATATAATGAAATTTATTGTGTGTTTATCACATTCAAAAAGCATTGACCGGTTTGGTTTGATTTGGGCTTTTTGGTGGAACCTAGAAGGTCAAGGAAGAGCCGACATAATTGAAAGCTTAACTAGCACCTAACAGAGCTCAGCATATACTGGAGAAGGGATTTTAACAGCCATGTACTCAACACTTGGGACTTCAAATAGTTCTGTGGGCACAAAAGAGTAATTTCAAAAGGTTAAAGAAAGCGAATGCTTTGGAAAGACCAGACAATATCATGAATATACAAAACTTTAAGTTTACAAGATTGTAAGGGTTTGATGATTAAATCCTTACCCCCATTTTCACATCTGCTCAAAATCTAATTTCAGTCTCAGCTGAGATTTTTACATCTGTCATGGTTGCCTACGTGGCAAGCAATTACAGGAAAAAAAAAGAACAGGATGGAAATTGCTCTGGGATGAACGCTGACAGATTCTTCACAACACATTGCAAAGCTCAAACAGGAGTGGGTTGGAAAAGAGAGAGCAATACATATGGTCAGCCAAGGACCAAAACTAGAGGGAAAAATGTACAGTCTGTACAATCAATGGCATGAAAGTGCCCAGCATCGGACAACAGACACGCAAGGAAAGCTGAAGTAACAGTGGAGTGGGACTGCTTAGTTTCTGATAGATGGAGAAAACCAAAAACATCTCCCCACTGTACAAATGACATTATCCAGTTGTTATTCAAATATACAGAACAAAAACTAATTAAGGGGAAAAAAACTGATCAACTTTCCAGAAAGCCCTCTACAGAGCTGGTTTTGAAACAAAGGGGAGAGATGACTGCTTCATCTCAAAATTAAGACTGAAATATACCAACAGGACTTTACCAGCACTTATCTTTAAGAATGAGTGAAAAAGGACAATTTGCTTTTTAAAAGGGTGTCCTCTAAATCCAACATATAGATATATATCAAGTACTCTAACATCCTAGATTTTTTTTCAAAGCTTTTTGAGAAACACACACAAATAATTCAGATTTAGTCAATTTTATTTACAGTTTGTTTTTACATTTCAGAGCATTACACAATTACATAATTCTCATTTTCTGACCTGCAAACAGATACCTTAAACGGAAATACTTAAAAAAAAAAAAATGAAGTTAGATACATCCAAAATGCAACAATTACACATCTGACAATTCACAAAGTGTAATTAACTAGGACGTATCCTAAGAATTTAGGAACAACCAGTCAGGAGAAAATCTGACCAAATTTCATCAATCAATTATTTACACATTCAAAACAAAGCCTCTCTTAAATCTAAAACTCCAGGCAAATGGCCTGAAAGACTTCTTCAGGAAGAAAGACCAGAAGTTATGATTCACACCTATGCAGCATTAACAGCCCTTGATCCCAAACACTGAGCAACTTCTCAGCTTTGTCTTAGAGCTACAGGCATCACTCTCAGCTTCTCAGACCCTGAAGTGTTAATATTTGTGCCCCCATGTGCATAGAAAGGCTGAGTGTTTAAGTGGTCACTAAGATAAAACCCCATTTAATCTGGTCTTTAATTTTGTGAATTTGTCTTCCTTAAAAACTTCAGCATGTCTTTTAATGCCGTTTAAACTGGCCTTGGTGGACTGAAGCAAGCCTCTAAGATGTTCATGCGTGCATCGAACCAATTAGCACTGGCCAGACTAAATACATTTGAAAGTATTTGAAATCATGTTTAAAGACCATTTAGACAAGGCTTACGTTTCTACACTTCCCTGATGGGCCACCTAAGAAAAGAAAAATAAAATATCACAGCTACTACTTTCACCCCTTGTGTCAACCCTTTGCCACACAGCAACTAGGTACGTACTGGGTAGAAACTACTAAAAAATTCCCTGCAAATAAGCTGCCTTTCAGCTGAGGCTATGGCTCCTATGCATTGGGTGTTTGAGGAGTTTTTTCTTTAAAAAAAAAAAAATTCTCACTTGAAAAATACTGAAACTCTCACTTTAGGCTAATTTTGATTGCATGTTCAATTCGTTCAACTTCCACGAAACCGCTACAAATGGAACAACTTTAGTATAAAAAGAGCATCCAACCGACTGCAACTTCTGCCTCGGCAAGTCCTTCACGGTAGTCCTCTAACTAGGCTATGAATTTTGTGGAGCTTCCAGATTTCTTGCCTACCTTACTCTCCACGTTCACGTTTCAAACTGTGTCAGCAGGGCCCGAACTTCGGGAGTCAGCTGCTTAGCAGCCTTAGCTGCCTCTGTGACGGCCTTGCGGTAAAGACCCTTTCTCTTCTTATTAAAGCGCGACTGGAAGTTCTCTAAAAAGGGGGATAGTTGTGAAAGAGCAAGAATAGACGTTGTCGGGGACCCAAACCACGATATACAAGCCTCCTGTCGAACTAAAAGACCGTTATCTTTCCGGCTCACAGTTATGGTCAGGATACGGGCTGGCCACCAAGGGAAGCCATAAATTTTGGCCCAAACAATGTCCCCTACACATATGGTCCTGCCATCTGGCGTAACACATTTAGAGACTTTTTTGGAAAAGACTTTCATTTTCAAGGAATTACTGAGCTTTTTCTCTTCTTTCGAAGAGGAGGAGGAGGAAGAAGGTGCATGCATGCTGCCTGGAGGAAAATCAAAGCTTTCAGTAGAGCTACACTCAGAGTTGGTAGATTTCAAATCATCTGTGCTATCGCTACTACAAACTGATGCACTGGAAGAGTCAGATTTCTTTTGATTAAGGGTCATGTAAACCGTTATATTGCTTTTGCTGCCTCTCTTGCCCAATGTCTGGTGTTCATCCTGATCAACAGTTACATGCACTTCACTTGTGTCCTGAACCTCACTGCTGGCCTCTTCAGGGCCTTTTGAGGGGCTCTGATTTTCTGAAGGGGCCTCACCTGCTGAGCGGGTGGAGGAGCAGCGAGACTGCGGCTTAGTTGCCATCTTGCCACTCCGTATTTTCTCAAGTCCTGTCTTGAGAGAAGAGTCATTTTCTTCATTCCGATATCTTTGTGGCTTTAAACGCAATCGGGGTGGGAGGGAACCTGAGCTGGTGTTCTGAAGACGCCGCGTGAAGTGGACCTTTGAATGTGCATTTTTGGAAGAGGAGGTTGCACTCTGCTTCTTTTGTGCCTTTTCTTTGGCCATTTTCAAGACTTCCCGAGCTTTTGCATGATCCATGTTTTTGCTCTGGAGAACTTTTTTTGTATTTAACTGCGCTTTTGAAGTATTTGCTTGTGCAGTAACTTTAACTACTCTGCTTCTGCTGTGGGCAATATTTGAAACCTTGACCACAGCATTCCTTTTCTGGCTTTCATTTTGGCTTTTTCCATCCACTTTATGGTCAGTCTTAAGTTTTTTATTCACAGTAGTCACACTCTCATTTCTTCGTTTTTTATTATCCTCGTATTTTGAAGAGTCACTTGCATTGCCACCTTTTTTTATTTCCTTTTTTTCTGCAACAACACTGTTTTTGCACTTGTCACATAAGACCTGTCGGGGTCGTAGTTTGATAGCATTCATAATAGAAGTGGGCTCCTCCCTGTACATTTTACGCTTGGGCCGCTTAATTTTCCGGGGCGGAGGTTGAGGTATTGACTGGTTGTACGTGTCCCTGATAAACAAAGGAGGAGGATATGGCGCTCCTTCATGGAAGAGAGGAGGTGGTTTAGAAGTCCATAGGCTTTTAGCTAAGCTTGGTTCTGATGGCTGCGTGAGAGAAGAGTCATCAGGGACTGCAGCATTAGATTCACACTTCACCTGTGCCTCATCTTGGAATGGTTTACTTTGGAGCTGCATGGCTTCTGGTTTATCCTTGTATTCCCTTTTAGGAAATATGGTCACAGGGATTCCATGGGGTCCAAACCTTAAAGAAAACACAAAAAAAATTACAGGTTTTGAGGGATCTTTCGCTGTATTTTTTAAAAAGCATTTTAAAAGCTGTTGACCTAACTACCACTCAAAAAAAAAAAGAGTTCTGAACAAAACTGAAATATTATACCGAGTCTTAGGCTATGGTTTGAAACAGCAACACACCAAAAACAAGTCAGCATACAACACAAAACGCATAACTTCACTTATTTCAGTTTCCATTGTGTCAACAACAATCCTTGAATATATAGCCAAAAATATTGCCTAGGACAGCATTTATACACCTAGAAAACACTTTGAAACACAAAGTCCATACTCAGCAAGTTACTCCATCAATTCCAAATCTACACAAGATTGATTTCCACACCAACTCCATTTACATGAGGAAGGAAGGCATCTTCAATAACTTTAACAAAATTCTTCAGTTTGTGGCACAGCACACAAGACTGAACTTCTGTTAGATTTCAGCCTAATACACAATGTGTAAATACTGGCATTTAAGAGCACTATCATTCTTCACAGACGTCCACAGAAGATTAGTGCTCGACCATCCAATCCTTTACACCTTAAAACATGGAGTTCAGGTTTCTTCTGGTAAAACTTCCCTTATAATTTCATAAGCAGTACAAATAATTTCCCTCTATTCCATTTAAAACACTGTCTACGTTTCTGCAGGCAGCTCTAGGTGTTCCACGATCTCTGATGCTCTACCTTACACATATACAGGACTTCTCACTGCCCTGATTATGAGAACAGAATGAAAATTCCACCAAGTCTTATACATTAGTTTAACTTTCCTGTACTAACAGAAGTAGCACATTGCTCAACAGGTAACCAACACCTGCAAAATGCTATGCTAAGGGTGACATGCCATCAGTTCACAAGGCATAATGCTTGTCTTCTCCTGGGAGAAAAGTTCAACAGTAAGTACATTCATATTGCATCACTATGTCTTTCAGTCTGTTGGACAAGAAGGGAGGGATTACAAAAGCCTGTTTAACCTTTCTAGTGTCCCACACTAGAATCTACAATCCAAAGTACCAACTTCACACAGAGCTCTCATGAAGCGCTCATGTTCCCTTGACACACTCCAGCTCCAACACACATATATGTGTTTGGCTTACATTAGGTTATACTTTAATGGTTTAACTTCCTGAAGTAAGAACATGACAGACAACGTTGCAACTCAAATATTAAATTACCCATTCCAAATCACCAAACAAACACCATTTGTATTTATCCCATGTGACCTGAGAATGAAGTAATTATCCAAGACTTGTCCTCAGGTTAACACTAGTTCACAGTGCAGCTGTTTAACTGCATCATCTGAACTGATGGAACTGAAATTCATTTGTAATCTATGGTTGCCCCTCATCTGAAGAGAAATGCTGAGTGCTTTTCTACTCACATTCCTGCAATAAACATGAAGTTTATACAAGCACCTACATGCCGGCTTCTTATTTCTTCAAAATCTGTATTGAAAGAAGTGTCATAACTTGTTAGAATATTCTTTCCACTGTCACCAACAAAAGCCCTCCCTTACCTGTCCTTTTCCTTATCTGTTAAGCTTCTTTCTATATTTCAAGTTGTAATTGAAGCAAGCAATGCATCCAAAACTAAGTTATCCATCCCACTTGCACATCGTTATACCCAATCAAGGGACAGCTCAACCAATTTTGCCAAAATAATTAAGAGAAGTTGTCCACCCAACAACTTGCTGCTAGGAAGTACCTAAGAGGGCTGTCGTTACCCTCCCCCTAGATACTGTAACACTGACACCTTTGAAATCTGGAACCCAGGCAAGAGCCCAGTCTGCTAGCTGCTGGAGCACTCTTCTGTCTTTACACACAGGTGACAAGCACCCTATGTCACAAAATACCTCACTACTGTACAAAAGTTCATTTCTTAGGGTCGGGCCCACTCCAGTCGGCCTCCAGATGTCCTTCCTGAAAAGCGTAACTAAATGCAGCCTGCTGCACCACTGAGGGCTACAGAGAACTATCAGCATTACACAGGGGATACGGGCATCTCTCCAGCCTACAGTCTGGCATTAATTCAGAAGATGCGCACTCGTAACTAAGCTTTAAGTTCCCTAAAGTCTCAGAAGTCCAGCAAGTGTCAAGGAGTTGCTTTTCCACAAACATTTTCCTTTTCACTAAGGATGAGAAATAATTTGTGCAGATCTGAGTGTGATTTACAAAAAACAAACAAAAAAAAAAAAACCCTGTCAGCTTATAGTAATAAAACTAGCAACATTTTCAGTGTTACTTGCACTAAGAGCTTCAGTCCCTCATACAGCAAGAAAATCCCATCATTCAACACCTGAGGAAGATTTACAAGAGTTGAGAAAACAATTAATTTAGCATAGGAGTTGAGAACAAGAACTCCCAGATGGGACAACAACTCTGCTGAGCAAATTTCTATCCCAAATGAACACCAGGAATACAACTGACACCATAAAGCCATTTAAGACCATGACTGCACTTTAGACCATCTCCTCCTTCAAGAAGCTCCATAATATTTTGGCCAAAAAGCTGAGAAACAGGACAGTTGAAGCAGATATTTTATATCTAAGTGAAAACCCACTCCTACCTCATTAAGACACAAAACCATTCGTACTGAATTTGTGAGGCTATACAGTCCATCTCACAAAATGTGATGTTTTAATGAATGAACTGGAATTCGCTGACCATGTCCACCTAAAAATTAATGAGTTGTAAGATTACAGACCATTCACAGATGCCTGGTATCAGTTTTGCAAGAGCAAATGGAAATGTGACTTGTGCAAAATGCATGTCAATACAAAGATATAACAAGCAAAGACATAGTTCACAAAGTACAAAATAAATTGGGCATGCCCAGAGACTGATTATTACTTCCAGGAGCTGAATGTCTTTTTTTTTTTCCAGCCCCATCCTACAGCAGGTTAAGCCCACACTCTGTTTTTATACGATTGTTAATTCCTCCTTGATGAAGTTCTCCAGCTGTGAAACTCAGAAGAATCACATGGAAATTAAAAACAGAAAACAAGAGCAGAAAGACTTAGGAAGCAAACAGTAAGTGGTACAGAACAAAGATGGAAAGAAGAACAAGGTAATAAGCACAAAGAGAAAGTGGACAGTGGTATATTTCCTAAACAGAAGAGGCAGAATGAATATGCGACCAGAACAAACCTACTGAAGACTACACACAGCAGAGCATCTAAATAGTTTAATAATGTTGAAGTGAAGTATTCAGTGTCCAAATCCTACAAGAAATTGCCTTGTCCTGATCCTAGCAAATCATGTCTTTTTTGAAGGCATGGATCCTGAGGTATCACCTGTCCTTACTATGTTACTTTCTTCAAAAAATTCCAGAATATGCTACTCTTGGAAAGGCGTAAGACAGTGTCCTCCTTATCAAAAATAAATAAATAGAATAAAAAAATCAAGGCATGTCTAAGTTCCAGCTGCTCATTGTATAGCCCACTAATGCACTATATATATATATATATACACTTCTACCTTCAAATATTACGATGCAATAGAAGGATTCCTTCATGAGGAACTGAAACTGAATTGTTAAGGGGAAAAAAAGAGTAAGAAAAAGATATTTAAACAGGGATTAAGGCACCTCTATTTAACAACCTAGTCAGAATTAGAATCAGTTTTCCGTATTGCCAGGCTTGCTCTTTCAAAAAACTGTCCTGGCCCTTTTTTGTTCTGAAAAGTTCACTCCAGAAAGAAGATGGATAAAACTCACTGTAAGAAAAATATTTCTATGAAGGTTTACAAGAAGCCAGAGCAATCAGGAAGATCTAATCATATCTGGCATGGATATCAGATATACACGTAACTATGATATACATCCATGTTAAAGGCAAATAGTAAATAGCAATTAAATAACAAAAGTGACAGGATAGATGAGATGACTTCTGACAGTCCAGTGATCTTTTCAGCAAGAACTCAGAATTAACTTGGGAGGTTATACGGAGACAGATGTGAGAAAAACACTTAGGTTTTATTTCCACATCTTATCAGCTTATCAAGTTAATGAGGGGAAGCCATGGCATCTTATGTGATGATGCAGAAGCTATTTCTTATATCAAACCTAGAAGTCACAGAGATTTCTATTACAGACATGCAAACCTAAGTACTTCAAGCCAAGTAAGGAGTTCACATCTAAATCCTATAGCAGAATTATTACAATGAACACAAATTACTGTTCAATTCATATGCAAAACGGAGCACTGTTAAGAAGTATTTTTAAATAAGCAAGGGATAAGGAACAAATACAAACTAAATGTACCACAGCATGTACATAAACATCTAACTGATGCATCCTGGGGCAGAACATCTGCGTCACTCTGAAAAGTGTTTGGCCCTCATCTTTAGTCTCCAATGTTTAACTTTTATCTTCATTAATTAAAAAAAATAGTATTTTTTTTTTCTGGCAAGAAGAGCTGAAGAATGTGCTGAAAGGGTTTAGAAGAATTTCACATTTGTCTGCAATCACTGAGCTGATGTCAACATAGCACAGTCACTTCTAGTGTTGGGTTAAATAAATTCTGTTATAAATGATTCTGATCAAAGTTCTCATCTCCACCACTAAGTCAGACTACAGCAATCATCAATTACCTTTCAATACATTACTCTTGTTCACCCCATATCATCTGTACCTATTTTGCAGCAAGCAAGAGAAGAAAGTCAAAGCAATTCTCACCTCATGGATAAAGGCCCAAAGACTCTGAATGCTGGGAGTATAACAGCACGCTCAAGTAACATTGGGCTAAGTATATTTGCTTCATGTGTATCCAAACTGAGGGTTTAGATTATAACAGTCAGTGTAATACACAATTAGATCATAGCTATTTCCATACAAAGTATTTCAGAACTCTGGAAAACTGTGTATCCAAAACATAGATTATACACTAACCTATTTTCAGTATGGGATCTAGTTGGTGTGATAAAGCTTGCTGTGGCACACACAGCTTTAGTGGTAGGCACCTAACTGAAAGAGCATACACACAAGCCAAGTTAACAGTTCAAAAGTTTACTTACCTTCCAAGCAATGTAACAGTAGGACAAAGACACTAAGAAATGCCTATTTCAACTAGAGCTCTACAAATATGACAAAGAACATTTGTGTGAGCAACTCTCTATGGGAGTCACATCATCAAGAAAAGCTACAGCCTCAAAGTCATCTTCCATGAAAGCAGACCAGAGAAGTCCACATAGTCAGGGTGCTGATGCAGACTTGGAAGAATTAGCCACTGCAGAGACAGAACAAGTCTAAGAGGATAAGCCTGAAGGGTGCTTGGATGGCTCCTAACCATTCCTGTCCCTACCAGAGGAGAGGGAAGGTATCCTTCACCTTCTTGCTGGAAAGAATTTACATGTGAATTCTCAAAGTTTCCTTTGTTTTTGTGTAACTTCTGAAGTTCTGCCAAGGATACAAAAGTAAGCTTATTTTAAAGATGAAATGCAAATATTTTAAGCTTGGGCTTCCTATTAACTACTGCAATTTTACTGTCATGCTTCTAAGGCGGAAGATCCATCTAAAGTCACCTTTTCATTTTTACATCTGGTGGCATTATTAAACACGAGGCTCATGTTTTAAAGCAGACATTTAGTTGATACATTTGGATGCGTTACAAAGCTACAAAACTTTATAAGTTGTCTTGAATATACACTTCCAGCTCACCCAAATAACAGTCAAATCCAAGAAACTTGAAAAGGATGTCACTTACTGATGGATGAACTTTAAGTCAACTCAGTGGCAAGACGTATAAGATTAATCAGTCCTATAGCATCATCAAAGAAAAAGCACATCTCAAGCATACTGAAAACTTCACCTCTGTCCTTTGTCTCAGTGCTTCAAGCTAAGTCAAGTCAAGCTACTCTTAGAAAACACTGAGAACCCACGCTGTTGGATCACAGAGAAGCATGGCCTAAAGAAGCACAGTTCAGCCATCATCCATTGAATCGAAGTCCAGGCAAAGAACAGTAGAGGCCTACAGCTACTACAGGAAAGGGAAGTTTCAGGCACAATCCACACAGACACCCCATATAACAGCAAGATTAGGGATTATTACTGGTTTCAGTAGGGGGTGGATAGAAATCACGCTCCTTGCACTGGCTCTAAACCAGAAGCAGTTTGACAAGCACATCTGTTCAGAATAAGCAGCAGTTATAATGTGTTTTATACCTACACCAGAAAACCTTAAAGCTACTCCAGTTTTGCCAGCCACTTTTGCCGATGGAAACTTGGAATGAGAAAGCCTTTCAAAAAAGGCATTTGACAAGTGACAACAAATAGAACTCAGTGAATCTTCGGGTGTAAATAGAAATACAAGAGAATCTATTTTCACATACAGAGACTGAAACATTACAGAATCGCAGAAAAATTTAGCTTGGAAGCAGTATCACAAGGTCCTCTGATCCAAACTTGTGCTCTGAGCGAGGCTAACTAAATTTGACATTATACCTTTCAGTATCACTTGTCAGTCACAAAGTATACGTGATTTACTGCCTTAACCACACACATTCACATCAGACCTACACTTCCAGTGTTCTAGGGATAAAACAAACACCAAAGCAGCAGCACGGCTTTTTCTTGAACACTAGCATTCCACCAAGCTTGTTTACACATCTGAGAAACAACAGAGATCAGGTGATGAATTTTACAAACACTTTGCAAACTGGAAAAAAGAAAAAGCAACTGTGCAACCCCAAGTAACACAGCTATTTCTTTACTGCTGAAAACGCATACTGTAGAATACCAGTACTTCCTTAGAACTTAAACTTCCACTAGACAAGAAAGAGCAAGTGTCTCCATTTATTAAATGAAGTTATTAATTAGTCAAAGAGAACCTAAAGCAAGGAGAAACGTGCCACATTTTTCCAGGTAAGATTCTCGCTGCTTCTTCCTCACATCAGCAGATCTTCAGTTTGTTGCAACATGGAGTCCTCTTTCTTGTGCTCCCCTTGCCTTGGTGCACACAGTCACTGTGCATGAGATGCACTCTGCAGAGTTTAAGCCAACAAGACCTCAGCACACAGACAAGTTTCAAGAAGTGCTAACTGTATGCAACTCAAAAATATAGTAGGTGTTTTGCAGATTAGAAGAAACTGGGAATGGATGCAACAGTTCAATTAATCTTACTATTTTTCTAACCTTACTGTACTAGAAAAACCATAGGATTCAAGAGACTCTGGGAAATAACACTACAAATGAAAAATATTGCCAGGATTATCACAATCTGAATTTATCTGATGAAGTTTGTTTTCATCATACAGTTCATTCACATCTTGCTGCAGGAAGTCTTTCCTCATCTTCCACAATCAAGCCCCAGTTAAGATGCAAGCCTAAATACCTCTCCACTGGAAATAAAGGGATCATCTTTTGGCTACCCAAGGCTTTGGGGTCACAACGCAACTCTGCTCCCATTGCCTCCTCCCCTAAGAGCTACCATGATCGCAAACAAAATAGCTTAGAGGAAAAGGCAGTAGGAAGACAACTCTCCCTCACATGCACAGGACTAGAAACAAAATTTTAGCCAAATGATATCACCATATGAAGTCTAAGACCTGACTGTTAGCTAAAAAACAGAATGCAAAGGCAATTCCTCCAGACCTCCTCCCAAAAGATTAAGAATGCAGAAGAAAATAGCGCAGATTAAACTCTCTCCAGAAGAACAAACCAGAACCTCTTAATTCTACATTTTAAGTTTTACAACAGCTACTTTCCTTAGTTATTTCCTTACTGTACATTTCCTCCAGGTGCCGAGCAAGATTTACAGTGATTGTAAGCCAGCAGGTGGCATTAACATCTCATATACCCTAAGCAAACAGTGATAGCCAAAGGATGCATACAGGCAAGCTTAAAAGCCCTAACAAGAAGTTTTCAATGACAGTTTGAACAATGCCATGGAAAATTGGCTACAGCCTTCCACGATCCACCTGGACATGTCACAACTGCCTTTGCTTGCCCAATGGTTGGCTGCACCTCCTGCTTCTTCCATCAGCTCTATCAGGTACGCACGCTGGAGCCCATGTCAGAACCTCATCCTAGAATGCAATAAGGCACTTAAGTTTTATTATCACTGTTGCCATTATCTTTTAATGGTAGGATCACATTTTTAATTTGTACAATAAGCCTGTAATGTAAAAAAGGTGATATGTCCCTATTTAAAGAAGATTTACAGGATAAGATACGGATTTGGGACTCAGCAGGTGTAGCTCCCTATTTTCAGAACCTCCAGTGCAGCTGCTGACAGGTTGATCCTCAGCATACCCCACCGCCCTCTTCTACAGTGGCCTACCTCAAACAAAAGGGGGAATAAAGTCCACTGAACACTGAGGTTCTTGTACTCTTGTTTCACAAACACCTAAAGGGACACCCTATTTACAGCAAGAAGGGGAATGGAAGGAAATCAGACCTCTAACACCATTAACTTCATACTGGATCCACAGCAATAAAACGCAAAGTCAAAACATCATTTTAATAATGAAGATAGAATTAATGGGGATGTTTTTTCTTTTCCTTGACCTTGAAGTTAATTTAGAACATGCCTTGACAAGATAAGAGTCCATCAGTCAGGTTTTTGTGTTTGTTCTGTTAAGTGCTCATGACAACTTACTCCTCTTATTACTGCACAGAAAATCAGCTTTATTGTCCTTAAGAGGAAAGCAGAAATTAAGATCCAAGAAGGAACAGGAATTATCTTCTTCTGAATATATAAGAAAAACAGTATCAGCACACACAGTGAACACATCTACTCATTCATTAACTTCAGAAAGCGATTCCAATAAAAAATAAAACTTTTTTTAAGAAAAACTCTTCTACAGTGGCCTTAAGATAACAAACTACAGCAAACAAAATCCGCATCAGGAAAGTTTATAAAATTACTCTTGTGCACTTGGATAAGCCACAGGAGACCATTTTCTATGTCCACTCACTTCTATACAGAAATCTCATTGCTTCCATGTAAACTTATGCTGAATCTGAGGTGGTTTTGATTTAATCATCTGATTTCACCTTCTGGATCCCAGTGTAACAAGTGCCCCTGCAGGAAGTCCAAGATTACACAGGTGGAGAAGAAAGAATAAATTTAACTGCAGGAGAGTATGTGGGAGAAACGGCACAGGCCTTCACACAACACTTTTTCCAGAGGTCTTTGCTTCTTACGTGGAAGGCTTCCCTGAGGGCCTGTGCTTAAAACAGGGGAAAGTGAGATGCATGCTTCCACTCAGGCCACAGTGCAGAAGAGCTGGGGTTCACCTGCCACAGATGTCCACTGCTGCATGGGGCCACAGCAGCTCTGCTGCTTGGGAGAAGGATCTCCAGAAAACCTCAGGCAAATGAGGGGATGTCTGCAGGCAGTATGTGCATAAGATATGGCATCTTTCACAAGAAAGGGAGAAGCTGACATTTCGTTTCCCTTAACACAGATCCCAACAAGACGTATGTGCTTTGTCACCTTCCTAACTAGATTAATAACGGGATTTTGCTGGTACAGAAGTCAGACCTACAAAAGAATAGATATTAGCTAGCACCAGAACTTAACTCCTCTCCTCCTGACCTTCTTTGAAGGACTGTCACACTAAAAACGAATATGTTTTGCAGATCACATTTTAGTAGTTGGCTTTGAAAGACTGGTAACTGCATTACAACAATTTAAAAATGTAAAGCTCACTCCATCTGCATTATCCAGGAGTTAGGTTCCAGAAAACACCTTCAGTTTCACAAGCAACAAAGCTGCTAGGCCTAGGATGAAGGTGGTGGCCACCAGTACCTTTCTTTTAGAAGACACTGATAATTTGATATAACAGGAAGTTATTAAACAGATGGTAGCAATGTAAACCACAGTGATAAAAGACAAAAACAGGTGAGGCTTACATCTTGAAAAAAAAAACAAACACCTTTCATACACTGTAATTCTTCCGAATAATAATCTGGGTTGCATTTCACTTTTCTCTCACGCATCATCTCGCGGCGTTCACATGTTTAGTAAAGAAACAGGACATATTTTCACCTGTAAACAGCAGTTAAACTCTTCATGCCTATATGCTCTCACTGATGACTTGTGGCCTCCCAAGAGGACCCTGCTATAGGAAGACAATGAAAAAAGCCAAACGTGGAGCTCACGGCGGGATTAAAGCTTTAAGTCAGTTCGCAGTAACAGCCCCCAAAATAAAATTATTATTGTGCTTCAGCACCATTAAACTTCACCTCATTCGCCGCATGCAAGGAGCACTTGGCACTAACAGTCATACTTAGGACTGCGACGGCATAGCTTGAAAACCATTACCACGAACAACAGCGCGTCCAGAAATACGAGGTTACCTAGGCAATACGAGACAGCAGCCTGTCACACGTGCCCGCACCTGCGGTTCGCAGCTCCCTCCCAGGCACAGCGCTGCGGGGCACACCGGGAAAGCCACCCGAGCCCAAAGCTGAGCCCATGTGCCTGGCCCTCTCCAACGCTTCGGGCACCGCCACCTCCTCCCCGGGGATGCCGAGTGCCCGGTTCCCGGCACGGGAAGGGAGGAAGGAGCGGAGACCGCCCGTGTCGGGACGGCTCCCCGTGAGATCTCACCTTTTCGAGAGGTCCATGAGGACCCCGGAGAACAGCTTCTCTCCCAGCCGGAACGAGACCACCAGGGCGTCCTCGATGATGTGATCCAGGGTGACCCGCACCTCGGAGCCGGGCAGCAGCGGCGCCTCCGCCTCCCCCCCGCTCGGGGCCGCGGGCAGCGGGCGCTCGGGCTCCGCGGCGGCAGCATCCGGCTCCTCCTCCTCCGGCCGGGACGGCTCCTCCCCGGGCTCCCGCTTCACGGAGCCCCCGGCAGCCGTAGTGCAGGGCTGCGGCCGCTCCTCGGGAACTTGGGGATGCGCGGCGGGCGGCGGGCAGGGCTGCGGCCGCTCCTCGGGCTCCGCGCCGATCGCTGCCCGGAGCTCGGCCCGAGGCGAACCCACCTCCGGGCTGCGGGGCGGCGGCGGCGGCGTCTCCGTCCTTTCGGGCTCCGGCTCCCGCGTCCCGGCCGGGCTCCGGGCGAGCTGCACGGGCGGCGGCTCCTCGGCCTCGCCGGGAACAGCCTTTCCCCCGTCGGCCTCCTCCCCGTCGGGCACCGCCGACTCCACGGCCTCGGTGAAGGCAGGAGGAGGGTCCGCGCCGGCCTCGCTGCCCGGGATGGGCTCCATCTCGGGCTCGGCTTCGCCCGCCCCCCCATCGCCCGGCACCGCTGCAGTCGCCGCCGCCTCCGCAGCCATGGCCGCCATTTTCTCTGCTGCTTCTCCGCCGCCTCCCTCCAGCAGCGGGATCGATAACCGCGGCCTTCCCCGCCCGCCTGGGAGGGAGAGCCCGCCCCTCAGGCGGCCTACTGGCGGGCGCGGCGGAGCTTTCTACTTCTAATGGAGAGCGGAGTTGTCAGTCAAGCTCAGTGGGAACTTGCCATTGGTCAGCGAGGACTTCATTCAATAGAGAGTCGGGAAGAGGAAGAAGGGGCGTGGCTTAGCGCCTCACAGGCCGTTACAGATGAGAGGGGCGGGGCCTCTGGGGCTGCTCCGCCGATTCATTGGTGGAGGGAGAAGCCGCTCCCAGGAAAGGGCGGTGATTGGCCGGGAGATAACGTCCGTCAGTGAGGCGCGCGGCGGTTGGCATGCGCGCTGCGGGCGGCCGGGAGAGGGCGCAGGGGAAGATGGCGGGGGCGCGAGGGCGGCCCCGGGAGGGTTACTCCGGTCCCAGGGGTGGGGCTGGGGCTGAGGCGAGAAAGCGGCGTTAAAGGAGTGACTCGGGAGCGTCTTCCGTGAAGTAAATCTGCACGTTAAAAGATGGCTTTTGCGTTAATTGTGTGTATCGGGGCAAGATGGAAAGCAGGTGGAGGGGAAAGAGTGAGGAAGAGGCGACGTGTTCCCGTGGGATGCTCCGAGTCTGGGGTCTTCTCTCTGTGGGATCGGCAGTTGGAGTGGTGTGAGGATTTATTTTTCTCTCCCAAGTGGGAAATCCTGCACTCCTTATAGCAAAAATAATAATAATAATAAAATAAAACTATAAAAATAAAAAAATAAAGAAGAAAGAGTTAACTGAGGCTGTTACTCGTGTTTTCCGAAGCTGCTTTGCCTTAAGAAGCAGAAAGGAGAGCAGTGTGAGGAGGGATGAGAGGTGGGTGCAGCTGAGGACACAGGGCGCTCTCAGGGCGTGGGTGCTTTCCTTCCCCGTGCCCGTGTGAGGGACACCTGCTCAGTGACACACAGTTTGCTGCAAATAACGACTCAAAATCCTGAAGTTTTCTTTAAAAGCAAAGCATCCCCTTTTGTTGGAGTTAGTGACTTCTTACTGGTGGGTTTTGGGGTTGCTCCCAAGCATAGGGGTAGGGATTGACCTACATCCCACCGTTTTTTTGGATAAAAATGTATAAATAGGGGGTGCAAAACCCATGGAACTTTTTGTAAGAAGAGTGAGAAAAAAATGTTAATCAAATGCAAGTCCTGGTAGCATGCTCATCTTTCTTCCTCTCTGTTGGAAAATAGGGCTGTATGCAGATTACAACAATGTACGCTTTTTTTTTTTTAATAATAGGCAAGGGCTTGGAGTATTCTTTATCAACAAAATAGCTGTGTATAACAGCTCGTTCACTGCTACTCAAATGCAGTCTTGCTATAGGATTTTAGTAGAGAATAAGAGCACAATTAATGCACTTTGTGGCCTTGCACACAGTGGTTTGACTCATGTAACGTATGTGAAGTCTTCTCTCTTTGTATCTGATAGTGCTTTGCTTTACATGGTGGTGTAAAGTATATAAAAACATACAGGAATGTCGGGGAAAAAAGCTATGTGTATTTCTGGAGGCATACATTAGCAATATAGTTAATATTAGTTTGTATAGTTAAATGCTGTAAAAATGTATGTGAGCCTACTTATTTTTTTATGTTTTTCCCACCACATCTATTATATTGCTTCTTTGGTAGCATGAGTGGGTAGGATAGAATGTATTTACTAGGGGAACAAATAGTAGATACTGATTTTAATTTTTTCTTTGTTATTTTTTCCCAGGCGTGCTCACAGCTCTGTCACTCAGTATCACAGAGACACAGCAGATGGATTCGACATATGATCTGTGGTTTTTAAGAAATCAGATGTGGTAAGCTTTCATAAAACTACCTACTATTAGTATTACTGCCTAGATCATTTGGAAACAATTTTGTTTGACCAACATTGTATGATATGCGTCCTGTCCTGAGGCTATAATACTCTGAGAGGTAGCAACTGTCCAAGAGCCTTTAAGGCTGAACGTGTTCTTCCTCAGGATTATAGAGAATATTGAGCAGATTTGTCACTACTGCATTACCTTAATTTTAGAGCTATCGCTGAGAAAGGATTTCAGGTTTTTTCTATATGTTCCACCTAGCAGAGTGTAATGGTGGCACTGAAAGATTTCTGAAAGTTGCAAACAATGTGAAAAGAGTTCTTATCTTGAAGGAGCCTGGCATTACAAAAAAAACAAATATATATATATATATATATTAGTATGGTCATGCGCATGGAAGAAGGGCTGTTCATTCCTCTAGTTTATTTTGTCCTCTGCAGTTGTGTCAGAAAATGATACATCAGAAACTTTTTACCTTATCCAGCTGAGTCCTAGTGCAGATTAAGAAACGTCTTAGAAAAGATAGCTCATATGGACGCCAGAACTGTTTTTACGTTACTCTCCTGCACAAAGAACGTGACTGTGCTTGGAGGTACTCCAGCTGTACTTCAACAGTAGACCAAACCATATCCTGGCTGCACAGAGCTGTTCTGCTTGTTAGATCTATGCTCATCTGTTGTAATGCTGGACTCCCTTTGCTGTCTTGCACTTGCAGTAATCTATTTGTTCACCTCCAGTCTGCGAGGAAAAGCATCAGGTTGGGTTTGGCGGGAGGCAGGGATACGTTCCTTGTTTAAGAGAGGTAGTGCTACTACGTTTCAAAATGTAGGAGTAGCCTGAGCTGTCACGGTTCCTATTGTAAAACAGCATGGCTTCTATAGTTGTTTCCTATGGTTGTGATTTTAATTGTGCTACACGGATAGTTCAGCTAGAACCAGTTCATTTTCCTAATGCTGCTGTGCCCTGGCATAGAAAAATGGCATTAAATTCGGAGCTCATAAGAAATTACCAATTTATACAAAGAGACTGCTGATCCTTGAAGCTAATGGGATATTGAGGTCTAATAGCTCAGCCCAGCAGGCTTTTTGTTACGTTAAATTCAGGCTTCTGTAAAGGATGGGCAGAAAATGGAAGATTTCCTCCTCCAAAACTTCGGGGAGATTAATGCTTACTGAAATCCACCCTGCTTTGCCTACTGTAAGCAACACTTGATGAAATTACTGTTACAATGCTAAATCTCGTCTTTTATGTCTGTTGGAGCCCACAGCAGTCCTTACACGTAG
Source organism: Odontophorus gujanensis (assembly GCA_013399175.1). Classification (NCBI taxonomy): domain Eukaryota; kingdom Metazoa; phylum Chordata; class Aves; order Galliformes; family Odontophoridae; genus Odontophorus; species Odontophorus gujanensis. The sequence goes on from VXAB01011350.1 coordinate 153,756, forward strand.
CAGGGGATACAAACCTGGATGTATGCATTGTTAACACCTCTTGTTTAATTGTAATAACAAACTGGGGAGGTAACCTGTAACCTGTTCAACCCAACCACTTCAAACTTGGGGGCTTGGGGNNGGTGGGGTCTTAAAAATGATATATATCCAGCTCTTTGTCAGTGTTGTTTACATGTTCAAAGGAACTGTATGTGCTCGTAAAAAGAAGTAAACATAACATTTGTATGGCATTCTAATCTAATGGTGAACAGGGACCCCTGAACGGCAATGCTCTTAGCAGTAGGCATGTAAATGAAGTATGAAACTTGTTCACTGAACAGACAAGTGCTTGCTGTATAACTTTTCTCCATCCCAATCTTTGTTGATCACCATTTAATTTCTGTTTATTTTGAATGTAGCCTGTAGTCTCCTGAGGATAAAGTTTGGCTTTCTGTGGCTGGTTTGCATAGTGATTAGCATAGCTGGGGCCTTGTTTGTGTCCTGGAGCCTTTACAAACTGACAAATTAAAATGAATGAAGTTAATGAAACAAATTGCACTATTTCTGTAGATTAAAATGAGTCTCTGCTCATTGATTGGCAGAAAGGACAAAAGTAGAAAAGAAGCTATGAATTCAGGGGAGGAAGGAACTCATAAAATTGGAGTGAATAAAGTGATGAATTGGCAGGCAGGAAAAATGCGTATCTGTATGAAGTTATATTAACAGCATTTAGGCAGACTGGGAGTGGCAGAAGTTGTACTAAGCTTGAATTGAGTGAGTGAACGGATGTGATGTGGTTGTGGTAAAAAGCAGATATGGTTTTATCGCTGCATCAGTGTACACTCGTGGAAGAATTGTGTTTCTAAGCTGAGACATGATAAGGATCAGGTCTGGCAGCCTTGTCTATTTAAATGCTTCTACTGCTGGCTATTGATGCTGATTTTTTTTTCTGTCATAGCCAAAATGTCTTATTGCACTGAACTAAATATTAGAGAAAATCTCAAATTATATGAGTAGTCACAGCGTGTACATGTTTCAGTTGTGTTAGTGTATATTTAAGATGATGTATAGTGGTAGTGATGTCATTCTGTGTGTATCTAGTTCAATAAAAGTACACTGCCATGAAAGGTCCAGCACAAAGTGCGGGTGTATCTGAGAAGTGTAATGGGGCATTGTACATCAACAGAGTACAATCAGGGTTCCAGTGAAGCCAAAATTGGCTTTTGCAACAGGTGTAGAAATACTCAGTTACCATTACAGGTGAAACAGTGACAGCAGTCTCAAGAATGGGCTGCACCCTGTAATTGGCTAGCATTTGTTGTTACCAGGATCCAAGCTGGCTTGATACACATGCATTCACTATGGCTGTTGATGCTACAGTAGATCCACATGTAGGTATATGAAAGCCTTAAGCAATTGTGTGGATTTATGAGAAGTGTTTACAGAGTCTTGGCAGGACAGCAGGTATTTTTCTGGTATCTAGACTGGCATGTAAGAATTTTAGGTTAGAAGTTTACAATATGAAGCTCTAACAAACTTATTCAGATGACTCACTCGTTGCGTGGCTCCACGCATCAATGGGGTTTGATGTTATATACAACCTTCTGTACAAGCTTCTGTCTTCACTGTCAGGAGCAACACCAAGAAACAGCATACTGGGGGAAATGCAACGTTTTTCCACTTGTCGATTGGGATCATAGTGGCAACAATTTCTTGTGACCCCAAGTAAAGTCTGAGGGTCTCATAAGAACCCTCTGTATGTCATGATTTAAGGACCACAGTTTTATATTGTGTTCCTAAATCCATTTAAAAATCAGTCAGTGTTTGCAAGTCATGGTCTGCTACTGTGAAATTTTCAAGGCTTTCATACTCTAAATGAAAATAAATGTGAGCAATGAAAGCTGATGTGCATAAGTAATTCAGAGGAGTAAAAGCAAATAATATAGTAAGGGTTGGGTCTTGGTTGTGTGCTGCAGACTTGCTGCTTCTATTGCAAGTTAGGAAAGTAGTGCTCTTAAAACAGTTACTTCCCATATAAACTGTTCTGGAATACCATTATTGATTGCGGAGGGAAAATAAAAAGTCATTTTAATGATGGCTGATAACTGAGTTCTATGTCCATATGGGTGCTGAGCTCCTTTTGCTAGGTTTGGGCATTGTCACAAAGGATTTATAAAATCTTCTTGTAAGCAGGCATGCCCTGAAAATCTACTCTGGAATATGAAAAGTAAACTATCAGCTAAATTTCTCAGGAATGAGAGAAGAAATCAATGACTGGATCTCTGCCCAACGTCTGTGTAAAATTGATTTCACTCAATTACTATAGATTGTGTTGCCTAAAAAATTGCAAATATAAGTGAGCCCCTGGGGCAAGGCACTGGCCTTAGCTCACTGCTGATGTGTCTCATGCTTATTTTATAATTTTTAGGAAGTGTGGGTCTCACTGATGACTGAAATTTGTGCCTCTGTAGGTACTTGTGATATCCACACAGCATCTCTACATACTGAAATAAAATAAAGCTAATTAGAGATGCAAAACTGCTAATACTAGTGTTTCATATTTTAGGGTCACTTACCTTAAGTCTTGTGTTATAAGAGTGAATACCTTTTAACTGATGTTTAACAAAGAAAAAAAAATAAACACCATTATTTTAGCATAAACTAAAGAAAAAAAGTGTGCTAAGAACTGGGTATATAATGTCTCACAAACCATTGATGTTTTTGAATTATTAACTTATGGATTATAGCTTATTCTTAGTATATCAAGTACCAGCCCTTTTCCCACAGATGCTTGTCAGTATTAAAAGTTGTAGTATGGAATGAATCAATTCATCTATGATTCAGTTTTTTAGTGCCCTGTTGGGGTGATAAGTTTTACTGAGGCTTGGACACTCAGTATGACAAGATTAGTTTTTAACCAAAAAATCAAAGCAGAGTTCACAAATTGTTTGGAGAGTGTTGTCAGGACTACTCAGCCTTTGCAGTGTGCCAGACAGGAGATGTCTGAATGTAGATTCAAGAAACTGTTGGGCTGGGATACTGCTCTGTCAGCACGTGAGCTGCCTCATGCCTGGTTTGAGTGTGAAATAACTCAGTTCCTTCTTGCTGGGGCTGCAAACCTTTTGGTGGAATGGCAGTCTGTCTGACCATTTCTTTGTCAGGAAATGCTTCTCTTCTGCTGCTTGAGGTAGATGTGGTTTGGAATAAACTAATTAGTTAACACAGGCTACCTGGGTAAGGAAGTTTGTTTTTCAAGAGTGTTTTGGTCAGAGAGTGACATATTTATGTGACCTAATTTAGGTACCTAAATTAAATGGCCAGTTTACAAGCTCTGTAGTTAGTGGAGAGGTGAAGCACCCACAGGAGAGTGATTCAGGAAGGTCCACTAGGCTGGTTTGAAATGATCTCCTCAGTTGAACACTTGTTCTTTTGGCTCTACAGGTACGTTCATTTCTCAGTTTAAACATGGAAAATGTGGTTCTCAGAAGTACTGCTGTATTCTCAAAACATGAGGGTGAGGAAGGGTCTACAAATGTTAACAAGGCGTTCCTGGGGAAATGAGTGACCAGTCTGCTGAGGCATCTAGCTGCATTTTCTCAGTTTGAGCACTAAGGCCAAGTGTTTTTGAAAGCTTAAAGGCCTTAGGCTCTTCTATTAATCTTGTGACTAAACCAGTACTTAATGCAATTTCTGACTCTTTATCCATAAATTAATGTTTTCACATAAGTTTTTCAAACAGACTTAAAAATGAAGAATAATTCTATAATACTTTTTTTTTTTTTTTTTTTGAAAGATTAATTTTCCTGTTTTAAAACAATGTTGGTTCTGTTTTCCATGGTTTGCAAACCGTGGTTGATTCTGTTAGTGCCCAAAGCAGTGTGCATGGGGACTGTTGCCTGAATTTAAGATCTAGGTAAATTGAGCTGGATTCTTCTTTTCTTCCTGCTCTAAGTTCTTGTTTAGCAAACAGAATGGAATAAATTATTATGCATGTTTTAAGTGGTCTTTTAGCCAGTCTCACAATATTTTAGCGTAAGTACAAGGTGATATTGAAAAAAATCTTACTATAGAAGAAAACATTTGCTCAAGAAGTCTAATGGGAATGTAAACCTCTGTATATTTTGTCTTGAATTTGGAATTCAGTTCTATGTTTGTCACTCAACTGTAATGTAAAAATTATTTTTTGTGTGTTATGAATGCTGGGATATGCTAATTTTTACCAAGTCTGGCTGCTGCTTTTGCACCGTGATCATGTGTCCGTTCACATTTATGGATTTTTGCAAGTGAGAACTCACATTTCAGTTCCAAGATGATGGATTTATGGGAAAGCCATACATGTTTTCAATGTGTCTGAAGTATTTCTTATCAAGCTCCCTAGATTTGATTGGTAATGGAAGAGCAACTGTGCCTTGCAGAGCACATTGTGTTGACATTTAGTTGTGAAACTCTCCTGTGGCTCTTTGGAGTCCTTTAGCCGTGGTTATAGCTTATAGCTCTAAAACACAAACAAGACTTTCATGTCTGGAGGGTTGCTGAAAGCTCAACATAACAGAAAGCTTGTTAAGGATTGGCTCTCATCTTTATTTAACAATTTGCAGTCATTTTAGGGATCTTCCATCTGCTTGTTAGTTTCTGGCACCTTTCTACCAGGAATTAGATACTTATCCTGGATTCTTTGAATGTTTATCTCTTCAATTTTAAATGGAGAAAAAACTTGGAAAATGTATAGTTTCTTATTTATAGTTTTTGATATATTTTTTGTGAAGTCTATAGCACCATTTGTGTCAGTTACTCACTTAAATATGGTCCTGATGTGATAAGCTTGTCTGGACCTTACCTGAATTTGAGTTGGAAGTCCCTAGAGAGCACTGAAATGATTTGCTGAGTGACTCAGTTTTTCCCCGAATCAGTGCTAAATCAGCATCCTACAAGAGCAGTGGCTCACGCAGTGCAAGTTTGCTCATGGAAACTATTACTGAATGGTTCATCTTATGGATGCTGCATTCTGGTGGAATAAGGCTTTCCAAGGCAAGGCGTGCAACTTGTAATTGTCATAGTGCAGTGCTGAACTGTAGCAGCTGTTTGCAGGTACCCTCGCTGCTGTGGCAAAATCTCTTCAAGCTGCTGCAGCACCAGTAAGTAGCTTCCTTTCTTTTCCCTGTACGGTTTCCATGGCAAAACCAGTCCTTGGAGGTACTGTGTTTGAGAGGCAATGTAAAGCAGACAACTAAAGCTCTCTCGGTACTTTTCCTAGGATACTAGTCTTCATGACTTTGAGATTTTCTTCTGTGTGTTTTCTCTGCAGTTGAACTGAATGCAGTAGCCTTAAGTACTGAGTGACAATCAGGATGTGTTAAGCCCCGCTCTGCAGCAGGGTTGGCTCTTAGCTACTTTTGCATCTGAGGGGAAGGTTTAGAATGTCCTTTCTGGTTTCCCCTATGCGCCATGGCGTTTTCTTTTGTCCTGTGACAGGTACTGCATCAAGCCCTGCTGGTGATGTTTTTGGAATCACTAGGTTACTTCTGAATCACCCAGAGATTCATTTGCATGAATGGCAGTATTCTGCCAAATTTTATAATGCTTTATACTCCAAGAGCAGTAATTCCTGATTCTGTTTCCTTCTTTAGCTTCTGAGTTCCAGTCAAGAATGCCTAATTTAATAAAATCTGTGTATTATGCATGACCATTTAGATATGCTTTACTATAAAAGGGGCTACTTGTAACTAAGGCTGTGTAAATATCTACATTCTAAACTCTAGCTTAGCTGTCTGTTTCATCTCTTGGACACTTATGGAAGAGAACGTTTCTAGATTTCTGTCTGAAAAGCATTAAGTGAATAAATATGAACAAAAGATATGTGGCTAATTTGCCCAAAGCCAAGCACTCTGCAGCTCTTAAGTCTCTAGCTGGCAAAATGTAATTGCAACATGACTAAATGATCACAAATTATATTTGAAGTAATGCAGTATATCTTGTAAACATTATGTATGCAAGTGAGTTTCAGAATATTTCTTCAGAAACAAAATAGTCTGTATGGCTAAAAATCAAAAAATGAATGACGGTACAGAAAAATACAGCTAGTTATTTAAAGGCTATCTAAACAAACACGTATCAAGGGACTAAAGATGCAGTCTTACTTCTGACATTGCATGACTCTTCTGTTCTCACTCGTGCAATTTCTGTTTCTCTTGACTCGTTCCTTTTTTTCTTTTTTTCTTTCTTTTTTATTTTTTTTTCTAGTTAAGGTAGAAATTCAGTTGCTTTCTCCATGAAAACATCTTGCTCCATTACTTTTTGTTTCATTTTTCCTCAATCTTCTTTAATTATTTAAGAATGCTGTTCATGAGAAAGCCCTTGGAATGTTTGTGGCAAATAAACACTGCAGTAAGTATTAGTCAAATATGTGGCTGGAAAATGTTTAATAAGATCTTTCTTATTTGCAACATTCTTTAATTCTCAAGTCTTATGTGAAAATTACAGTGAGAAAATATATTGTACAAATATTTCCTGGAAACCTGTAAGTAAACCAAATCTTTCACATTCAGACATCAGTAGTTTTGTTAACAGCTTGTAGGCTTTGTTATGTCAATCGAATCATGTACAACTTGATTTTCTTTTGGGATGAGCACAGCAAGCTTTGGTTCTTTGTACCAGAAAATGGGAGCTGGAAGTATTTGCTCAGCATCTCTGAAAAAAAAAAACAACAAAAAAGCATATTTACTATTGACTGATGGTCACCTCTTTGGCAGAAAAAAAATTATTGAATGTCAGGGTAACTGAAAAAGTAATAATCTAGTAGTACTTCTAATTGAGAGAGTAATGTTTCAGCCAAATACCAAGTACTTACTCTTATTATCCAATGGGGAATTCTGCACTTCATTGTGTTACTCATTTTAAGATATCTGACGTTGGATCTGTTGTTTAGGATTCTTTGAGTGTTTTGGTTTAATATTAGTTGTTTACAGAGTGTGGGTTAGATGTCAAGTAATAATTTTCGTTATTGCTGAAGAATTCCATACTGCTGCAAGGAAAGAACTGTTCAGGAGATTCACTCCTCTTTGGAAATCTGTCTTGGAGTGCATCTATATTCAAATTTGTGTTTAATGAAATAGTAAAGGGACAATGACACAGAAGCTGTTACACTTGGGTTGGACAGCCCCAACTATTACAAACAAATTGGATTATGTTCATGTTGTAGCTTTGTTTTTTTGTGAGAAGTGAATGCAACCTGTCAATTAGATTTGCATACCTGCTGGGGGAAGGTTACTCAGGGAACCAGGAAGAAAATGTTTTCATGAAGGATATTCCTGACCCTCTATTTCTTTGTTTAGTAGCTGTAACACTAAGTTTGAAGTTTCCTTTTGTCTGACTGTGCTGAGGGAGGAAAATGCACTAACTTTTAGACAAAATTTAAAAGTACTTTAAAGACATTTAAATGTAGATTGCGAGTTTTACTTGATCATTTTGGTGTTCATTTCTTTCTTTTACTAAGCCCATATACTACCTAAGTCAACTGGGATTTGTAAACATACTCTTAAACAATGTGGGCATGTAACTAAGTAGGGCTGGTTTAGCATGCAGCATAGTGTAACCCAAGTTGCTCTAACAGATGGTATAAATCCACTCTAACTACTCTGTGCCTCAGAACTTCAAAATATTTTCTCTCTTCTATGAGAGATAACTCTTCTACCTGTCTTTACGAGGGGATCTTTTACTTCTCTGTGAACTGATGTTACTCACTTCACAACAGAATTGAGACCAAGTTTCTCAGAGAGTGTTTCAGCTGACTAATTGCAGTCTGTTAAGATGGTGCTCTTGAATCATAATCATTTTGAATTTCTTTTTGGTGGGAATGGACCAGATTGCCCTAAGTGTGAGTACTCTTGAAACCAAACCCTGGTTGCAGCCTTTACCTGCTGCCATAATACAAATAACTGCATGAACTGACAAACTTTACTCTTTCTGGTACTGCAGGAAAAGCTGCATTTGTATTGTGTGTAAGCATTGCATTTTATCTTCTTTGAATAGTAAACCCAGTTTATACCTTCAGCGTTCTTCTCCCAGTTCCTGTCTCTGTGTAAAAGCACCTGTTTCAAATTAATGGCTGTATTGTTCAAGAATCAGTTGGTTTGACAAAGGTTAGGGGTTGAAACGTGTATGCTACTGACATGCAGGCATGTAATGCATTACTGGTGTGGTATGCACAAACTCCACTCCTTGCCATTGTTTGGTGTCACTGCCCTAGCTCCAGTGATAAATGGGGAGGCTTAAACTTAAGTATGGGTGATGTAGGATGGCAGTTCATTTTGGATTTCTTGCATAACTTCCTGAATTCTGTAAGTCCATTTTACATTCAACAGCAATATATCAAAGTTGTTATTTTTTCTTTGACAGATAGAAATGCAGTAGGATTTCTGAGGCTATGGACTACGTTTGTAGGCAAGCTCTTTACCCCAAGTTCAATAACACTCACAACTGTTGAGGTGTGGCTTTTCCTTAGCTGTAGTCTGCAGATAAACCTCGAGTTGAATGGGAATAACAAGAATGATAAAATACTGACTTTAATTACTTACAGTAATCCTACGTAGTCCATTATTTAGGAGCAGTAGTCTAAGAAGGCCGGATAATAACAGGAGTAGAATTGAATAGTAATCATTTGGAACCATTCTGCTTCCCTAGCTGAAGCAAACATGAGTTGTCCACACATCCCTGACCCTGTCATTTTTATGGCTTATTCTTGATTCAGCTTTGCTAGCTGTGAAGTATGGACAGTAACCTTTCATTCATAGAAATGTAATGAGGATTTAATTGCAATGAACATTTAAAAACAACCTGAGGATAAAATGTACTGTAATATTATCTTTGATGAAGACAGAGTAACAAGATGATTAGTCTTTCAGATGCATCTTGTTAATCCATAAATTAAAATTATTCCTTACTACCTTCATTCTTGCTGCCTCTTGTGATAGAGATTTTGTAACATTTAAAAGGCAAGAATAAATGTGTGTAAAAGGCAATGTATCCAAGTCTTTTGGGCCTTTCCTCTCCACCTAAATAGGCCAAAGAAGCAGTGAAAGCTGCAGAATATTACTTGGCAATGTCATTCAATTAAATACTGTTTTCTGAAGGAGGAAAAAAAAGAAACAACTGATACTGAAGTCTGTGGTTCTCATGTGATGAAAAAGCCATCTGAGCTGGAGTCTTCCCAAACCATATAATCACATCAGTAGAGCGATATTCAGGGCAATATTCATTTTGATGTAATTTCACTGACTTCTTAATTTAATTACAACAACTATGAATTTGTCCCTCCTGGTGTCTGAAAGTGCACACACACGCACATACATACAAGCTGGCCAGCAGTTAGAGGGGTCACGGCCCATTTGTGTATGATTATGTCTGTGGCTGATGCTCACATTTCATCCCCCTATCAGATGTTCTGTTCTTTTACTAAAATCAGAGCAGTTTTGTTTTTCCCTGTTTTTTTTTTTTTTTTTTGTGTGTGATATTTTACCAGAGGATTGTTTTTCATTTTTGTTTTGTCTGTCTTTCTCTTGTGTATCCTAAGTTATAAAACCTTTTGTGCTAAGACTATTTCAAGAACAAAGAAGTATCTGCCACTGGTGTTGTACGTCTGCTTTGCCTCTGTTCTTACCCAATACCTAATCTAGTTCCATGTAGGATCAGTTTATGGGGAATTCAGGCTCAGTATGTCTTCTTGTCAGAGCTCATCAACTGTACTCACCATGGCCAATGGCAATCCGGTTCCTTTGGTAATACCAGATCACTTTAATTGCCTTTACCAAGTTATCTGATGATAATGTGCAATTCTGAGAAAACACTATTTGCAAATGGTTTGCAAATCAAGAGCAAATTCTCCAAGCTAAAAGCTTGATCTATTATCTTTTAAGGATGTGCTTGGTTGTCAGTGGTTGGGAAATTGTGTTGCCTTCATTCAGAGACTCCCTTAGCTCAAGCCTTACAGCTATAGAAAAAACATTCAGTCATCCCAAAAATAAAATACATTGTGATTCTGATGCTGTAATCAATAAACCACTGTGGTTTGTTAGGCCAGGGCAAGTCTTGGCAGCCGGTCCACAGAGCTGTGTCAGAGATTATTAATGTAATAGACTTAATTATCCTTTTGCTGATAAGGACACATGGTGATCAGTGGGGAAAAAAAATCCAAGATAATAAATGTTGCCGTTCCCAGAGTTTTGGGAATGTGGAGTTAATTCTCATTTTTGACTGCATCAGTCCTTTTCCTTGTTCTTGTCACAAGGTAGTTTATGAAATCACAAATACAAAGCAAGTCATCTCTGTCACAGTGCCATTCAGCCTGGCTTAACTGCGACTTCTGCACATCTGTCCATTGGCAACTCTAAAAGCACACAAAAAATAAAGCTAGAGTAGATCTTGATAATTTGCAAAACATGTTTGTTCCTTTTAACTGAAGCTTGTAAGATGTGAGTGGCTAGGTCTTACATTTCAGCTCTTGTGTTTGCAGTTTGTCATGATTATTGTCTGTGTTCTGTGTGATAATTGAAATAATTGCACAACTGGATTTTTGTTTATGTTCAGAGAGGGTTGTTTAGGCAGTTGTGAAGAGCTTTGGCAGGCTGTTTTGGGATGTTGAGCAGGGTTTCAGAGCATTTCAGTGAAGTGTGCAGTGTTGCTTTTTAGAGCTGGTCATTACAAAGACCAAAGCATGGAGACTTGTTATCTCACCCAACGCTTTTACCCCATTACGCTGTTCTCCGGAGTCATGTATGGGCTGTGGGGCCTGGCAGGCTGACTTTGGGACTGTGTGAATGTGCCTCTGTCAGAAAGCTGCCACGAGATTGTTCAGATTTCTGCAATTCTTGCTAAAGCTCCACTTTTCTATTGCAGAGAGTGTGAGGAATGCTTGCATTTTTATCGTGTACCAATATGCTGTCATTTTCTGCTTGGTCAGTAGTGATTCACAGTATGGAGTCTACTGAGAATGTGCACAGGGCTTTCTACAAAATATCAGTAGGCCACCAGTTTCAGTGTTGTGATTGAAGCTTGTAACATTGTCTCCTAGGCAAACAGTCAATTTCACCACAGTCTGTTATTGTTTTCCCTTCATTTTCTTTTTACCAGCCAATTAAATACTAAAGAACAAGTTGTGAAGTTTTATGCCTGCCTTAAGGACAGAATCCTGAATAGTGGTGCTCTTCAGGTACTACAGATTCATAAATGGTAGTAGAATGCATGAAAATAGTGCAGACTGTTTAAACACACTACCCTGTTTTGCTGGGTCAATAGCAGCATTGCCTGATGTTGAATTAGCTACACAGTATTAGCACCTCTGGAAACAAGAAGATTTGTGTTATAAAAGTTATCCAACTGAAACTCTCCCCTCACATCCCTCCAGCTGATAATGAAGAATGCAAGCCTTCAACAACTGCTTCACCATCCTTGTGAGGACGTACACTGGTATAACTATGCTGCATTTCTCCCAAATTACACTAATCTAATTCCCCATGTGGTGGCTTATCACAAAGTGAGGCCAAGCCTGCTGTACCTAGGATACTCTGATGTAGCTGTATAGCACAGTTTGTTTTTACAGACGGAGCTCTTTTCTGTTACAGTTGAAACCACTGTGCCCAGTTACACATAACCTACAAGGAAAAGACACCTTTGGCAGCCTAAATTTCTTTGTTTCCACTGGGATGGTTGGTTAGAAGTGTAGTTGTTTTTCTCTGTGTTACTAAAAGGTAGAAGGCTGCAGAAATGGAACTGGTTTAAAAATGCATTTTCCCCTGATTGGTTGATACTAATTTGAAAGGTGTGTAAATAAAACAGCAGAAGAGATGCTTCCTTCTGAAAATGGAGGGCATATGATAACTGGATTTTTTGTTATTGTTCTTGTGTTGTTTTTTGTTGTTGTTGTTGTTTTGTTTATAGGATTCCTCTATTTATAGTCAACCTAACTAATGGAATCAGAAGAGAGAAAAACAGTTAACAAGTAAACAGTTCTGTGCCATTCTGTTTATTGTGGGGAAAAGACTCAGAATGATTTTTTTGCAGCACTTCTTTCAAGCAATCTGCATCTCATACACGGCTCATTCTTAGTGTTTTTGAGGTCTGCACTTCAGATAATTAGTGCTTGGAGCACCATTGCAATTTTGGTGTTACTTCTCCCCCATCCCCCCAAGCTGAACACTGTGTCAGTTAGATGTTATGTTTACTGAGTGTTCTATCACTGTTCTTGTTCTTCAGTCTGGTATATGTCTGGGTGATCTGTTTGTTTCACTTTAGCATTCATCTGAATGACAAAAATGTTCTGAAATGCAGCTTTGAGTTCATGATGTGTACTGTCATCAAGTGAGACATTTCTATAGCAAAAAGAGTATGGTGAATCGTACAATACAATATAGGTGCATGTCTGCATCCTAAAACAATGAAAAAATGCCAGACACAACTAAGCAGAGGGGAAAAAGGACTTCTTTTCACTTGCTAGGCCTAGAAATTGTGCAAGTACAATAGATTTTAATATCATAGCATCTTTGGACTTTTAATAAGCTTTCTGGTAACGAGTATTTGACAGCTTGATTGCCTTTGATTATCACATTCCTTGAGATCTCTGTTCAGGAAAAAAAACTACATTTAAACAGGAATTCAACAGGCAAAGCACTGAACAAGGAGCCGGTGAAGTCTGCAGGATTTTGGCCTGTGTTTTTCACCTGGGTACTCACAGGCATAGGATAGACTTTGCATCTGTTGTATATGAGTGTTTTAAAATCTTGTGTAGGCCACTCCATTAAAATAACGCTGATGTATATCAGTGACAGAGTGGAGTCGAGTGTACTCCCAGCAGCCTTGCTGATGACACCAAGCTGAGTGGTGCAGCTGATACAAGGGAAGGAAGGGATGCCATCCACACAACCTGGACAAACTTGAGAAATGAGCCCACTAGAACCTAGTGAGGTTCAACAAGACCAAGTGCAAGGTGTTGCATTTGAGTCAGGGCAGTCACAAACGTGTACAGACTGGGAGAAGAACTCCTTGAGAGCAGCTCTGCAGAGAAGGACGTGGGGATCTGGGTGGATTAAAAGCTGGGCATGAGCCAGCAGAGTGTGCTTGCAGCCCAAAATGCCAGCAGTATCCTGGGCTGCATCAACAGAGGGATGGCAGCAGGGTGTGGGAGGGGATTGTCCCCCTTTATTCTGCCCTTGCCAGACCCTATCTGAAGTACTGCATCCAGGACTGGGGTCCCCAGGGCAAGAAAGGTGCAGAGCTGTTGGGGTGGGTCCAGAGGAGGGCCACGGAGATGATCAGAGGGCTGAAGCACCTCTTCTATGGAGAAAGGTTGAGAGACCTGTTCTTGTTTAGCTTGGAGAATCAGGGAGACTTCATTGTACCTGCTACAAAGCTCCTTTAAAGGAGCTTATAAACAGGAGGGGGCTGACTGTTTACACAGACTGGTAGCATGTTGAGCTTTGGCTGATGTTATCATGAGTGACAGAACATAGCTATAGGGCAAGGGGGAATGCCCGGAGGAGCTGTGGGTGCCCAATCCCTGGAGGTGCTGAAGGCCAGGTTGCATGTGGCTGCAGATGGTGAGCAGCCCAGGGCAGGGGTGGGGTGGAACTAGATGATCTTTAGGGTCCCTTCCAACCCCACCCATCCTCTGATGCTGTTTTATAATTCTGAATGGTGATTCCTGTCTTAATAACTTGTTATTAAGGACATCTGCTGCTAATTCTCTGTTTTTTCCATCATGGATTTAAACTTGAAAGAAAATATGTTTGAATTTCTAAAATTTTTATCTCTGTGGTACAGTGACTTTTGTTTTTTTTTGTTTTTTTTTTTCAATGTTAAGGTGTTTTTTTGTTTTGGTTTGGTTTTTGTGGCGAAAGTTGAGTGTGAAAGAGCTTCATGATAGCCATTATGTTTTTCCCTCAGGATAAAACCAAACTGTCTGATTGATGGAGGCTTGGAGCATTGAGAGATCAGATAAATACTGCTGTCTGGTTGTGTCAGAGGCCACGAGTTCCTGCGTTCCTTGTCGTATCAGCAGGGAGATCGTAGTTACAATTTGACTATAGTTTTTCTACATTAATCTCAGTTTGATTCTAACTTCTGAAGTCACCCAGAGTGAGTCTGATCTGGTCAAGCCAGAATAAGCTCTCAAATTGTTATCAACTGATGGAAAATATGAGTGAATTCAGAGTTAAGCAAGTAAAGCCAGTCATAGGCATAAAACAGCCATCAAATTGTGTATGATTCAGTGGGAGAGAAGGTCCACATGGTGAATCAAAACTGAATTGAAAGTAAATTTCAGGGCTTTTCTTTCAGTAGAGCTGGGGAATATCCTCAGAAGAGGTACAAGAACCACGAGTGGGAGGAGAAATTGACAGATGTGTATGTTGCATGATTGCTTTTGGATTAACACAAAGCAAAACACCTAGTAAGGAATAGATTTGGCCTGTGACTTGGGTATTCTCTTAGGGAGGGAATAGGATGAGTAAATAAAACCACGGAAGTGGCAGTGGACTCCAAACTCTGAAGGCAGTTGATGCTGTGGCCCATCTTACCGTGGCACAGCATGTGGTATGTTCATTAACGCTGTTGCCAACTGTATCAGCCTGGGTACACATATTGCAATTAATAACTGTGCTTTCTCCAGTTCTCTTTCTGGGGAAATCTGTGCTACTGTCGTACACCACAGAGAACAGTTACTATTTTGCAAAAGCTGCTGTTGGCTGTGGGAAAGTGACTCAAGTGCGTAGATTTAAACATGAGAGTAAACATTTGATGGGTTGCTATATAATATTATTTTTTAAATTGCTTTGTCTTTTGATAGTAGCAATTTGCTGCTGTTGATGATCACAGGCAAAATACAGTGCGTGTGCTGAGTCAAGAAGTGTTGCTATGTCAGAGTTGGCTCTGTAAGTGGGGTTACAAAATTTGGTGAAAATTCCTCATATAAAAACAGGAACTTGGTGATCATTTTAATTTTCAGTTAGGTGTGTATGAAGACAAAATCATTTTCTGTTAGTTCTTCTCATTTGTAGCTTATTGCTGCTGCTTCATTGCTGCAGTGTTCTTTGCTAATGCAGTAAATCTGGAGACCTAATGGTGCACAAGCCCCTCTGAGGACAGCACTGACTTTTAAAATATTCATTTCTATGCGGATCAGGGATATCCCAGTCTGGCTGTAATCAGAGAAAGAAGGAAGGAGACAAATAATCACTGAACATGACTGTTTAGGGAGCAATTTCTGTCAAAAAAACAATCAGCAGCAAAGGTGGATATGAGCTGGCGTTGCACCCCCAAGCACAAGTAAGAGTGATGTGGGCTTGTTTGATACTCATAATGGTATAATTGCTTCTTTCTATTCCTTCATCCTCTAACCAGCTGCTTCTCCCCTGCTATGCTGAAATGCCTGTTGTTTCTGTCTAACTGNTTCATTGTACCTGCTACAAAGCTCCGTTAAAGGAGCTTATAAACAGGAGGGGGCTGACTGTTTACACAGACTGGTAGCATGTTGAGCTTTGGCTGATGTTATCATGAGTGACAGAACATAGCTATAGGGCAAGGGGGAATGCCCGGAGGAGCTGTGGGTGCCCAATCCCTGGAGGTGCTGAAGGCCAGGTTGCATGTGGCTGCAGATGGTGAGCAGCCCAGGGCAGGGGTGGGGTGGAACTAGATGATCTTTAGGGTCCCTTCCAACCCCACCCATCCTCTGATGCTGTTTTATAATTCTGAATGGTGATTCCTGTCTTAATAACTTGTTATTAAGGACATCTGCTGCTAATTCTCTGTTTTTTCCATCATGGATTTAAACTTGAAAGAAAATATGTTTGAATTTCTAAAATTTTTATCTCTGTGGTACAGTGACTTTTGTTTTGGTTTTTTTTTTTTTTCAATGTTAAGGTGTTTTTTTGTTTTGGTTTGGTTTTTGTGGCGAAAGTTGAGTGTGAAAGAGCTTCATGATAGCCATTATGTTTTTCCCTCAGGATAAAACCAAACTGTCTGATTGATGGAGGCTTGGAGCATTGAGAGATCAGATAAATACTGCTGTCTGGTTGTGTCAGAGGCCACGAGTTCCTGCGTTCCTTGTCGTATCAGCAGGGAGATCGTAGTTACAATTTGACTATAGTTTTTCTACATTAATCTCAGTTTGATTCTAACTTCTGAAGTCACCCAGAGTGAGTCTGATCTGGTCAAGCCAGAATAAGCTCTCAAATTGTTATCAACTGATGGAAAATATGAGTGAATTCAGAGTTAAGCAAGTAAAGCCAGTCATAGGCATAAAACAGCCATCAAATTGTGTATGATTCAGTGGGAGAGAAGGTCCACATGGTGAATCAAAACTGAATTGAAAGTAAATTTCAGGGCTTTTCTTTCAGTAGAGCTGGGGAATATCCTCAGAAGAGGTACAAGAACCACGAGTGGGAGGAGAAATTGACAGATGTGTATGTTGCATGATTGCTTTTGGATTAACACAAAGCAAAACACCTAGTAAGGAATAGATTTGGCCTGTGACTTGGGTATTCTCTTAGGGAGGGAATAGGATGAGTAAATAAAACCACGGAAGTGGCAGTGGACTCCAAACTCTGAAGGCAGTTGATGCTGTGGCCCATCTTACCGTGGCACAGCATGTGGTATGTTCATTAACGCTGTTGCCAACTGTATCAGCCTGGGTACACATATTGCAATTAATAACTGTGCTTTCTCCAGTTCTCTTTCTGGGGAAATCTGTGCTACTGTCGTACACCACAGAGAACAGTTACTATTTTGCAAAAGCTGCTGTTGGCTGTGGGAAAGTGACTCAAGTGCGTAGATTTAAACATGAGAGTAAACATTTGATGGGTTGCTATATAATATTATTTTTTAAATTGCTTTGTCTTTTGATAGTAGCAATTTGCTGCTGTTGATGATCACAGGCAAAATACAGTGCGTGTGCTGAGTCAAGAAGTGTTGCTATGTCAGAGTTGGCTCTGTAAGTGGGGTTACAAAATTTGGTGAAAATTCCTCATATAAAAACAGGAACTTGGTGATCATTTTAATTTTCAGTTAGGTGTGTATGAAGACAAAATCATTTTCTGTTAGTTCTTCTCATTTGTAGCTTATTGCTGCTGCTTCATTGCTGCAGTGTTCTTTGCTAATGCAGTAAATCTGGAGACCTAATGGTGCACAAGCCCCTCTGAGGACAGCACTGACTTTTAAAATATTCATTTCTATGCGGATCAGGGATATCCCAGTCTGGCTGTAATCAGAGAAAGAAGGAAGGAGACAAATAATCACTGAACATGACTGTTTAGGGAGCAATTTCTGTCAAAAAAACAATCAGCAGCAAAGGTGGATATGAGCTGGCGTTGCACCCCCAAGCACAAGTAAGAGTGATGTGGGCTTGTTTGATACTCATAATGGTATAATTGCTTCTTTCTATTCCTTCATCCTCTAACCAGCTGCTTCTCCCCTGCTATGCTGAAATGCCTGTTGTTTCTGTCTAACTGCTGAGTAATGTAGGGCTAGTGAAAGGTGCCAGACCAACAGCAGCGGGATCTGCACTGCTTCATGTCGAGGCAGCAGCTACAGCCTGAGCCCTGACAGAGCCCCTTACTGCAGGAGGGAGGTTCAGCCCTGACCTACAGGGACAAATCACAAGGCAGGGGATCCTACAGGGCAGTTCAGTTCTTGGTGATTTTTGTTTGTCAGAACGCCAGCTGTGCAGTGAATTGCATGTTCTGGAAAAGCAGCATGTCTCTGCTTCCAGCCAGCGATCCAGACAGAGAGCAGTTCATAGGCTGAGTTATTCCAAATGGAACAGACCTTTGTGCCATGAAATGGGTTTTCTGTGAGTCTCCAGCCACTGGGAGCTAAACTGACTACCAAATTTATCTCATCTAGGCTTAATGAACAGTCATCAGGTAGTAATGATCCTACCAATCTTGATTTAAATAGCAAGGGTTGAATTCCTTATCCCTAGAGTAATTTTTTGTGCCGTTCAAGCCTCATCAAACTTTCTTGGTGGAAATGATTTAAGCTAGTACACTGTACTGCATGTTGGCAGGCAGCTAAGGGAACGGTGCATCAGTTACTGTTGCTCACTGCTAATGCATTAGATCACAGGAACTTCCTTGTGTGCCTCAATTCTTGCAGGCAGATGTATAACTCCAGGCTTTCTCTTTCAGTGCTTCAGGATAACAACACACCAAGGGTGTATCTGTCAGTGCCACCTCCTGTGTGTAAACCCTTTGGATTTTTTTGAGAAAGAGTTGAACATTCATTTTTATAGTGGAGAAAACAAATATACATGCACAGAACCGTGTCTTACTTCATGTGAGGAAAGTAGAACAGAGGCCACAGCAACCCCAGAGCTGGCACAGCTAAGAAATGTCGCATAAAAAATTAAAGAAAGAGGGCTTTATTTGGATCATGTCTGTATGTAGGTCACAATAACTTAAGAGAAGGCACCGACCAGACAAAAAGCTTTCAAAAAAAAAAAAAAAAACAACAAAAAACACCCACTATTATAGAAGGGTTCTTTTTCAAACAGATGACTGAAAATTAGTGCTGAAAGAATTTCAGTAATCAATGCTTTTATCAGTTAGTCATGTTTCCAGTCACCAGAGACTGAGTAGAGGAGGACCTGTACTGGCTGTGTTCTCAGCCTGTCTCCTGCTTGTGAGCTTTTCCAGTTCACTGCAGCAAGACACTGTGAAGCTGATTCAAGCCATTTCTCTTCCTGAATTGTTGTGCTTTGTTGACCCCATATAAATCAAATCTAGCTTGATCATCCTTCCTGAGGAATAAAGAGGTAGATACAAGTCAGCTTCACCTACTTCTCACTGCAGCTCCTTGTGCCAGCCTTGCATTTCTGCTTTTCCTCAGTCCCTAATTACAGGATCTGAACAAAAACCTCTCCTGCTGCTCCCAGGTTTGTGAATATCACTCAGTGACCAATAGCCTGCTCTGGTGATTCTGTGCTTCTCTGCAAGAGTTACTCCTTTATAAGTGGATCTACATAGCCAATGCATCATTTCTGAACAATCTACTTTTGAGCTTAGAGGAGCCTGAAGAGGGAAAGGAAAGCAGATCTCTTGCCTACCCATGTGGCCAGCCTTCATGCAAGTGCTACAATAGCAGCATGTACCAGTAATGTAATAAGCTTTTCTTTTAGGATGAGAAACTGGAGGCAGTGATGCAGCTGTGAAGAGTTAGGGTGCAAAAGGTCTTAAATGCATCTGGCCAAAGAGCTCTTACTGACACCTGGGTTACAAACAGTAATGCTGTGCGTGTTATGGGGGAGAAGAGTACACAAAGGTGTAAGCTGGACCTAAGGGTACAAATTTCTTGTACAAAAGCTCTATTAGACATGTAGATTTTTGTTTTTGAAATCAGCAGTGGAAAATTGTTTTTCCTTGGCTTTAAAATCTATTTGGGCACCTAGATTCTGTGTTACAACCCATTTGTTTGATTAGCAATTTATTTTTTTTTTTCTATACCAGTGTCTGGAGGCAGCAGTAACTGTAACCCACTGTACAGCAGTGGGGAGGTGTTTTTATATTTTTGTAACGAGTAGTCTTTTCACAAAGATTAAGACTTTTGAGACAAATACACTCCTTCAGCCTCTCCTTATATGTTTTGCCCTTAAATGTAGAACATTTCCATAGATGACAAGGTGAAAGCTGGTCTTAAAAATGAAGCAAAACCAGAGGTGTTAATTAACAGCAACTAAAGCTATACTGCCATGTTTCATTGCTGATTCCAGTGTTGCTCAGTGGGAGATAGGCTCCCATTTTAGATTAGCTGTGAGGTTTACCATGTAGCTTTATTTCCCTATCTTATTTTCCCTGTTCCTGTTGTACTTCTGTTTGGAGCAAGTCTAATTCCTCTACTACGGAATTCACTTTTGTTTTTCCTCTAACCCATCTGCCAAAATGAAAGTCATGAAATACTTAATGCTATTATGTAAAACTTCACAGTAAACTTGCATCAGCCAAACGTTATAGGGAGATTAACATAGCAGGATGAATTATATTCTCTATCTTTAAGCAGTTGTTTTGGCCTGCCTCTTTTACCAGCTCCAGAATATAGGAGTCTAGTGGCTTATATCTAGCCTACCCTTGGAGACTATCTCACAGTCACAGCAGCTCACAAGAGAAACTCAGCTTTTGTAGCAGATGGTGAGAGCTGATTTTCAGGTGTGCTGAGTAGTAGTAGTGAATCCACATGTCCTACCTTTTGACTTTGGGAAGATCAATCATTTGTGAAGGTTACTGACAGCTTGATGAAAAAGTGCATTAAAACTGTAAAGAATTAGTCATTAGTAGTAACAGATGGCTTTAAATTCATATTTAAAGGCTTTAAATTTATATTTAATTCCCAGAGACACACCTTGCAACTCAAATCAGTATCAGAATGTCTTTAACATGTATCTCTCAGCATTAGTGAGTTGACAAAGATTTCTATGCTGTAGCCTGATTATTCTTTATTCACCATCCTCTTTACTCTGCATGAAACTTTTCCCCCTCTCCATTTTGCTTCTTGGTAGGAAAACAAAACAAAACAAAAAAGCAAACGAGCACTGGGAAAACAGAAATCATCCCACCTTGAACCAAGGCAGTCCTTTTGCTTAAGGCCCCTGTGTGTTAAGTGAGCCAGCTGAAGCAAAGATGATAATGGCTTGCCTGCAGAATCTCATGAGATGCTTCTAGCAGATACACATAGCTTTTCATGTTTGTGGATGATGTGCTGCTTAGTAAAGGTATTATAGCATTTTCAGTTGCTAAGATGTGTCTGCATCTTAGTCTTGTAAATACCACAAAAAATGCCACTATTAGAAGTGCAATAGTCTTCTAGTTCCTTCTTCTGTCTCTCATGATGCATTTTGTATCTAACCTGGGAAGCTAGAGATTTTTGCACGGAAGTCCATGCGAGGCTTATTTGAATGTTTATTCCACCAAGGAACAGAATTAAGGCTTTCTCACTAGATGGCAGTGTGACTCAGACTGCTCCACCTGATGGTCAGCAGCTGCTCTGAAAGGCCGTGCTTTCCATGCAGGAAATCTCAAGAGATTTGGGGGTGGTGGTTTTAAAGCTGCTTCAGCACGCAAACTGCGGAGTGCCAATGAATACCCTGGGTGCTAGGATGCGTTCTTGGGGGATCCAAGTGGTTTGTAAGAATGGCTTTTGTTGTACTGAAGTGAAACGTGTCCTTCTCTGTACTGCTCGTGCACCATTAACCTGCATAAGTACTTCTAGTGTGGCATGTTATAAACATTGTGCTAGCATAAGAAAAATACACTTGAATATTGGTTTCCCTTGTTTGGCTTTCAGATTCTTTATTTTAAGCCAAAATACTTTTTTTTTTATTTTTTTGTCAGGTTTATAGGGGCAGCAAGTAACTTATCACTGTCACCAGATACCTGTCCATTCCATCTAACTGAGCAGGTGAGCTGCTGGAGCTGGGAACTGAGAAGTGGAGGAAATGAGAGGGAAGGAGTAAACTTAATTTTAAAATACAAGGAATATCAACTGCAAAGCAGATCTGCCTTGATGTATCTAATTTTAATGTTGACTGTAACAGAGATTCGTCAACTTCAGCTGAAGGAATCCTCTGGAGCAGCAGAATGAAACTGCTCCTGGGGCTTATGTGCACAGTGATAGCAGCAGGCTGTACAGGTGCAATAGGTGGAGGTGAATACATTTCAGGAAAATTAGTGGAAATAAAGGGCAATGTGCTGGAGAAACGGTTATACCCAAAAGGTGGATGGATGTCTAGTGTTGTAACAGACAGCAGAGAATCAAGATTTCTGCCTATTAATCCCATCTCGTATGACCTGGGGCAAACAACATGATCTGTATTTAAAGCACAGTGCTATTGCTTTAAAAATAAAGGGCTGGGGAACAGCAGTCTGGAAAGCAGGATGCATAATGAAGTATGCTGTGTTTATTCCATGCATGCTGAACTCTGGGTAACCCTTGCAGCATGGAAGTTCCCCTGACAGGCCAAGAGGGGAATTTGGCCTTTCTTTAGCTCAGCTGCTTTGTGTGTTTGCTTCAGTAACCACTGATGATCCAGATACAGAGATGCTGAAGTTACAGAAGTAAAGACACATGAAAATAAGGAAGATATGAAACTAAGTGTTGTAACGTGGGGAAAAATGAAGAGCTTTGGGTTTTGTTGTTGTTTTTCTATATTTTCCATGACAGAAGTATGAAAATGTGCTGATGTTTTCCCAAGGGACAGTGCATCCTGAAGTAGGAGGATATTTCTCTCAATTTATTTCTTTTTACCAGGATACCTAGAATGTTTTCTTTTGAAGCCTATAAAACAAATGTATTTTTAAATGAGGCTCTGTCTTACTGGATCTTCAGGTTAGCCTCTAGCTCAGCACCCCATCGATAGTTTGCATTTCCATGACACAACATGGACTAAATTCTACAGTGTATTAACGAAAATGCTCTGGATGTCCTGAGCTAGGAGGAAAAGATGAAGGGGGAGAGTAGCACTGTTCTGTAGGTACAATTATTAAAATGCACTTGTATATACCTCATTAGTAGATTTGAAATCAAATATTTCAGACCTCTTAAAAATGCTTTTGTTTTAAAGCAAAGAAAAAAATAAATGCTGTTTGTAATGAAAACAAAACAAAACAAAACAAAAAACCCAGCCCTATGTAAGTTTTCCTGTATGTGGTTTGTACAAGCTTTCATGGAGTGTAACTGAGCATCTTCACTTTGTGATAAGCACTTTCTAAAGGGACAGCTTTAGCTGAGTATTCCATAGCACTACGTTGGCCATAGCAGTTTAAACTCCACTGAGTGCTGGTGTTATGTCAGATCCTTCCACGTCTCTCTGGATTGCTGTCCCTCTTCCAACACAGTGATTCCTGAAAATAGGAGAAAGATAAGGAAAAGACAGAAGCTCTTGATATCTTTGTTCTTCCTTGAAACATTACTTAATCTTAATAAATCTTTCTTTAAGCAGTAGAAATCTGAAATGGAGACAAATGTAGAAGTCAAAAGGGCTTATGCTTTAACGTATGTTCTCTTTTAAAACATCACCTTACCAAGGCAAATTAATTTTCAGTATTAAGCAAATGTGACATTAAGTGGAGCTAATGGAGATGGAGTTCTGTGAAATGCTGAATGTATCTCCAATTTGTGTTAGATTCTCAGTTAACACAGGGAAATATTAAATATTTCAAGAGTGACTGGTAGTATTCTTGTATTAATTAGATAATGGACTTCTAACAACGAACATTGTATCCTTATTAACCATAGGCTGCAAAGTAGTAGTCTATGGTTAGTAAGCCAATCATGTGAGTGAAATTGAGAAAGGCCAAATAATTTATTGTAATTTTCACTTTTTAAGAACTCTCAGCTCTCTGTGTTCATTAATTTATAGACTTTGGAAATCTGTCCTGTACAACAGGTAGCACTTAAACTGATTTTATTTTATAATGTTTGGGAAGAAACAGAGAAGCTCTTAGCAGAATTCCTACAGAAATAACAAAACACGGTTTTATGTGTTGTTTATTATTGACTTCAGTAAACTTAAAGGCAATCTTTGAGCTGCATTTCTCCAAGAAAACGCAAGCCAACATTACGTAGACTAAGTCATCAGTTGCTGTGTCTCTCAGGTGGCACAAGCTGCCAACTGGTGCCCAGTCATAGGGAGCTGCAGGAGAGAAGGAAAAGAAGGGCATCAGTTCAGTGCATATGAACATGCAGAAGGTCTAATTCTGATATCAGAAAATTGTCCAGCTATCATGAGAGCTGTGCTGCCAGCAGTCTGCAGAACTCATCTGTAGTGTGCAGAAGCAGGGCTAGTTCGTGAAGCATCTGAGCCTGGTTTCATCCCTTATTTATCCCATTGTCTTCTAAGCCTCATTTAAATAAATTTCTGTTGTGACTGTGTGAGTTTTGCAGGTAAATGAGGAGAATGAAAATAGAAGAATTCTGGGGCATTATTGATGCCTTCAAAACACAATGTGGCTAAGGAAGAATTTAAATTTGGTGGTGGTGGTATGTGTCAGTGACAGTATATTGCAGAAAGATGCATTCAGTCACCCTCCCTGCCAGCAGTTGCTGCTAATGTTAACTGCAAGTATGGGGCACGTTCATTTTATACTGAATTTCAGCCTTTTTCCCCCTTTGGGTGGCGCAATCTGAGCAGTCCTCATTGGATTGCTTAGAAGACCACAGTCATGTGACAAGCCTCTGAATTAGATTGTTACCTTGAGAATAAGCTCCCACTTGAAGCTGTGTTGGCCTGATGCATCACTGAGTGAAATCACATAGATACTATCAAGTAATAAAATCTTTATAACGCATCATGTGAACCATGTAGATAAAGGGGACATGGCTATTATTTTTTGGTCAGAAAAATCAGAAGGTGTGGTTGTAATGATTCCCATCTTCAGGGATGTCAGGCAGGAATTTTTTAAGCCGTAGCTACGTTCTGTTAGGGACTTCTGGTGTATATGTATGTGGAACTATATTCATAGAATCCTGTGAGTTGGAAGGGACCTTTAAAGGTCGCCTCTCCTGTAATGACACGTACAGCTTGACCAGGTAGCTCAGAGCCCCTCCCAGCCTGACCTGAATTACAATCTGCGGTTTAGCAACTTTTTAATTAGGCTTAAACTCCTGAAGTTCAAAATGTTTCATAGTGACTTTTAGTCCAAAGATGGTATTTTGGGGAGATCTTAATAGGTTTGTGGGAGCCAAACTGGTAATAGCCAGAATCATTTTTTTATTATTCACTTGCAGATTGCCTGTGTCAAAAGTGGCGTGACAAAAACCTTTGAGTCTTCTGTGGTGGTCTGAGTTAACTTTCTAGTTCTGGTCTCAATCCCCATTACCATTGTTTTGGAGGCAATTGATAAAAACAGCCTAAGAGGACCAATGAAAGGGAAGAGTCCTGAGGACGATTGGATGTAGAAGGTGTTGCCAATATCAGTTGAACTCTAAATCTAAAATATTTTAGTATGTACTGTCATTACCTTTTATTAAAGGTGGGTAGCGTACTAGAGAAACTTGTTGAGCAGGAAAATGTTTTGGGTCCTAATCACCTCTGTTCCACAAAGGTTATCTGAAATCAGGGGAAGTGGAGAGGAGTACCAAGATGATTAGAGTAAGTAGTCTGTACCTTCTGAAGTGTCTAACGGAGTTTGGTGTGGCTTAGCCTGATTGCTTTAGTTTAGCAGAGTAAGTGCTCTCTAAAGCACTTTACCTCCAAAGTCAGAAGAGGAAGTGTTGCTTAAGAGAAAGGGCAATGCTGGCACAGATACAAACATGTTTAGAACAACTGTGAATTAACTTAAACTAGAAATTAAACAAGAAAATTTACACACCAGAGAGTAAATGACCTGCTTAAATAGCGAAGATAAACACTTCTTAGAATGCTGTAAATTCTAAGAGGTTGGCACGATTACTGATATCCCTCCCAATTCTTGGTTTCGATGCTTCTGACTTAATTTACCTTGGAGTTGGATTCTGAACAGCCAAGGTGAAATACTAAGTACTGAGAATCTGAGCCTTAAGCTCACAGAAAAGATGATTTGTTTGAGCTGAACTGGGCACACATCAGTTGCTCCAGTAGCATGAGCACAGTTTGGATTTTGCCCTACAGGGCCTTGTTTACAATCATCAGTTCAGACTTTTTTTTTTCTTTTAATATGGATAATAAAGCATAACTCAGGTCATGATTGCAGTGAGCATTTTTCAGTGGCATAACCACCTGTGCAGGTATTCCCTGAGCTGCTTGTGCCCTTCTCCATGCCAGTGTTTCCACTATGCCAATACAGCTATTGCTGAGGTCATCAAAGCACTGATCCATCTCTAAAGTACCTTTTTATTTATCTTTGTAGTTTTAATTCAAACCAAACCTTTGCTCTGGTTGCTTTGTTACTGCATACTGTTGTGTCAGCATAAAGCAAGAGATGGCTCAAGAACAGCCACAATTTAAGCACTGCTGTTATGTCCTCAGGCTGCTCGCAGTCACTGTGTGGTTTGCAGTCACCTCTGGACCATTGAAAGGGCCCAGTATTGGTGCTGACAGTGTCATTAGTCTTCCCATCCTCTCCTGTACCTCCTATTGTTCTGGCAGGGTACGACCATACATACATTGGGACAGTTCAGAGAATGGAATCAGCTGAAAACTAGTGAAACCACCTGAGAGCTTTCTGCCTTTTTAGTTGCCCAACCAGACCTCAGTCCCATTGAAAAGATGCTCAGGAATGCCGGTCAGGGTCAGTACAGCAAAACCAATCACTTTTTACAGAAACTCCATCAGCTTGAGCCAACTGATCCATTGTTTTCCTCTCTAGGTGGTGCATTTCTGGAGATCCAAGAAGACTGAAAGTTTTCCTGATATAGTGCTTTGACTGAAAAAAAAATGTGAATTTCCTTTCAGAAGCTCCCCAAAATTTCTCAAGGATCCGAGCCTTCCTCCCCTGCAAATGTTCCCATCTCTCGCCTTCTGGTAGGATTTTTTCTTGTTTTCTTTAATCAGATTCAGACCTTCAGAATCTCACATTTAGGGCAAGGGCAGGGTCTCTACTAAGTCACCTGTAGAAGTCTTACAGAGCTGGCCAGGGGGTTTCTGTTAAATGGTTGGACTTCATACAAGCTCTTCAGTATTTCATCCACATCTTGTTGGTAATTACTTTTCTACTGCTTATGAGTTGAGAATAATAACACCGAGTACCATGCTGAATGGATACTTAATAGGGCAAAATTATAATACAACTCTCATGGAGTTGCACATTACATTAACGCCAAATGTGTTCATTCTGAATTCATTATGAATGATTACTCCGAATACCAAAGGATTTAATAATAATCATTAGCCATTTGCAGTGAAGGGCTGTTGAGTTGCCAGATACAGCTGTATTAAGAATTTACAAGTTTTCCTGATCAAGTTTCATTCTGACAGAATCATTAGGGGTAAGTTTCTTTTCACTGGAGAGCTCCTGCTTTTATTCTGGGTCTGTACTCCTTGTTCAACTGCATTCCAGTTTTAAAAGCACTTCAAAGGTAGTCACTCAACCTTGTTCATTCACTAATGGAATTACTTTCCTTATCTCCGTTTTGTCTTTGAGTGTACATCAGTTGGCTTTATACAACACTTCTGAAAGGTTAATAAACTTTAAAGCATGTTGGGAGACATTCAAGGGCAGGGTAACTCCAACATGACAAAAAGAATGTAAAGGCGTTATATTTATGACTCTGTGGCGAGTAAATTCTGAAAGTAAAGATATCCTTGGCCTTTGATTTTGTTCCTGAATGTTCCTCCTGTTCCCACTAGCATTTGAAAACTCAGCTGTTTTGCATATCAGAGGTAACTGACTTGGGAGGCAGAGGGAATTAACTGCTTGCTTTAGATGAACTTTTCCTTTGGGTATAAGTTTTCATGAGATTTTTATTTCTTTTGAAAACTTACTTGTGCTAAACATCAACAGCAGCCACAGTTTCAATTTGCACAATCTGAATGAATTAAAATACAGCATGGAGCCTTTCTATGTAACTTCTCACTGTAATTAATTGATTCTTTCCCAAAGTCCTGGCAGCTCAAATCTGAGGTTTGCCATGTGCTGATGTTATATCAGTGATTCACAAATGTTTCTAAGATCGATGAGCTTGACTGTGAATGCATGTCTTGTGGTTGTTTGGTTTGGTTTGGTTTCTTACTATGTCAGACAAATTGAATGTAAAAAGCTTGTGTATACCTCTTCCTTGCCTTCTGTCTGCTCTGTATAAGCACACACAGCCTTGTTTGTGTTTCTGTGACTGCTGTATCCGCTCAGTAGATTTCATAAATGCCAACCTGTCACAAATAACATTTGCACATAAAGTTAGATTCATTGTATTGTTTTTGCTGAAGTTGTAGCTTCACTGGATTTAGGGGAGCCAGCAGTTAGCCTCTGACCTATGACATTCTATTAAATATATATGAGGCAGTCCTGTGTGCTGCTGATTGCCAAGATAGCAATAAAACATATTTGTGCTTAAGCAAAGGCTAACAATGTATGGCATTTCAGTGATGCCATAACCTAGCATTTAGGAAAGCATTGTCCTTTAGAAATGTGTCTGAAAATGAAACATATGAAGACAATTGTATAAATCATGATCCATTTAACATGACTTTTTTGAGCTGATTGACTGGTTCAGGTGGAGTGCTGTTTTTTGGTTTTTTTTTGTTATGCAGTCAGAGAATAAGGAGATTGGAGTTTGATCTTGAATGTTCAGCTGTGGCACCAGGATGGTTACAAACCCTGGCATGCTATAACTGAAGCCGGGGGCTTATATGGATGAGGCAGGGCTTGATGCAGGACACAGTCCTCCCATGGCAGGCGGACCTTGGGAGCTGGCCACCAGATGGCATGATCTTCTGTAGAATAATTCTTTGACCTTCATAAAGAACAGCTGCATATCCTTCCACTGAAAATAGTAGTGCCAGCTACAATTAATAAGGTTTTAAATGTTGTTTTAAACTTCTGCACCTGAAGCTTTTTATTCTTTTGTCTTTCTCCATTATAACTCCTATGTCATGACTTCTGTTTACACCTTTTATGTGAACAGGGAAACAACCTTTTTTTTTCCATTGGTCTTAGATATTGCTGTTAATTCAGTCAGGTTTCAAATTCTGTTAAGTAGAAGTATAACATACACAAGGATGCTTGCATCAGTGTGCAGGTACCTACACAGTAGTAGATGGAGTGGATTAAATACATAATAGAGTGTACGTGTATTATGAAAAAAGACATAGATAATAGTATTTTAATTTATTCTTTTTTTAACTGGGTCATTCTATACCACATTGCTCAGTGCCCAGCCCACCAAGAATAAAGCTCTGCCATAGAGGTATGCAGAAGTAATGCCACAAGCTCACAGCTCTGAAGAGGCAGGAAAACCATGAATATTGTAAATGATAATGTAGGGTCATCAAATGAATACAGTTTTTAGTTGACACTGAAGAGGGAGGAACTTGGTTAACTAACCTTAGCAATTGTGCAAGTGACCATAACCTCATTAAAATCAGAGGATCTCCATCCCTTTATTCTTGGAATAAACATTGTCCAGATTCACTATTTGAAAGACTATGTAATGAAATCCTGAATTCCCCAATACTCTCTTGAATTTCATTACATTTTATAACAAAAAGGGAGAACATAAAGTGAGGATTTAATTCAGAATGAGTGAGCAGAAAATGGATGTAAATTCGCAGTGCATGCGAAAAATTCCTCTGCAGAAACAGGTACAGAAATTTGCTCAAAACTTGTTCTAAACTGTTCTGATCCCAAGCTCCCAGGCAGAGTAAGCACGGTTATTAACACCATATAGATTTATTTTTATATGGAGATTTGCAGAATATTCTGCAGCTAGCACGTGCGGTGTAGTGTACAACTCTTTGGAGGTGAATAAACCCATACTTAGAGGGACCCACCCAGTCAAGTGTAGCTATTCACCTGTAATTCACTGTACTACATGCTGGCTCCATGCCTCCCCCATTCCCACTGCAGACAAGCTTTACTGTTTTAGAGTTGTGGAGTTGTCAGCATTTTTATATCACATCATAAGATAGTTATCAGTATAATTTAACCTTTATAAAGAGGGAGAACATAAAAGCTCAAATATTGTTCCTATAATGTGGTTATCTTCTTCCTGTTAACAGAGCTGTGCCATTTTCCTTATCCAGTTTGATCTATCCTTCAAGGTTCGTGTGGTGTTACTGCACCAATAGCATTGGCCCTATTAAGTTTAATGTAAACAGATGGGTTTATGGCTGGAGTTCATTTACCTTCTTCACAGAGTGTCTCTCTCTGAAACATTGAGAGCCTGGTGCAAGGCAGGGGCCTTCATTGCTGAGCTAACCTGAGGACAGTGTCTATCAGTGGTCCCCAATCCCAAAAGCACAGTGGATGCTGGACATTGGACACCTGTCAGTATAGAGGGCGTGCAGAACCACAAGCGAAGTGCAGAACTCTGAACCAGAGACCTACACAGCCAGCTGTGCACATCAGTGGAACAACTGCAGGACTCACTGCGTGGCTGTGTAAAGTAATTAGCTGACCAAAGCTCTCCTTGTCTGCTTCTAGCAACTTGTTTATTATAAGAATGTTTAATTTAATGTGCCATTCATTCCTTGGGCACGGGATTTATGCATGGACCTAGGGTTTCTTACTGGCTGTGTCATCCATTGCCTATATTACATGCTCTGACATGTGTCACTTTTTTTTTTTCTTCGTGTTTCAGCCTGCTCAAGTATGCATTAGGGTTAATGATGCCTTCCTGTAAATAATATTTTAGAATCTATGTTGGAGTGAAATTACAAGTGTTGTTTTTTTGCCTCTATTAATGGCAGAATTTACACTGTTGTAGCTTTACCAGTGCCTACTTAGCTTTACCATGGCGGTAAGAACAGAGGTTTTTGTATGTGCAACCACTTCATTGTTTTCTGCGCAGATACACTACTTTATCTACTCAAGGCCTAAGAATCTAGGCCTGGCTGTTAAAACATGTTCCTTTCTCAGTTACCTGCTCCTGCACAAGTTTGAGATTGAGCTGAAGAAATATAGTTAAAAGAAAATGTGTTAAATGTAGTTTTAGAACAGATAGAATCATTTGACAGACACTTAAGTCAGGTGCAAAGGTAACACTGACTGCAAAGCAAGTTCTTCTCTCTTCTAAATCCTTTGCATTTGTAACTGATATGTATTTATATACATGTACATACCCATACAAACAACAGCAAAACAGTGAAGTACTTTTCTCCTACACCCCTGTGTTTTGAATGCTGCTCACAGAACAGGGAGAACATTCACAGAGGAAAGGTATATGGCTCCCTTGTATTTCAGGCGGGGAGACATCCTTTTAATTGCCAGCAGACAGCAGATGGTATGGCTTTTGTGGCGTCACGAACTCCTGCACAATGCAGTCAGCCGCTGCACAGCGTGGTGCGATTTAAAGCTGAGCGAATATGGGGGGAGTGAGGGGTTAGGGGTGGGAAGGCAATAATTCCTAGGACATTTGTTCCATTTTTATTTTACAAATTGACCATGATTTTTTTTTTTTTATGTTTCCCTTTTGTTCACTTTCTGCATCTGTTCGAGAAAACTGCTTTCCCACCAAGAGGCCATGCCAAAACAAATAGTTTTGAAAGGATTGTTGTCAACTTCAAAAAACACATCTCTGTACTAAAGTTTTATATCTTCTTTTTAAGAAGGTGTAAGATTTTGAAGTTAACTCTCTCAGACCTCAGAAGAGAAAGTAGGTGGGGGAGAAAAACGGAAATAATATAAGTTTCAAAGCAATAAACGCTAGGCATGATCTCTTCTAGTCCACAGGTATAATCTCTTACAGAACTGATTTGATTTCCAGAAGTTTTTGGGGTCCAAGAATATTTTTCATTCTTCTTACCCGATTCAGCCTTTTATCCCACTAGTCAGTGTGTTGTTCTGGTATCCCTCTCACTTTGTAAGGAAGAATTTCAGAACTGCAAAGATTTTCCTGAGTCAGGAAAGGTTTTCCTACTCAAACGTCAGGTGCCCTGTGTATTCCAGTGCCACGACACTGTTAGCACATAAGTCCTTGGAAGGCTTTTGTTCAGATTAAAAGTTGGTCTGTGTTGTTGGCCAGTGGAGCAATGCACAGCAGCTGGGATTTCCTAACCTGCTCCTGTATGCATTCTAAATTACCCAATGAGCTCTCTGACTTGTAGCATCTTACACAAATCAGAACTCTAATTCTGCATTTCCCAAATAAGAATGTGTTTTTAAAATGTTTGTAGTTAGTGTAAATATTCGCCATACTAGCACTTCATACTCCAACATGAAGTGCTATTTGTCTCCTGATGATGAACATGGTGCCATCTATCAACATATCAAATATACTTCATATCCAAGTAATATGATATATTTCACAGTTCTTTTCTTCATGAGGGGATAAGGAAGGATTTAGAACTGGAGTAATTTACACAGAATCTTGGCACTGCCCATGTCCTGGTAGAATTACTTAGGAATCTGTGCAGCTTGTTTCTTATTTTCATACATTAACTAATACAAGATGTACTTCCAAATACAGCAAGGTTGTGATCTAAGGTCACTGCTTTGAACACGTTTTCTCTCTGATTTATTGTAACTTATTTTACCATTATACCACTGTCTGCAAAATCAATGTGATCTTAAAAAAAATACAAACCACTTTCTTTAAATATGCACAAAAACCAAAAGCCATCTTTTGCCCTTGATTTCTGCTGATCTCCAGATTAGTTGAGGATCTTTTATTGAATTATAACCTTCATTTTCATACAGGTCAATGGCATCCATGTTAGTGACTCACATAGATCATAAAAGTACATTTCCAAGGGGTGTGACTACAGGTGGGCTGAACAGCTTGGTCTGGCTTATAAAAACACGGTCCTCAGGCCATCTGCACTTATCCATTCCTTTTTGTTCCAGCAGCTATTCTGCTCTACTAGCCACATCACCAGGGCAACATGGCATTCACAGGCAAATACGAATTTGAAAGCGATGAGAACTACGATGACTTTGTGAAGAAGATTGGTAAGTATGTCTTGGGGTGAGTCTTAAAGGTTATAAATTAGCTAGAAATACTTGTTTAAATTAAGCTATTTATTGAAATGTGCTGAGATCAACAGGAAATAAAACTGGTCCAAGTGCTCCATACTTCAGCAAGAAGAATCAGTTCTCGTTCTTATTAAGAATCACTGTCATCTGCAGGAAATAGTCCTGTTGTACAGAAGTTATTCCTTTTCAGTGACAGCAGAATGAAGGGCAAAGATGTTTGCAGTATAAAGATAAGAAAGATATTTTCTTCTTCCCTAAGTATTCATAAGTGAAAGTGTAAATCTTAAGTATGAAAATACTTGTCAGTCTTATACTGGAACAGGTTTCTCTGAACCCTTTCAGAAAACTGCATAAGGCAGTTTCTGAGATCGCCCCTGGAAAACTCTTAGGAACACTATGATCTGTGTGGATAAGTTCAGGACTTGTATTCAGTTATTTAAGAAGCAAATGCAAATAGTAAATAGGTATGCAGAGCTGTATAGCAGAGGCACAAATTCATTCATATGAATTGCATGTATCTGGAGGTGTAACCTAAGTAGAGAGATGAGAACATTTATATATACCTCCATCTATGTGTTTATCATGTACCATTTCTAAGGGAAAAGAGAGCAAGATCAAAACCTATTGTTTTAGTAAATGCATTGATTTCCCTGTATCTTTCTTTATATCAGTAATTTAAACACAGAAACAAAACCACAAATCAGATACTCAGACATCAGTGTCTGAAAATAAACATCCCAGTAACATGCTTTACTTCAAATACAGCTGATATTAGATTTGATACACTGCATTTTTCTATTTCTTAAGGTCTCCCTGCCGACAAGATTGAAATGGGAAGAAACTGCAAAATAGTCACCGAGGTGGTGCAGAATGGAAATGATTTCACCTGGACGCAGCATTTCCCAGGAGGACACTCCACCACTAACTCATTCACTATAGGCAAGGAAGCAGACATGGAGACAATGGGTGGTAGAAAGTTCAAGGTAATTAATTTACCCTTTGAGTTCTGTGTTTAGTTGTTGTTGCTTTTTTTAATATAGAGTAAAAATCAAATCTGTTTCATGTCCATCTTCCTTAACCTGTAACTTCATCTATCATTGCTTGGACGTCATATATATTTTTTCCCTGTTCCTTGATGTCCTAGCAGAACATCTAAAGCTAGGACTGCATTTTGATGAGGGTTAGAACTTCAAAACTATTAACTAGTAAAGAATGAGGGCATGACTCTTGTCATGGCTCAAGCAGTCATAGTCCTCATTAAATCTCTGATGAGCTGGCTGCCAGCTGTCCTTGTCCAGCATCATACAGCAACAGGAGCACACTCTGAGAGGAGTGCTGTGGTCCTTAGCCTGACTGCAGTGTTCACTTTCTGAAGTTAAACTGTGTAAGGACTATGTAAAATGAAGATAAGTAAATCTCTCTATCATCCTTACTACTGGTTGCAACCTATGCAATTTAGATAAGTAAGATTGTACAACCGATCTGCACCTGACCAAAACTGTGATACCTGCATAAAATGGTTGCTTTGTTACCTTATTCATTTCTCACCTATTTTAACAGATAGTTTGGAGTGACTAAACTCCAGCACTAACCCTACAACAGATTTATCTATTAATGCTTTTTACTGAAGCGACAATTGCACTGGGGAAGCTCTGACAACATGAGAATGGCAGTAATATTGCATGATTTCCAGAACGCTTTTTAGTCATACCATTTTAATTATATGGGGGAGAAAAGGAACATTTGTCTTTGGTTTTGAGAAATCTTTGTGAAGTCTGATGTATGGAACAAAACAGTTTTACTAAGCCTACTTTACAGTTTTGAAGTACTACAAATACTGCCTTACTTTTGGCCTTAGGATCTTCAGCAGTCCAAATCTACTAAGTAGCTAAACCCAGAGGCAGGATAAATGACTCTCAGCAGTGAAACCACTGCCTTTTAGTACAGAGTCACTAAATCATACCTAAATTAGTAAGATTCTTTCCTTGTATAATAATAAATAAATAAACACTTTTCATTTCACAATTTTTTCCCTTCCCAGTATGACTAGCTGATCTGTCTGTGGTAGTAGGCTGACTGGTTATGCAGACGAGACTCATTCTGTGATAGAACTGTGTAGCTAGTTCTGCACAGCTGGTTTTGGCAGTCAGCTGAAATGCTGTAGGACTTGTGATCTTTGATTAGCATCCTGGCATAATTCTTCCATGCAAAAGTAGCTGTTAGAATAGTCCAGTTGGAAGAGACCTTCAGGACCATCTACTCCAATGGCCTGACCACTTCAGGGCTAACCAAAAAGTTAATGCACATTGTTGAGGGCATTGTCCAACTGCCTCTTGAATGGAGAGCCAGGCAGCTCTCTGGGAAACTGACACAGTGTTTGACCACTCTCAAAGTAAATAATTTTTTCCTGCTATTTTGTCTGAACCTCTGGCTGGTGCAGCTGTGTGCTGTTCCCTGTTGTTCTGTCATTGGTTACCAGGGAGAAAAGACTGGAACCTCTTTCTCCATTTCCTCTCAGAAATTTATAGCAAGTAGAGCAGCTGGCATAGATCATAGAATAAATGTGTGACTGCAAACTGTCCAGCCAAACTGTCCACTTAATGATCTGAGTGAACTCCAGTGCAGCTGAAGTTATGAAACTCAGGATCTAGATCTCCAGCTCATGGTGACTTTTATGCTGCTTGCAGACAGGTACTTAGTACCTGAGAATGGTACTTTAAAAATTACTCATACAGTTTCACTTTTGACTTCACTGTCAAAACAAAAGGACCACACAAAGAGTTGATAACTGAAAATACAGTCTGTAGTAAGATCATTTTTAGAGCTATGGGTGAATAGTGTCTGTGACTTATTGCCAAGTATGGAACTTAGAGGTATTGTTAGTTGAACATTTTTCTATTTATACTGTGAATGTTTAGATTTAGGAACTAAAGCACAAAGAATTTAGTCATCTTCATTAAACTGCATACATAATAGACAAGGTTTCCTTCTTTTAAAGGAAAAAACTTCAAACATAAAGTGTATAGCATAACTGATAACAGAAATGCCAGTAAGCTCAGAGACCATTAAACCTCTGTCTATTACAGGCAACTGTAAAAATGGAAGGTGGGAAAATTGTAGCTGATTTTCCTAACTATCATCATACTGCAGAGATTTCTGGAGGAAAGCTTCTAGAGGTGAGTTCTCAAATATCCAGATTATTTTGTTTAGGACTGCACATCTTAATTTTTTTCTTCTTTTAAGTTTTGAATTCAGGAAAATACTTTCAAAGAAGTAAAAAAACCAACAAAACAAAACAAAAAAAAAGCCCCTGTTTGTTAACTTTGTCCTTCTTTCTAGATAATCTCTTAAAATTCCAATCTTCAGTTCATATAACGTTTAGTTTTTTTTTTTTTTAATAATTTAGTAATGTCTTATATCATAGACACAGACACACAGTGTTAAAGCTGTAAGAGGCTGGAGCGTTCAGCTTGAAGTATTCCTGAGTTGCTGTGTCTTACTGACTACATTCACTGTGCATATGCCTAAAAAATAGGAAATAATGTATAGTTTTCCACCTGCACCTTGAAATGTGTTTGTACAAAATGCCATTAACTTTATTTTTAAAAATATCAGCTGTAACTCCTCACAGAATTTCTATAGAGCCCTTATCTATTTCTCAGCCTTACTACTAGAAAGAAAACTTTGAAAGAGCTTATATTATGAAGTGTCCTGTTTTATCAATGAAGTCACTTGGCAGTGGTAAATCATGATTTCTCATTCTCAAAAATCTTCCTGAATTGTGACTTACATGTACACAGCTGACACAGACAAAGTATGTCTTCAGCAATTAACTACTACCCACAAGGAAATTACCCTGTCAAGCAAGAAAAGATCACTATCCTGAAAAAGGATGAAAGGATCACGACCCTGGAAATGATACTGTCACTCTCACTGCTTTCGGAGAACAACCATCTGTCTAAAAACCTGATGCTAGCTTGGAGCTAGTGATAACCAAGTCTATGCATACAGTGTATTTCAGAGCAGACCTATCTAGCTTATTGCTTGTGTATGTTCTACTAAAAGGTAAATCTGCTTCAGTAAATGGCAGGTTCTGTGGGCAAGCTAATAGGTCTTTCCATTTGCGATACTGAAGCTTTAAGTCTGCTGTTCAACCACATTTTGGTTTGGTCTTTATTCCAGCTCTCTACTTCTTCTGGCATAACCTACAAGAGAACCAGCAAAAAGATTGCTTAAGGCATCAAAGCACCAAAGCCAGTCTTCTGGTACTCTCAAAAATACGCAGCAATACAAATAAAGAGTTGTGATCTACTTTGCTCTCCCTTTCTCTTTGCTTTACAAATGTGAAGGATTGTGTTTTGGAGTAATGTTACTCACACTATTGATGTTTATTCACTTCCTAAAGAAACACAAACTGGCATTTTATTTATACTGGAGCAGTGTCACTACTTGGCATGTTCATTGTCCACCATTCAGCTCCATTCAGCTTCTTTCTAGAGAGTCATCAGAGCATAAGACCTGAGGACCATCTTTTGCCTTACCACAGATTGGAAGGCAGAAATTTAGGAGCTTTAAAAATTAGAAAATCTGTTTTCACATTGCTCTCATGGTTACTTTGTTCTCATCAATATCTCTTGTTGATCCAAATTCTTCAAGGATGCTTAAGGTTTTATAAACAGATAAGTTGGAGTCTTAGTTCTTTAACACAATCCTTTCTGCAAAGAACACGTGGAAATCTGTTTCCTTGTACACAGTAAGAACTTGATAAAACAGTTTTTGCATGCAATGTTCCAAGTAATTTCTGGCCCACATCTGGTCCACAAAGATTTTCCTTTTCAGACTCCCACTATGAAGTCATTTTTCCATCTGTCTTGCCTTCTGGATCCATCTAGCTGCTTGCTTTCACCCTTGTTAATTAGTAACAAGCCAGAGCATGTGTCTTGTACACACAAGTTCATTTTCTGATTTCTCTCCTGTTCACGACTGACAATCCCAATATTTCAGGTACTTTGCAATAAAAAAACAAAAAAAAAAAAAAGAAGCTCTTAACTGTTTTTGTACTTTTCATCTTAACGGAGACTGTTAGTCTTTCCAGACTGCATTAGTTTATGTGAAATAGGCTACACACAGCTTATGCCTAGGTGTTGCTCAGTTAATTACTTATTTTGCACTGAAGGCAATGCATAATGCTGAATCCCTAAATAGAAAAACACGAGTCAAATCTAAAACCTGTTCTGTCTTAAAGGAGTCTTTTGGTACATGTAGCAAACACGTCTACTGCTTTAAAAAATTATTTCCAATTCAGCCTCTTCAGACATATGTAAGGGGTAGCACTCATTTGTTTTTCCCTCAACAAGAACACTCCATTTAGATTTCACACACATCCCACCTTCCTGTAATGTGGATGGGGTAGAAAGCAACACTAAGCATAGATTAAGTGAATAAAAGCAAAAAACAGAGAGCTGCAAAATTGGCCCATAAGGATAGGTCCATAAAGGTAGGCATAAAAGTAGGCAGACATTCTGCCACTTGCACAGATAGCTGTCTGAAAGCATCATGCTGTAGGCCCTGCTGGAAAGTCCTTTGACAGATAGCAAATAAGTAATTTCAGTTCTCATGTTCTGTACTGATAATAATTTTGCTTTTAAAGGGAATTAGAGTCATCAGAACTGGACAATAAAGCTCTCATTTTGAACTCAGTAACATTTGTGCAGGAAAGGGAAGCAACCTCTCTCAAGTCATGCTGAATGACTGGAAATACCATCATTAGAAACCTTCATTAAAGTATGAACATTAAAGTTACAATAAATACTTTGGACTTGAACAAATTGACAAACATTTCTGTTGAACAGAACTGCCTGCAACAGAGATGAAAAATGAAAAGGTGGACTTCAGTGCCAGGTTCTTAAACTCACCAGACACTCATCATCATTTTTATCGGAGTAAATGGGTTCCTGTGAAGGTTGGAGTGGGTTGGGATAGAGGGGGCAAAACAGTTATTTTGATATCTTAATTAATCCAAGTATTTTCAATTGTAAGGAAAAAAAAACACCAGTGTAACAAATTAACAGATCACAGCTGTTTTAACTGACAAGTTAATTAATTGGCAGTTGCAAAGAAATTGAAACAATATAATCAAAACTACAAATCAGAAATATTTCTGCAGCCTATGGTTCAAAGTGTATGAAGAGTACTTCTAAGAAACTAAGTACAATAGGCACAGTGCTATTTTTCCTGAGTATGTGTTATTTTTTGTTGTTTGTTTTTTAACTGGATATCTGTGCTCAAGGAAGTGCAGCCAAGGGCATTTCTGAAACTTCAAGTTTAAGAACATACAAACTACCACTATGTGCAGATGCAGTGTTACCTTGATGCAACTTCTACATTTCTAATCATAGAATTGCTCAGGTTGGAAAAGACCTTCAAAACGATCAAGTCCAACCACAACAAAACACTCACTACCCTAACTAACAACCCACTGCTAAATCACATCCCTGAGTGCCACATCCAGGGGCAGTGACTCAACCACTTCCCTGGGGAGCCTGTTCCAGCGCTTAACAACCCTTTTTGTAAAGTTTTCCCTTACATCCAACCTAAACCTCCCCTGCCACAACTTGAGGCCATGTCCCCTTGTCCTGTCACCAGTGAGAAGAGACCAACCCCACTCTCACTGCAATCACCTTTCAGGAATTTCAAGAGAGCAATAAGGTCTCCCCTCAACCTCCTCGTCCCCAGAAGAAAAAAACCCAGTTCCTTCAGACTCTCCTCATAGAACATATTCTACAAGCCCTTCACAAGTCTTGTTGCCCTTCTTTGGGCCCACTCCAGCACCTCAAGTAGTACCTGAGGTGGGGCCTCACCAGTGCTGAGTGCAGGGGGAGAACTATTTCCCTAGTCCTGCCCACCACACCATTCCTAATATAAACCAGGATGCCATCGGCCTTCTTGGCCACCTGGACACACTGCTGGCTCATATTCAGCTGAATGTCCATCAGTACACCAAGGTCTCTTTCTGTCAGGCAGCTTTCCAGCCACTCCTCCCCAAACCTGTAGGGGAGAAGTTGTAAGCAAAATGCAGACCCAACCCTCAGCCCGACTGAAACTCACAGGATTTACCTTGGCCCATCGATCCAGTCTAACCAGGTCCCACTGTAGTGCCTTTCTACCCTCCAGCAGATCAACACTCCCTCCCAACTTGGGAGCTGGATCAATCAGTTCCTATGTCCTACCTTGTGTCACTGCACGGTTTCTGCCCATTTCTTCAGCCATTCCCACGTCCTGCTTTGCGTTCCCTTATATATACACCAACACTTGAAACTTGGAATAAAACCTCATTTCCTACACAGTGACCAAAGTCCTGATTTGCCTGCCTAATCCTTCACAATTTACTATGTGACAAGGCCTTTCCATCACATTTGTCCTACCACTGCTCTGCTAGATGTTATGAGTACTCAGAAGGTACAGGCATGTATTCCTTGTTAGCGCTCTTGAGAGCTTAGGAGAAAACAATAGAAAAATTAACAGTTTCATCTGTACACTTATTTATTGGAAGCTTTTACTGGAAATGTTGCAACTACTTTCACATTACTCACAATGGCAGCCTAAAGCATAACAGTGTACGTGACCTAAACTAGAAAGGTGATTAAAAACTAAGAAAAACCATACAACAGTACTGCCACAATTGTGTTGTTCAGTAGTTCTGTTGAGTGACAAATTATAAAATACACTACAGTCTTCTAAAAATAAAGTTTAATATAAATACAAAGCCAACAGAATTAAAGATGAACTAAGTTCTCTATATTCTAGATAAATTTCTGAAGAGTATTGCCTCCTCATTTACAGTTAGCCTTTATTAAATGAAAAAAAATTCCCCTAGCCTGCTGAATGCAGGAAATCATCAGCTTAACACCAAACATTGCATTCTCAGAAGATGGTTACACAAGCACACGTTAGCATGCAGGCTAAATTTCCCCCCTCCACCTTAAAATACCCTTAAAAACAATTCTCTAAAAATATAATTTAAAACAGCATTGACGCATGACTTGGAAAAACTGCCCCAAGTCAGAAAAAGCATATTGCACATTACCTGTACTGCAGTCCTGAGATCCTAAAGGAAAAAGGACAATCCAACAGTATTGCCTTCAAAGAAGCACACAAAAGTGGTTGCATATCAAAACTAAGTTTCACATTTCAGATGTCTGTTTCTTCGAAATATTTACATGGCAGTTAAATAAAAACCTACACAATCTTCTCTGATCTCAACTGAAAAGGAAACATTTGGGTATTTGACAGTCAGTGCATCTCATTACAAAAGAAGTAACACCAACAATTCACCAGCTTCATTTTCTAAGACAGCCAAGGTGATATTAAAAAAACAACCCAAACTAAATCAGCATTGTCTAGTGCTGCAATTGAACCAGTTTCCCAATAAAGTTAACCAGTTCCCTATCTCTGCCCACATTACCAGCAGTTCCTCTGTCCAAAATTGAACTACTGCCACAAACCGTTGACCCCAAACTACAAAATAACTGAAGGGACTGAAGTTTGAGAGTTTTTCCAAAGGTGTCTTCAAGTAACGTTAAATCCCTGATAAAGCTCGTAAACAATTTTACTAACTACAACCTCCAGTCTCAAAAAGCAGCAGTGTGTTTAAGTTCTAAGATGATTTACGATTTCTAATGTCTTTTTTTTTTCTTGCAAATAAACAAAGGCAGAGCGGTGTTCTGTTCAGAAGCATCACAGATCATGTCCAAGATCATTTTAAGTCCAATTACTCGATAGTCTTCCAGCCTTTGTTCCTTTTATTACGCAGTCTTATCCCTCAACTATCACTTCAGGTCAAAGAGAGTGGAAAGTGTTCTATGTGTCAATTTCTGCAGAAACAAAGAGTATCCACATTTAAGAGAATGCCATTTCAGGATACTTTTTGTAGAAGCTTCCAGTAGTATAAGCTGCCACTGTTCAAAAGACGCATCCCTGGGAGAGAGAAAGCACTCTGTTCTCAATAGCATCCTCTAAGAACATTGCTGCTTAACCAGAAATTCAAGGAGCACTCCATCCTGAAATAACACTTTAACACAAGCTTTCAGCCAATTCAGACTGGTGAGTCACTGACTGAGGACTGGAAGGCAGCAATCTCCACAGTGTTTCTACGTGCATGCCTTTCAAAGTTACGTTAAATGAGGTATGCTACTGCATTTCTATTTCTCTCATTGAAAGAGAAAGGTACAGCCCTTGGCAAAGGCACCCAGCTTCCAGCAACCAACGGCTCCAGATCACCGTCCTGTGGATAAGTCACGAGGATTGTGTTCCTTCATGATTCACATTCAGACACACATTTTCCATCACTCACAGGGTCCTTTCTTCAAGTGTTCATTCCAGTCACCTTTTTCTCACACCAATATTTACCCATCAAAACACCCAGTTGGATACGAACGGCAACTGCTGAAGTAACTACTACCATAAGCCATGGAAATGCAGTGGCTGGGCTCTGTTCCTAAGGCCACCTGCACAGCAATAGGCATTTGGACATGCAGAGTCTGGGCAGATGGCTGCAGGCTGGCCTGAAGAGCAGCATAGGAGTGCATTGAGCTGTCAGCACTCCCAGCAAGCAGAGTGCTGGGCCTGTGCACCTGTAGGGAGTCACGATAAGCAGAGCACAGATCCTGCATTGGTGACTGGAACTGGGAAAGACTAGCTGAGTGCTGCATCAAAGGCTGATAACTGGACTGTTGCAACAGAACTTGAGTAGTGGCTTCATGTCTCAAGTTTTCCATTACTTCCTGTTGCTGATGTTGCATCGTTACTTCCTTTTCTATGTTGCTGGCCTCTTTGATGTCATTCTCATAATATCTGAAACAAATAAGTTAGACTCGTCAACAGGGAAAATTCAGAGCTTGTATATATCCCCAAATTTTCACCAGTAAGGTTTTTGCCCATAGGTACATATGGTAGTTCACCTGCTCACAGTTCTAATTATTCTGGTGAGATCTTCACATCCTAAAAAGCTTTATGAATAATTTTTGTATCCCAAGTATATTTACCAATGGACTTGCTATGAAAGGTGATGAAACCTTAAAGTCCACAGCATGAAAAGATATTTCTGAAATATCTCCTCACTGTATTCCCAGTGTTGGAGATACACTGGTGTCCATCTGCAGCAAGATCTTTATGGGCACAAGGAAGAAAGAAAGGAAAAAAGCTTTCAGCAAGCATCCGTAAAAGTTACCATCCAATCACCACACAGACAACCAGTACAAGATGAGAAGAACAATAAACTGTGTGCCATCCTGCAATGCACACATTGTTAAAAAACAGTATTTAGTAAAATGATCCGATCTTTACATTTTATTTCTCTCCCCATATTAAAGGTAGAGATTTCCAATGTAATCTTAGCTATAGCTAAAAACATTAGCTATATTTAAGCTATAGCAGGTTTTTCCTCTGTGTATTTTTTGTTTTGTTTTATTTGAGTATTAACAACTCCCTAAGAATGGCAAGAGGTTACACTTCCATTTTGATCTTACATGAGCATCATTTCGATGCATTGGGCAAGGTGCTCCCAGGAGTAACACGTGAGCAATTCAAGTTGTGCTGTCCAGGCAGGAGAAATCTGCATGCAGATACGTGAGGCACACACAGAAGCTGCAGCAATCAAAGATGGACGAAAATGAAGGAAACTGTGATCTATGGAGAAGAAAAAGCAGTATGGGTTATACTCCTGCTCATCGCTGCAGTGAGCCTACTAAGTGCATACATGGTAAAACAACACTAAGTTAAATGCTCAACTTTATTCCACACATCTCAGAGCAGTAATTCATACCAATGAGAAGTCTTTCAAAACCAGATGAGGCTTTACTGAAAATCTTTGTACTACTGGTGACTCGAGGTTTCCCATATAGAAAGGAGCTACTAAATATGTGAAACAGACCAACTATGCCAAAACTTTTAGACTTGTCTCAAGTGAACCAATGCCCAGTACCAACAGGCACATACATTCATATTAGTGTTGGAATTGTAAGAATACTACAGTTTATTGCCTCTCTCACAGGCAGATATTGGAAGTGGAGCTGCAAACCAAATCATTACAAGCTCAGTCATTCTAAATACATCATATCTTGCAGCACATAACCCTCAAAAATGTAACTGAAAGAATTAAACTGCATAAGGTCACATCTACAACTGACAGCAGTTCACACTCTGTGTCAGATAACCATTTCTGATGCTTTAACAAATAAAG
This sequence comes from Odontophorus gujanensis, assembly GCA_013399175.1. Classification (NCBI taxonomy): domain Eukaryota; kingdom Metazoa; phylum Chordata; class Aves; order Galliformes; family Odontophoridae; genus Odontophorus; species Odontophorus gujanensis. Next base: position 197,553 of record VXAB01011350.1, read on the forward strand.
AGTTCTAAGATGGAAAAAAAAATGGATCTCATTTCTGAGAAGAGATGAGACTAATCTGCAAGGAAAGGACAACCATTTGCCATCTGAAATGCCTGCCATGTGAGACACAGGTCTGCACACATCATTTTGTGCAGTCCATATAATGTCAAGTTTTAAAACCCTTATCTCTTTCAGATTTCTGCCCTTTGCCAAATGGAAAGGTCATTCCAGCGTAATTATGTCTCTTACCTTGCACTGAGAAATCAAGGAAATAATATGCATATTTTTCCATAAATGCTTTGACTTTGGTCAGTGAGGTGATTGGCCAGCCATTGTGAAGGTCATTCTCACCAACAGATGCACAGAGGTAGTAGTCAATGTAGTGTGCTGCTGTTGGTATGCACAGGTTCCAGTTGAAGTTTTCCAGAAGCAGCATTTCCATCCTAAGCAAATCTTTCTTGCTCAGTACCACATTCACATTGCACATGTATGCCAGATTATTTAAGTGCTCCAACTTCGGAACTTTATCTTCTTTCTCTTCAAATTTACCTGTCCAAAAAGATGGTTTTCAGCTAAGGCACATCATAATGAGTGCCCAGAAGCCAAAGAACACTCCACAGACCAGAAAGTCTAACAGTGAAAGGCAATTTTACAATGGATGAAAGAGGGATAAGAGAATACAGTGACAAGTAGGAAAAAATAAAAAAAAATAAAACAGACTGGTCAACATTGAATAATAATAAATGGTATCAGAATATCTAATGTAGTTTTGATGCAAAAACCAAAATAAAGATTAATTCTTTAGAACAGATGGACTGTAGAGCAGAAAGAGTACAAAAATAGATGTCTAGTATGTGTGATGTTTCTGGTGTTAAGTTTATGAACACTGGCTCACATAAAAATGTATATTTTTGCAACTGGGTAGGCCAAACCGTTTATTACAAGTTTAGCTGTTCATCTACATTTTCCTTATTAAGCATTCCTTTTATTCTCCAGAAAGAGGCATCTCTTCTGTGCATCCATCTTAAATTAGTCTGTTGTATCTACTTAACATTAACATTGTCATTGAAAGTTTGCTAAGAATTTAACAGAAACAGATGCTACAATTCATTAGCATTTTTACTCATGGCAGAATGCCTGGCATTGCAATCGAGGAGGCGTATGCATTTCTATAAGGAAGTAGCTCAGTAAGAACAGAGAAACTGATGTCTTTCCAGGACACTTTTATACTGTACACTGCATTTATATGTAAGGTTTCAAAAGTAAAACAATAAAAACTAACAAGTCTCTATTTAAAGAGGAAGTTGTCTATAGTTACAAGCCTTCCTAATTTTTTGAATGAAAATTAATCATAATATACTCCATTAAGCCTTTTAATGAAAAGTGAGTTTAAATAAAATGTCTAACTGAACTAAACATCCCCAATTTTCAATACAAAGGATAAAAATACCATCTGTAGAGAGATCTTAAAATATACTGTAATCATAGCTGAAGTTAACAACTACTGATTTATATACTTGGGAACACAGAGAGGTCATGTATAGAAGTTCCCAAGTTATGATATAAACTACACATTCCACCACAAACTTTTAAGAGTATGTTATAGCCTAAAACAATTAACAAAACTAAATATGATACAGATCTTTGCTTGAAAAAGTTTTTCCAATAGGAAAAAAACCAAACAGATGTGTTACACAAAGGAGAAATACCTTTAAAGAAGTAAAAAACTTAATATAAACCTAAATATAAAACTTAAATACATTAAAAAGAAAAGAAAAAAAAAACAACAACTTGATTGGGATACCAAGACAGAAGTCAGAACATTTCAGCTGCTAGAGGTTAAGTCATGGTTTCATCTTGATTGATGCTCCTGAATGCTTCACACCATCATTCTTTATCAGCAGGCACCCTAACAACAGTTGACTTCCAGGTGTTGTTAGTACACAGGTATACAAGACCTCTGGGACTGGTTTGCCACTTGCAAACTGGGTGCTTGGCATACTCTAAACAATCAAAGCTCAAAATATGGGCATTGGGTTTATTTTGAGATGGCCAGAAGCAAGCCATGGATCGACCCTGCCTTTCCTTTACATTATCCCTATGGCACAACTGCGCCATATAAATCTTAATGCACAGCAGAGAAGCCATTTCTGTCTCTTCATAAATACACCAACAAACAAATTAATAGATCATTGGAAGTAGGAACTGGACTCTGCAATGTTAGAAGAAATGAGTAATACCTGAAATACGCTGAATGCAACGAGCAGATTTCAGTACTAGATTACAGAAACACGTTAGTTTATACCCTTGTTTCACAACAGATTTCAAGAGGCCTTCATACCAAGGTAACTTGAGTTCCACATTCCCCTTATGCTTTCCTCCATCTAAGTTGAACAGAGGACAGGCAAGCAACTCTTCCTTTCAAGCTACACACTGAATGAAGTTGGAAAAAAAAAAAAAAGAAACACTACTATTCTGTTACGTCATCTCTCTTCCCCTAATCATTTTAGAGGCCAGTTTTTTCTAAGTAACTGGAAGCAGACTGCCAAAAGGCATTCAGTAAAGCATGAAGAAAAGAGGCAGTACAGGGCTGGAGGGAAGCAAAGCAAGATCTAATACCGGGGGAAAAAAGATCTTTGGGTACAAACACTGTCCTATGGAAGCTAGATGCACATCCTACAAAAAGGAAGACGTTAAAAACCCTCAGGCACCACCACCTTTGCCCTTGCTGCTTCATAATTTCCCTTTGTTCCATCCTGTCTTGGAAGGCCTCATTAGCTAGGGTCACTGAAAAGCTAGAAGAAGGACACTGTAGCCAAGTGATTAACATACATAATTCCCACAGGATTAGCTGAGAGCATGCATTTTTAGAGTCCAAATAGCTGAGCAAAGCCACACCTTTTTCTAATTTGCATTTACTAGCTTACTGAAACAGCAGCAGTCTCTAAAAGCAGTGAATTTTTCCACAAGGAGCTAGAAAGTACTGTCATTTTGTACAGAAAAAGCATGATCTCAATCTTTATTGTTCTTAAAAAAGAGACAATACAGAAAAAAAACAGATCTGATGCCCCCAGGATTTTGCCTATTGGTAACAAAGTGTTCCTTTGCTGCAAACTCAAGGAGGCCTTTTTAAATTCACACAGTCACTAAACAAAAAAAGACATAACTACCTAACCTGCCTTCTCAAAAAGTAGCAAGAATCAATCAGCAGTAACAATACTTTTTTTTCCAGTACTGCTTAAATAACATCCTTGCTGAAAAACCCAAACTCATTTGGTTAGGTGTACAGCTATTTAGAAGTATACTGTAGTTATTATTCCTTTTTATTCCTAAATATGCGTATTCCACAAATGACTCTTGCTTCAGTGATCCTCCCACTGCCACCATGCGAGCCCCCTTTCTGAGGAAGAAAGGACCTGAGGGAATGCTGGCATAATATTCAGAATATTCACTGTTCCATCTCCCCATAGCAGGTTACACAGGAAGGAGTCCAGGTGGGTTTTGAGTATCTCCAGAGGAGACTCCACAACCTCTTTGGGCAGCCTGTTCCAGTGTTGTCATCCTCAAAGTAAAGATGTCTTTCCCCTTGTTCATATGGAACTTCCCATGTTCCAGTCTGTGCCCACTGCCCCTTACTCTGTTGTTGGGCACCACCAAAAACAGCCTGGCTTCATCCACTTCACTCCTGCTCATTAGACCACGGGTGTCCATCCTTCTGGCTTACCTGAGCCACATATAAAATACAGTTACTGTACATAAGTAACAAAACTTATTTCTTCATGTTTTTAATTAAAATGTGACATCAATTTTTCCAGTAACATTTCCTTTCTTCCTCAGATGGGTTTCCATTCACCTTTAGATTACTGTGAACAATTATCATTCATTTTCAGAATTAATACAGAGGAAATAACTGTTGATGACGGTAAACTTCAAAGCGTTTATAGCTGTTCTGGGGGGCTGAAGCACCTGGCAGAATTTTCCAGAGATCTCTGAGTTATCACACAGTGCAAACCCTGCAGAAGAACCATGCATATTCCAAGTAGAGAGCATCTAGATGATTCAAGTACACATGCTCACATTCCTCTATGCTGTAGCAAGTCCAGGCTGAACGTGATTTGGCTGCCAGCACAATTTGTTTGGAAGAGCATTATCTTCCCACTCTCTCATCTCTTTTGCAAGTAGGAAACACTATCACCATCCAGTTTCCCAGATGGGGAAACTGACAAGAATACAGCAAGAGAAGTCAGCTCCAGCTAATTAAAAAACCGCTGTAATCTGTGACACGAGAACGCTGCTGCTGCATGTTCAAAGATGGATGACAAAGTTGGTAGGTGGAGGGGAAAAAGATAAACTTGTCTGAAATCCTTCAGATCAGAGAGGCAAACTTGAAAGCTAAGAAAGCTCGGACAAATTGTTGTCAGCTCTAACACAACTGTTCTTAATGTCACCCAACAAAAGAGACAAAACCCACCACCCCCACACTCACATAGGAAACATCACCTCTCAGTACACCTCATCATGTCTGTGGTCTGCACAGTGCCATTAGCCTCCTGCTTTTCTCTAAGGAAACAATCAGGAAGAAAAAGCAGACTTTCTCAAAAGGTGTTTATAACACAGAATTAGCTTTTGATAAATATTCCGTATTCATCTTGAGTGAAGTAAACACCAGCATTCCAAAGAACTGAACCCTACTTCTATGAAGATGATGGTTTGCTCCCAAAAGTTAAATTAATATATGTTTTATAAGTACAAGTGTCTTGCTACAGACTGAAGAGCACTTCTGCAATCCTTTACTGTAGGAAGTTGCCTACTTGTTCAGCAATGCCTTGCAGGAAGTCCTAATTATTGCATTTGCAGTGAAAGGAAAAGAAAAAAAAACCTAAACAGTTCTATTTCCTATAATGAGAAATGTCAGGTGACTATAGTATACCATTTATTCTACTACTTGTCATTTTGAAATGAAACTAAATCCAGGAATTCCTGCTTAGTGTAAAATGGTTTTCCCCATCAGTTCAATCTACATGTACCAAAGCAGAAGGTCTTTACAGCACATTAATATGGCTCAAGAAATGAACAGCAGAGCTTACTACACTCAAGAGTCAAGATTTGAAACCTTATCCACATGAAGTATTTAGGTATTAATTTTGTGCAAAACTGTTTTGTTTCAGTTCATAGCATTTTGTTTCTACACACTGGTAGGAAAGATACCTTTATAATTATAGCCTTCTTCCCTTTCCTATAAAGGATGATTCCATAACAGGATGTACAAATGCTGCATTGAGCTCATGTCAGTTTCAGAAAGATTCTCATACTCATTAGCTCCCTAAGCGTGGACTTGATCCCTTCCTCAAATTGCCTTTAAAAAAAATAAAAGACTTTGTGAAACATTTCCCCCTAATGTTATAATGAGGTGGTTTGTCAGCTTCAGTTTCTCAGAGGTGATTTAAAGTTTCCTTTGACTTTGGCCCCTTACTTAAGGACAACCTTAAACTTTGTTTCTTTTTAAATCTAGATGCTACAGAAGTCAGTTCTGCAACCCTCCCAGTCTCATACAGGAAGCCTCTACCCGAGATCTTACCATTACACCAATCCTGACAACCCATAAGAAGAAGTTTGAGGGTACCACTGTCATTCTACCTGCACAGGAGTGCAAATGTAAGTTATACCTAGAAGTCCTTCCTGTAAATCCAAAAGAAGTTACTAAAAAGAACTGCAGAAGCATCAATTTTATGACGTGGATGAATGGGAGAGAATACTCAAAAGTATTGCATGTAAAGAAAATCCTGTTCTCTATTCCTGAAGGCTCAACCATGTACCTAGAAAATAAAGCAGTACTGCTGTGAAGCATCTTGCAGTTACAAGGTTACACACATAAAAATGAAGGGTACTCTCAAGAAAAAAAAAAAGTATAGGAAACAGAAAGAAAGCTCTTTCACAGCTAGGATAGTTCTCTGCCAATTTGCTAGTCTGAAAGAGCTCATCAAAGGTTCAGGTAAGCAGAACTTCAACGCTCTTTCAGACCAAGTATCACTTAGCTTCTGTAGGTACAGTTTTAATGCAGACTATTTCAATTCTTCTTTCTTCTGCTTTTAATATTGACTTTTTCTGCTACACAAGCAACTGCCCATACAATTCACTATCTTTTCCTAGAGTCAACAGTAACAGTGCTTAAATACACTGTACGCATATCATGGTAAGCTACAGTTTGTTGTTACCATTGTCTCTGCAGGTCAAGCTCTTCAGAGTGTTCTCCATGAGGAAAAACATTAGCATACTTGTACCCTGAGCAATAACCACATAATATCACCTTCTTCCCTCAACAAATCCTTTCTGGTTCTTCTTAGTGTTTTCTCCTGTTTGTTTTTAGCTTAACCAGTACAACTGCTAGCAGTTTCCAGCCATGGATGCAGCAGTTTGCATAGCTTTTGTTGCCTACAACAATAGCGTGCTGCCCTGCCTGGCTCCCAAATGGCAGGATAATTTCCTTGTAACCTAGAAACAGAGTTTGCAAGTCTGCAATTCCTTGACGCGCCAATCTCGCTTTCTTCCACTTGCACATCACTGCCTGCAGAGATATCAAGGAAGCACTAACCACAATCATTCGCCAAATGGATGCCAACACCAAAGCTTCAGTGTTACATAGCAATGACTAGGAGCCCAGAACCAGCAACACACGCTCCAGTACCATCAACATACCTAAGTGCCTTCAGAAGCAATTTTCCTGTGGCCCTTGTAGAAGAAAACTGATTTATGAGGAACTGATTATGCCCAGCGATCACAACAGAGGCACAGATCCAAGGACAGCTCTCCAGGAGAGGCTGCATTATTCTCTTTTATTAATTCTTCCTTACAACTAAACTCCCCCAGACTTGCTATCTCCTTCCCACTGCCCCCTGATCTTCATTGTTCCCTTCCACCAACCCAGCTTTAGCTACCTAAACTTTCTCTGCACACTAACACCATCACATGGACATGCAGAACAAGCTGTACCATCAAGCAGAATTTGTTAAGGCTACTTCAGTTCCCTATGTGGACTTCATTAGGCTTTACCTTAAGTACATTACAAAATCACTAAAGTTGGAAAAGACCTCTTAAGATCATCCAGTCCAACCATCCACCTACCACTAATATTTCTCACTAAACCATGTCTCTCAATATTACTTATAAGCATTTCTTGAAGAAAACAATTGGAAGTGGTTATCATGTGCAGTTCTGTGTTAAGACATGTAAGGAGAACAACCATCTGCTCAGAGAAGGGAAGAAAAGCCACAGTAAATAGAAGCCAACTTACTTGCTAGGAGAAGACAGGCAAATGAAGTGACATACAGCTGCTTGACAGTGATATCATAGCGATCCATGAAGAGGTCCAGTAAGTAGACAGCGAGATGCCGGGCTGTAGGGCAGAGATTGCAACGGTTGCTGAGGATGGTCAAGAGATCAATGAAGTAACGGCGCATCCCAATCTGTGGTGAATGGGCCTTATACAGAGGCAGGTTAAGTTCCTACAGGGAAGGGAGGGGGAAGGGGAAAAAAGGAGGAAAGAAGTACTGAAACATCCCATTGCATCATCTGGAATCCCAAAGCAACACCCTCCATCTGCTATGGCAAGCATTTAGCAAATACAGCAGTGTGACTGATGCAGAAATCAGGGTTGAGGTAGTACACATTGTGGCAGTCTATTAACTTCAACTACTTCAGTCATAATGCACTTCTCCTACAAGCATTAAACAAGTAGTTTCACCCAGGAACAGCTTATATTGCTTCCTACAGAACACCAAACATCTTGGCCATGAGAGTTGTTCCTTAAGGACTTAATCACACAATTTGAGTGAAGAAATTAAGTGTTGTTTCAAAGGCTAGAACAGCAAAATAGATTTCTCTGATATTGCCCCTTCCAGAGCGACCCAACTTACTACTTACACCTTGTGCCAAAAACCAACCAACCAAAAAACACTCCACAGGTCTTTAACACAAAGAACTTCTAATATTGAAAACAACCAAGCAGAAAATAAAATAAAATAAAAAACAACAACACTGTGCACAGCTGCAGTATGAAAAGTATACATTAAGAAGAAAAATAATGGGAAATTTACAGTTACAGCAAATTCAATCATTTTTCATGCTAATGTATTTCAGCAGAATAAAAATTAACCATTGAACTTGTAAGCTTCCATAGATGATATACAGATTTTCATTTTAAAGGTGGAATTACTGAAGTTTTTGGTCTACATACACTATATCTGCACCTGAAAGTGTTTCACACAGATCTGTAGCCACTATGCAAGGAAGGGATTGAAGATCCTGGGGAATGCCCACAAGCTAATACCACTTATATGTTAAGTGACCTGACTTAAATCAAAACAGGCTGAATACACGCTGATAGGCACAGATAAAAGCAAACAAACTAAAAACACTATTTCAGTGTGGTGTATCTCAGTAGTTCAGATTCCCCTTCTAGATTATTTCTGTATTACATACATTTGAAAATAAATTAGAAGCAGCATAGTACTGCAATATAAATGGGTCTTTCAGTAGAACACAAAGTAGTACATGGAGTAGTTAATTCTACAAGACAAATGCAGACTTGAAAAGATGAGTTCAGAGGAAGCATCCATGCTGGCATGCTGCTTGCAGAAGAGCACCACCTTGCACAGCTGGAGTGGTGCCTGCCCATGCTCTCCCATCTCACTGGAAGGAAGCATTCCATGAGGAGGTTCAACTTGGCAGGAGAAATTAGCTGCAGTCAGGCTCAGAGGGGTGCACAACTGGAAACCAGACAGGCTCTTTACCAAGAAGCAGCAAGCTTCTTGGTAAAGTAAGCTTTACAAAGACAGCAAGCTGGGTGCTGTTACAGATGATTGCTTACCAGGCCTCTTTTAAAAAACAAAGTAAGCAAGGAAATGCATTCTGGGCTGACCAGACATGCACTGTGGACAAGCAAGAAGCCCTCTGAAATCTGGTGCAGCCTTCACTAGGGATTATAAGAAATTCCCTCAGCAGCAACAACATATAAAGAAGGAAGGCAATGGAACATGACCCACAGGTTGCTTTATGCCCAGAAACACCCCATAATCCCCACCACCACAACTGCCTTACATACCAGGATTTCAATCCATCAGTAGTAAACAGGTTGAAAGCAAGAATCTGTAGTATACTCACAACCTAAGAAGAGTTCTGGAAGAAATCATTTCAAGTTCATTGTTTGCAACAGTAAGAAAATAACTGCATTTGTGTTAAATGTCTGTGCAAAGTCCACACTAAGATAAGATCAGAATTTCCACCTATCTCTGAAATATTTTTTCTTCCCAGATGACTTATAGGAACATCAAGTTTTATTTTTTGAAATGTCACTGGCTATTGAAACAGCTAGATCTCCCAGCAGAATCATTCTCTCTAGATATATCAAAGGTCAGCTTATGTATTTAATATGAAATGTGCTGTATGGACCAGAGTTATGGTTGGGAAGTCTGGAATTCCTACACAGAGTGAGAACCCCTATAAATATGGCTGCAGGTATGCATTCTTTTCCCCTGACCTTCCACCACGGGGCTCTTGAGCATAAGACCTCTGGGAAAAAAATTACTCCTTTGAATACAGAAAGTGCCTTTGTTACTTTAGGTATACCGGTGCACAACCAGCTCCTAGCCCTTAAAGGAAAAAACAACAAAACTTTCAGGAAGTGAGAATAACTTCCAATGCTTTGAATTTTCCTCCAGCTTCCTCCAGCTCCTGTACAAAAACAGAGAAGAAGCTGGGAGTCCTGCTGTCTGCTGGTCCTTTCATATGCTGCTGCTGCTCTTAACCTGCTTGCTCCTATCTCCCTCTGCCACCTGGCTGCATGCTGCTGGCAGCCAATGCACTGAAACACAGGGCACAGTGACATGGGCTCCCATGTGGCTCAGAGCTGAGCGAGCTCCCTCAACAGAATGACTGGTAAGTGTCTCAGCTAAAAGCCTCCAGACAGGCAACACATAGCATTCAGGATGATTGCCACTTATATTTTGAGATAAGAAAGGCTCATAAGAGTGAGACTGTGCGTAGGCTGAAAGAGAAGCAGCTTTAAGGGCAAAGGCCATTTATAAGCCAGCTCCCATCAGCTTCGAGACCTGACCTTCTAAAAGAAGGGAATCAGTGTAAAAATGTTTAAGCAGTGCTAAAGATGACAATCACAGCTGAAGGACTGCCAGGCTGCAGGCAGCTCCCAGGAGGAAGCCTGACCGCTTCCTGCACCGCTCTCTGAGTGTAAGAACCAGACTTCACCTGTGTGTCAGAAGGCTTTGCAGCCAGGCCAAGAAAATGCACCTCAGAGGGAGATGCTGAGCAATAGGACTTCACAGAAGCACATGGAGTCTCGCCTCTTGAGCTAGATTAGCCAACCACAGCTGAAGAGGAGGGGGAAGGAAACTGAGCATGATGATGTGCTCCCGCTGCCCTACAGCAGTTGCTCCAGTCCAGCTGCCACACCTACTATGGTCAGAGTGCTACATCAGAGTACTTGGGTGTTCAGTGCAACCAGAAGTTGCATCACATTTCTTTTCAGCACAACTCCTCCTCCCTGCATTTAAAGCCAGAAATGAACTGACAAACAGTAGAAAAGTTAGAAGTTAACAACTGATGTAACATCATGTTCATAAGGCCTACCAATAATGATCAGTTCTTAGAACAAGAGTGAAATTCATCAACTCACAAACTTCTTGACAGTGGAAAATGAACCTCTGTGACAAATATTCCCCAGGCTCTGAAATCCACAAAGATATTAATTGAATCTGCTTTTGTACCACGTTTAAGTACTTCAGCCTGGCTCTGTTCTCCCCAGGCAAACCAAGCAGCACTCCCTGCAGCCACAGAGCCTCAGAGAAAAGCAAAGAGACAGTGCAGTGCTCTGCAGGTATGGCCAGCAGGATGCATTTCCTCTCCTCTCTCAGCAAAAATGCATGGTAAATGTCTCCAAAACAGCTAAACTCACTTTGTCTGGGCAAGCACAAGCCATGCTGTCTTGTAACACAGACCAGCCATTATGCCTGTTCAAAGTTACAGTGATTAAGGTCAGTTGAAGATTCTCTGTGATATGCTGACACTGAAAATTCAGATTCAGTCATACCACCAAGATGCCACAAAAAAAAAAAAAGATGTCAGACCAGGACTGTATTTCAACTGCACTCTGATCTTATTCTGCCCTTCAGCATCCCTAAAACAGACTGAAATATGTGAAATTTGAGGGAAAACCAGACTGCTACTGTGCTTGAAAAATTTATCACTTCCTGTGTTTCACTGTGACATTTTATCAAACATTTCATTAAGTCCTTCTTACACCATTCAAAGCATTCAGAATTCAGCAACTGATCTGTGAAGGATCAGAGAAAGAAGTGTGAAAATCAAAATTCCAACTTGAAGGAAGGAAGGAAAGAAAGAGAAAGGTCATGAATAACCATGTATTGTACTACAACACCTGTTCCTTTCAGCTCCATGCATATGCTGCCATCTACAACATAAGCAAGTTACAGCTAGGGGCCAGTAATGCTATTGTTACTGGTTTAAAAAAAGAAATTAGCTTTTGAAGTGAACAGATTATGCTTTTTTTTTGTTGTTGGGCCGCCAGTTTTGGGAAAAGTCTGATGTTAGTAAACCTCAGTGCTTCTAACACCGTTTCTTACAGCTGATTCAGAGTGGAAAAGCTCATCAGAATGAAAGGTTAATGCTTTACCCTCTTGATTAATTGAAATGACAGTCTAAACCCCTTTGAACGTCTGCAGGTATCTGAAACCCCTGTTATTCTCATCTAGAGTTCATTTAAAAAAGAAAAAAACAACACAAAAACCCACACCAGAAGCACCACCTGCACAGTCCCTAGTGCCTTCCTTCTCCAGCACAGCCCTCCTGCTCTGCACCAATCCCAACTTCAGGCAGTGCCAGGCAGATCTGAGCATGCCAAACTTACCATTGATGCTTATTTAGCATAGAAGGGATCACAAGTTTCTAACATAACAAAGACATGAGTGGACTCACCGACTAGAAGACAAAACAAGTACCTCTTACATCATAAGAATTATAACCATCAGGCCAGCAACAGGTCAAGTAAACCTGGTGCTTCAGCGGAACTATAATTAAATAGAAGGAGAGAAATACAGGCACTTGTGCTGTGTGCAGGGAGAGGAGAAGTTTGCTCTCTCACAACACAGCCTCAGCTGTTTCCTGCACTACTTCTCACAGGATGATTTGGAACTACAAGAGGTGCACTCGTGGTAATGAAATGGGACCCTCACAGGAGGGCAGCAAGCTCTGTGCAAGTCTATGCTCCAGGGACTGCAGGACAGGTTGTGGACTCAGGCTGAGGAAAGAGCTGCATGTCAAGAGTAGTAAGAAACACTTCACTGCTGTAAACAGCATTTCTCATTAAAGCCCTGGAGGTGGGAGACAGGTGCGGAGGAGCTTTCACCTAGAGGAACTCACTCAGACATATTTACCACTTAAAGGACTGTTTGCTTTCAGCAGGAAGAGGATCAGCTCTCGTTACCTTTCTGAAAGTATCTGCAAACTGCCATTTGGACTGGCTGTAAGGAGATCAGGTTACAACATTAACCTTTTAAATTCATAAAAAAGGCCCTGCAAAATTTGGCCCTGCTCTGAGAAGCCACACAAGAGATGAATAAAAAGGGAAATGCAGACGGATCCAGTAATTCTCATTAATTGCAGGAAATGAACGTATCCTGTGAGGAAACAGCTCAACACAGTACAGCAACAGGAGAGGAATAGCAGCCAGACATCCCCCCCATTTTCTGGGACATTCACACTACCTGCTGAAGTACAGGATTTTCTCAAACACCAAAAATACCACTACACACTCATTTGTTACTCTGCTTTCCACACTTACTGAGTACTCCAAGCTACTAAAGAAGAGAGCTTTGTTAAGGACCTGCAGCAGTTCCACTCAGAAAGATCTGATTTTCGGTCTGGGGCAGCAGTCTGGAACAATCAGTACCTTTCCATTATCACCTATTCCTGCAATGGCCCTGCGTTATCACAGGGCTGACATTTCACTAGTTGGACAATTCAGGGGCTATTAATTTCCTCCACTCTGAAATACAGCCTTTGTGAAACAGCACTTTTTAGCCCTGTCTGAGTTAAAAGCCAGGTATAGCCCACACGTTCAGCATCTGCTCTCATGCAGAACACAGCCACCAGAACAGTACACAACATCTGTTACTAAGGAGCCAACTTCTAAACAGATGAACGAGAACCCTGATCCAATGGGGGTGGGAATAACACTTTTTGCAGTTAACATAAAAACATTCAATTTGCATCTCAATCACTTCTAGTGTTCTAGGAAGAGACATTACCTCTCATTCCTCACCTTAAACAGACTTAAATACATACTTCAAAGAAGCGGGATAGCCTAGAGCACACATTTCAGCCTCCTTGACAATTAAGTAACTTCCCTATCAGGCTCACATGCTTCAATTAAGAGGTGTTTATTCTGACCGAGACACAGACAGGTCCACACCGAGACTCCAATACACCAATAACGCACTGACACACCACTGCTCAAGTGGCAACACACCTACTGAAGCTAGTTTCTTCTACACGTTTGCCACAGGCATCCCCAGCCCATGCTCACATCTTTCCACACTTCGTTGCACAGTCCTTTGCAGAGATTTGTGACATTCTCCTTAAAGTCCTGATGCCTCTTTGACATTACAAAAAAGCCATAACACTAAAAAACTACAACTCAGCAATATATTTCAGAGTAGTTTCCGCAGGATGTTACTTGAAAAAAAAACCACAGAGTGAACCAACTATTAGTCTTGCCACCTGCAATTACTTTTTCTTGCTACAATGGCACTCCGGATTCTCAACCTTCCCTTCCTTCGAGAAGGAAAGAAGTCATCCCCGTAAGGCGGGCAGCGGATACACTCAACTACCAAACAAACACACCAGAAAGTCACCGCAGCCCCTTCGCACCGACATTGGATTCCTGCAGTTCCTCCTGCCCCACAGAGGGGGCCCGGCTCACTCGGAACCTGGGAACACTGCATCACCTGACACTATTTATCGCTGAACGGCAGCAAGGAACGTCCAAAGGATAGCTTCGTTCGCCGGAACTTTACCAGCTTACAAGCTGCGTTACGTACAGGCAGTCACTACACGCTGCAGGCTCGCTCTCGTGCTACCCAACCACCTGTGTGTAGGGCTTCCTTCGAGCCAGGAGTCCACCTGAAGAAACGCAGAGCACGAGCAAGCAGCTTCAGTTTTACCTGCCCTCGCTAAAAGAACGCTACTTCTTAACAGCAGTGGCTGACTGCTTTGCTTATTGCAAGCTGGCTTGCTGATCGACGTGTAAGCGACACTGAACTTCTAGAAAAAACACTGCAAGCCCCGTTCGTGCATTTGCCAGTTTGCCTACAGTCTGCTCAGGAGGGAGGTCCCAAATCTTAGCGCTTATCCGTGAGCAAAGAAGCAAAGCCATCCCTCTAGATCCTGCAACACGCTGGTTTTAGTTTGGCAGGACAACACCCGCATCCTCCCAGCGTCTTACAGAGCGGCTCACCCCCACCACGGCTATGTCACAGAGTCACAGGCATCTCCGGGCTGCACTCCGAACAAGTTGCGATGGGAGCAGCGCCCGGCAGCCCCGCGGCCACCGCGACACAGCCCTTCCCCTGGGGACGGACACAACGGAGAGCAAAGCTGAGCGAAAGGAACAAAGCGGGAGCAAACCTTCATCCTCAGGGTCTGATGGATGTCTGCCGCCAGCTCCCCTCTCCACCACTGCTCCTCCATCCTTTTTCTTCCCATCCAGACAAAGCTTTAGGATGCAGACGGGGCACCGGCGGGACGAGAGCGGAGCGGACGAGCCGCTTCCGCCAGCACCGAGCCCCCTCCGCACCCAGCGGCGGGCACGGCCGGGGCTGAACGGGGCCGGTGGCAGCCCCGCGGCCGAGCTGGGAGAGGAGAGGAAGGAAAACAAGGGGAAGACCCCCGCCCGTCCGGGGTTAACAGGCCCAAATTAACAGCTGCCCGCCCCGGCGGGACACCGCCGACCCCTCCGCGCCGCCGCCAACGGCACCTGCGCGCTCCTGGGGCCCCGCGGGGGGAGCGGAGCCCCCGCCCTGCAGGCGCGGCACGTGGCTGCCCGGCTGCGAGCTGCGGCCCCGGCGTTAGCAGCACACACGGGATTTTTCCTCTTCCTGTGCTTCCTCGCACGGGATGCCCCACCTTCGGCCACCGTGGGCAGGCAGCGGTGGCCTGGCTACAATTTGAGCCCGTTTCCACATCTCAGATTGACGCTCGTAGAGCCCCGGACGCTTCCAGACACCACGCAGCTTCGTTTCCAGACCTCTGAGAGAGGTCCGTTGGGCGTTTCAGGATGAAATCCCCCACTGGCACTGTTTCAGCAATTCTAACAAGCCAAAAAGAAGACCACCCTACAACCTGTTGTGTGCCAAAACCTCACTTCAGGATGAAAATTGCCGCAAGCAGGCCCAGCAGCAGCTTTCCCTTCTCAACGCTCCGATTTCAGCAGTAGTTTTGGGGACTTTTGTTCGTCAGTCACTTTGCACAGGACTTTGCAAAACAAACAGAAAATCCCTAACGAAACGTGTTTTTCTTTGGTTTCCGAAAGGAAAGAAACACAGAAAACCTGCACGCTTCCATCAAAGTAAACATCTCTGTTGATTTTAGTGTTCCTGGGAAAAGCTTTCCTGACCAGCAAAGAAAGCAGCTCACTGCCTATTCTGGTGAAAACATCCCCTGGTTGTTTATGATCTGTTTTCTGCCTGGTCCCTGCTATAAAAGCCAAGCAATGAAGTTAAGTGGCAGCAGCCATTAAAACTGCAGATAAAAGCTGCCACCAAGTGTCCGTCAGAAACAGTTTTCCCCAATTTTCTTTCAAGTGCATCTAATTACCCCACTATCCCTTAAACAAAGTACTCAGGTGCCCTAATTTAATCAACAAAACCACTTTTTTTTTTTTTTCCTTTTTTTGCTTAAAACTGAACACATACTTAAAAAATATGTTGAACTGCAATTGGTTTAGCAAACAGATTGGGAAAGATCAAAGAAAGATCCCAGGAGAATTCACAAAATAATTAGGCTTACTGAGAGGTTATATTTGTTTAGAGAAAGTTTATGCAAATTTCTCATTATTAATAAGGCAAGGCTGGGTAAAGCACAGGTACAGCCGCTGTGACTTAAGTGATATAAGCCTAGTTTCAGGTCAGTAGTGTTATCAGCATTATGGGGTTTTCTTTAAGAATCAGATTAACTTGAGCAAGTCAGCAGCTTTACCACTACCCCACCATTCTAGATGCTGTATCAATTAAAAGCATTCAAACTGAACAAAGCTATGTGAAAACAGCTGAGGCACAGACCTCCAGTCTACCAGGCAGGGGCTCAGGCAACCTGTATTTCACCTGCTGGCACAATGGGCTTCAGCTGGGGAAGAGCACAGTGGAAATGCTGCATTGCAGAGGCTGCACCTGCATCAATCAGCAAGGAGCTGGAGTGTTCTTGGTGGAAAAGAATGGGCTTCTTAATCAAGTCCCACACACAGCACAGAGCCTGTGGCTGTGCTCTGCAGCTCGGGCCAGCTGCCTGCCCCCACCTGCTACCAGAGGCAGAGGGGAGCTGCTCTGATGCCCAGCAAGGAGTGAATGCAAAAAGGGATCACTGCTGCCTGCTCAGGTACCCCCACAG
The DNA here is from genome assembly GCA_013399175.1 of Odontophorus gujanensis. Lineage (NCBI taxonomy): Eukaryota > Metazoa > Chordata > Aves > Galliformes > Odontophoridae > Odontophorus > Odontophorus gujanensis. The sequence continues at coordinate 214,224 of VXAB01011350.1, forward strand.
GGCTCCTCCTTACCCAGCTCGACAGCTGAGGTTGATGCAACTCAGGTGCCCCACATTTCATCCAAATCCCAAAGCCAGATGGTATCAGCAACAACTTGAGTGATAAGTAACTTCAGCCAATTTGAGTGCTTTCACTCAAATGAGTTTGGTGATTTTCATCTACTGAAAGACAAATTGATTTTCTTTCTTTCTGGTTCTCTGTACCTATCTATGATTTCCTCTCTCTCTGCTTCACCCTGCTCCATTATAGCTCTGTCACTCAGCATGCGTTTTCGCTACATGACCCACCTTGTTAAATACAGTCTTTCTGTCAGGTTAACTTTCTATAACTTTTAGCGTTCTGTATGCTCACAGAGGGGTCTGAAGCATGCACAAAGCAAACAAGAAAGCAGAGCTAGGAGCAGCAAGAGGCAAGCTGGGCTTTTTCCTTCATCAGCGTTTGCTGTTGCGGTGGGACTTGCAGAGAGGCTGAAAACACTGAGATCCATGACTTTGGGGGCACAGCACTGGCTGCTGGGGGTTCTGTGGGCCCTCTTCTTCCTAGCAGCCTGTGTACCTCATTTCTGTGCCCAAGAGCTGATGCCCAGCCAGGCTCTCTTTGAATGTGCTTTAGCTTAAGTGTGGGACTCCCTTGTTCATCCTCCTAGCCACAGGACTTATTTGTCTGTGATCACAGGCGTGTGTCATCCAAAGGGCATGCTTTAGATTCTGCGGCTGGGCCTGGATTGCTTCACAGCCAGAAACATCCCCTGGCAGGAGAGCAGTGCACATCCAGGTGAGTGGTACTCAGCTGCATGAAGCTTCCTTGGCCTCCCTGAGGGAAGATGTGATGGGGTCTGAAAGGCTGTGCTGTGCTCTGCCCTGCCCTGCTAGAGTGATGGAGGTATGATTGGAGGATGAAGGTAGTAAGGAGAAAGCCTTGTGGTCATGTGGCAGTGAAACCCTTTGCTCCCGTGGGGGGGACCTGTGTGTATGTCATTCCTAACTGATTACTGAGGGTAGGTGCTGTGCTCTGTGCCTCCTCCTGGTGTGCTGAGTGCCCAGAGGGACCTGCTTGTGGCACAACTCTGTGCCCAAGGCAGCCAAGGGTTACTGTGGTGCTCACAGTGGAGAAAGCCACTGCAGTGTAACAAGCCTTGTTTGCATCCACTGCCCCCACACAGCATCCTGCCTTGGCCAGGACATTCCTCCCTCCTTCCTGATAGTGTCTGCCCACATGTTTGCCTGGCCAAGGCGTTCCCATCTCTGCTCCCACTGTGATGCAGGGGCTGGGAACTGCCTGGGCTGGGGTGAGCAGCCTGTGTGGGAGCAGTTCTCCCTTGTGACAGCTTGGCTGTGAAAGCCTGAGTTCTTTACTTGGTGTTATTCCAGAAACTCCATGTTCCTGGAAAAAAAAAAATCTTGTGCAAATCTCATTTTTTATTAAAAAATAAAAACATAAGTACACATTAAAAACCAAATAAATAGCTGCTTGGCTGGAGAAAAATGAAACAGCAAACCGAAGCACAGCCTGAAGATGCAAGAGCAAGCCAGAATATATCATTTTTTAAATGCTCTGAAGCTTGAGCCAGTCACTTTAAGAGAGGAAAAAAACACCTCAAACTCAATGTTCCCATGGTCAGCCCTGTGATGATCCCAGCACTGCTACCCTTCCCTCCTTCTTCTTCTGAGGGAGGCAGAAGGAGGGAAGCCCGCAGCTGATGGAGGAGAAGCTTGTACAGGACTGTGCTGGGTGGAGCCATCTTGTTCAGCATGCAGGTTGCTTTGGTTAATTTTAAAACATGCTAAAAAGAGCTTAATCTTTTTTCAGAGCAATCTGTGTACTTCAAACAACTGTGCCTCCTTCACAGACATCATTGATGTATGGTATCTTTTGAATGACTGCAGCCCAGTCAGAGGTCAAATAATTGGAAGAAACTGTCCTCTCCCTTCTGCCTGCTATATCTTATTGCTTTGAGCTTTCCCTCCTTGATGGCAGCAGATCCACAGAGTTGAAGCTGAGCTGTACTGTACAGAAGCAGCACTGTGACCCAGGGCAGCTCCCAGGGGTGAATGTGGGCCTGTTGGAGCTCGTGCTCCTGGTCAGCAGGGAGAGCCTCATAGCCCCGGACAGAAAGCAAGCTCTGTGCTACTGAGCACTTAGCAGGGGGTTTCTTTATAACTTGCATTTTGATCTTCCAAACTTGGATGCATTTGCGCATTTTCCTTTTCACTAGATCAAAAAGGATGCTTTGCCAGAGAACTAATAACTCCCATGACTTCTAATCAGGAGAAACCAGTTAGTGGGCCCCTGAGAGGACTGACGGTGGGGAAATGCTCGCTGCTGGGGCTGCTGAGATAGCAGGACAACGGGGAGTTCAGCCCTAGAAGCTGGTGGGCAATACAGCTGAGCTTATTGCTGACTGCTGCTTCCCTGCCTCAATCTTATTCCCTGTTGTGCTCTGTCATCCCAGCACTGGCACCTGCTTTGTACCACGTGGGTTCAGCAGTAACCTGCTGAAAACCAAAACCAAAATCACACTGGGGATGGTTGATGAGGGGAACAAGGACTCTCCCTTTTGGCAGCAGCCCTGCCGTCTCCCGAGGCTGGAAGTGCAGAGCTTGGCACTGAGAGAAAAAGGCAGTGCTTGAACTGTTGCTGCCTGCAAAATGCAGGCCAGGACATACTAAATGAGGGCATTGCAAAGGAACATACGTTATTTGCACAGCAACTGCTGGGAAAGGACCTCTGGCAGCAGGGTGAGCAGCTGCAGGGGAATGGACAGACCCTGTTCCTCCTTGTAGAGAGCCTTGCACAGAGAACAGAAAAGTGTGCGCTCCCTGGCTTATAGGGCTGGGAGGGAGGAAGTGCTCTGGTAGCAACTGACCCCACAGGATCCATCACTGAAACTGGCAGTGTCTGTGGAATCTGTAACAGCTTTGAAATAGTTTTAGGGAAACTGCTTAATAAATGTCAAGGGGGCTCCAGTGGTAGTTTTGTTCAGCTTTATTAAAAAAAAAAAAAAAAGGTATTGGAAAAGATTTTTGTAAGATATTACAGAATTCCTGGAGTTCACAAAACCATGCAAATATAATGACTAGTAGAAGTAAGATTAAAATATATGTATATCTTAATTTATTCTTCTGGGCTATGTCTTCAATGTCTAAATGTACCGATTAGAGGAACTGGAAAATGATAGGAGTTTTTGTGTAGCAGTAGAGAAGACAAGAAATATGACTGTGGAAACCAAGAAGATGTGTCAGATATTGAGGAAGACTCCTTCCCTCTGACCGCAGACAGGCTTCTGGTAGAGAGTGGCTGCACATGCTGGGGCAAGGCAACCAGCTGAGCAGCAGGACAGCATACAACCCTGTACGGCTGCTGGTTGGGATTGAGGAAAATGCAAAGCTCATCACAGGAAGGACAAAAAGCTCACCTCTGTCCCTTTTCTGCCTTGTTTTTAATGCAGTTTAGAACCACTATGTTAGGATTGGATCATTTGTAATATTTGACATACAAAATCAAAAAAGCAAAGCACGTCAGTAAGACAGAATCCATCTGCAGCATTAAGCCCATGAGGAGCATCTCAGCAGCACCATGAGTATTTCCTTCCAGCAAATGCTGGCAGGGATGGAGGAGTGCGAGTGTTGATGAACTTGTTTCTGGATTGAACGTTCATGCTCTCTCTAAAACTTGAGTCTTATCTGCAGCGTTCCCCCTCACTGCAGATCGAAGGCTGGCTGGCATTGGGCTTGCACAGCCAACATCAGGTTCTGGTCACAGCTTTTTGACACTTGTCTGAAAGCAGATGCAAGACTCCAGCACTGCTGTATTGCGGCTGAACTCTGAACAACACCAGCAGTGCTTGAAGAGATGGCTTGAGTCTTACCAGGAGGTTTACCTTTAGCTTTAAATGAGCTCTCCTCTTTGTGTCCTATTTAAACCGGATGCCTTCACTTATTAGTACTGCTTTGATGAGGCTGAGGGCTGCTGGTACCTTTGTAACGGCAGCTGATAACTTCCTGACTTGTAAGTAGCTGGTAAAGTGCAGCAAGTTTTATTATTATTAATATTGAGGGTGGGGGCAGGAGGGGCACTGATACAATCTCCAGTATCAATGGCACATATAAGCTCAGTTTTCAGGAAATGGTTTTTGGTCTCCATGCATTACAATAATACAAAGTCAAAACATTCTGCACCAGTATTTGAGTTACATGTCTGTGGCATGTTTCAACAGCAGTGGGAAAACAGAACGGATGGCTCCCAGGTTTACAGTCATGAGGTCACTTAAAGTTTGGTCCTACAGATCGTGATGTACTTCATGGACTAGTTGGTGACATCAAGTAAATATCTGTATTGCCAATACAGGCTTTTAGTGCCAAAAAAACTATGTCCATGTACAGGCTACACTTTGCTGGACTGAAGTTCCATCCATTTCTTATACTTTTCCCCCCACAGGTTTGTTTCTCACTCTATATTTTATTGAGATAATCTTGGTCAGGGTAGATCAGGAAGCCAGTAAATAAGCTATCTGTCCAGTAGGGATCATAAAAGAGCCCATTTTGTTCAGAGTAAAAGATCTGCAGCCATACCTCATCCTCTTGCTTCAGAGAGAGAATGGTTGATCCAGAGGCAACGTCATGGTTCCCAGTGTTGGCATCAAAAGTCTTGATCCGGTACTGCCCATTGTGGACCAAGCCAATGGCCAAATGTTTGTTGGCCAAAGTGATATCGTAAGTGAAGTAGTAAATACCTGGGATGCTGCATACAAATTTCCCACTGGAAACATTGTAATGTCCTCCCTCATTCATCAGGATCCTGTCAAATTTGATGGGGAGCCTTTCTCTTGGGTAGCTCTTAGACACAGCTACAGAGAAAGCAGATTTGGCTTTGTTGGCATTGCAGGTGCAGGGTCCTGGCATCCCAGTCTCGCCTTTGTTCCCTTTGGGTCCTTTCTTTCCTGGTGCACCATTTTTTCCAGGATTACCCTTTAAACCCTTTGGTCCTCGTGGGCCTGCCTTGCCGATAGCTCCTGCTTTCCCCTTTGGTCCCGGCTTGCCTGGGTTTCCTGTTCTGCCCTGTGGACCTGAAAGACAAATAACCCTGTAAACATTTAGTGAAGTTTTGGCAAGTGGAAAGGGGTTGTATTGTTGCAGCAGTATATTTTCATTTGGGAGTAAAATTGCAGTGGTAAGAATCCAATGAAATGCCACCTGGGGCTGGACACACATCAGGACATCAATCATGTAACTCACTGGGATTTACGCTGTGTCCTGTGACCTGCCATGGCAAGGCTAGATGGCTGTGAGTGGAAACTCCTCCAGATTCCCTTTTCTGGGTGTGAGAGAAGATGCAGCCCTGGCACACTGGTGTTAAGCTGAACCAGGAGTGCACTCTAGTGTGGTGATGGAAAATCACTGCCTTCTGACACCAGTTGGTCCTGATCCTCACAGTGATGACTGATAGAAAGAAGAGCCCTGCTGCAGGATCGGAGGAGGGTGGATGTGTGCTGTGATTTAGATGGAGCATGGTCAGAGCAGTGCCTGACACCCAGTGAGAGCACTCCAGGGAATCAGGGCTTAATTTTTTATTCAATTCTGTTCCCCTTGAAAGCAGGAATCAGAGACCAGTGTTTTGTCTCTCGTCTAACGTGTGTGTGTCAAAACAGAACATCTCCCTGTGGAGGAAATATGTGCAATAACAAAGGGAAGATGAAAATAATTACACGCAGCTTTAAGACTCTATCAGCAAGTAATGTGTTTTGGAAGGTTTTGGCACAGGGCTTGGGATGATGTTTGAAATACTTTCTGTTGTCACTTAAGCTGATTAGACCTTCAAGGATTTGATATTGAGAAAATAAAAGTTTCCACCTGCTGCTGTGGCAGTGCTATGTGGGAGTGCCTGGACTCAGTGTGAGAATCCAAAACTCACTGGCAAGATCTGTTGAGAGGAGGAGGCTGAATTCCTGGAATCATCTCATGAGATGCAGTCTTTTCTGGGACTTGGATGTGGGATGACACGTTGCTGTTCACTGGGCCGTTGCACTTATGCTTTTACATCTTATCCTTGTTTCGCAAAGAAGCTCTTCCCTCTTACCTTCATCACCGTGATCGCCTTTGTCCCCATCCTTGCCGTCCTTGCCATCTTTCCCTGGGAATCCCATTCTGCCGACTGTCCCTGGAGTCCCAGGAGCACCAGGAGGGCCAGGAGGCCCGGGGGGGCCCGGCAGGCTGCACGTCAGCTGGGGGCCCTCCTGCAGTGCTGCCTTGGCAAAGCCCCCGAGGATGTGGTTGGCCACGCAGGGCACAGTCCAGAGGAGGAAGACAGCAGAAATCATGGCACAGCCTGGAGAAACAAGATGGGGGCTTGGCTGATGTGTGCAGCAAGCCATGTGTGGGTGCCCTCTGCCAGGACAGCGTGGAAATGGGGCACATTTTCTTTTTGGGGGATAGGGGAGCTTTTTGTTTTGGTGTTTATTCTCTCTTACCTCTTTGCTCCTATTTGCGTTTTCCTTTTTCCCCCAGGAGCTGAGCAATGATGGCAGAGGAGTACAGGAAGCAGATGCTCTGGACTAACAGAGCAGAGGAAGGAGAAGCTCACACCAAAGCCCTGAGACTTGCATTGCTGCTGTGTTGGTGGGTTTATTACAGAGTCCGAGCACAAACACTAGGGTGAGATGGGGCTGAGCTGAGTTCTGGAGGCCTTGGGGCCAAGTCAGTCAAGGAAACTTGACTGTGGTTTGCCTGACAGTATGCTTTGAGCCTCTGCTAGCTGAGGACACCTGCCTGGGGTTCCCCTTCCTCATCATGCTCAGCTGCACTTCCTGCAGCCAGGACCAGCCTTGCTGCAGCCACCACCACTGTGACCTGCCTTGCTGCAGGGCTTGTGGCTCTCTCTCACCTTGGAAAGAGGGATGACTGTGAACAGTCCTGTTTGCTGCTTGTCTCCTGGCTCAACCATAATCCACTGTTTTAAGTGTAGAATACAGCAAGATTTGTTTCATTTGTTTTTGGACCAGCCTTGCCTCTACCTTCATTGACAGGGGAGGCTGATCCTCTGGGGCTTGTCTGACTCCCCTCCTGGATGGATTTCTGATAGGAAATCATTTCTAGAATAAAACTGTTCCTGTGGAACTGTTAGTGATGCAGAACAGTTATCATGCAGTTACACCTCCCTCTGGATGTCTGCACGTGAGCTGTTTGCAGAGATCTACATGAAGTAACACCACTGCATCTTAAAATGGTGCTCAGGGATGCAGCTTAGGGAAGGTGCTCAAAATCCAGCTGACCAACAGGAGCTCATCTTCATGCACAACCCATCTGAGACTCTCAATGTCAGAAGAGAGTCAAGTAGTGTTTGCATTGGTTCTGCACCTGGTTACAGATACACTTAAAAGGAGGATTTCTCCCATGGTATCAATTTCTGGCAGATGAAGGAAGGTCCTCCTGCCATCCCCTCCCAGCTCTGGAGGATGCTGTGTGTGTGGTGGTGCCCATGTGATTTTCACCTCCTGCTGCCAATGAGAGAGTCCACAACCATAAGCTGCAGGCACTGACCATGGAGATGCTGATGGTGCTGAGCTATTTCCCAATGATCTGAGTGTGGAAACAAGCTGGTGGGGGATGGAAGGCATCCCCTGGCACAGTTTCTTTCTTAGACCTTCTGTAGTTGGAGTAGCTCTTGGTGAAATGAGACAAAGCCTAAAACATCTCTGTCTGGTTCACTGTTTTCTCAGTCACTCCACGATTAAGAGAAACCAAGCTAAAGAAGTAGATGTGTCTCTTTGATGCAATTCCTGAGCTCCAGGCTAGGAGGTGTACGCTCTTATTTGGTGTCTATGAAATGCAGTCCTTTCCCTCACTACAGCTACCCTGTACTGGAGGAGGTTAAGTATTCTGAAAGGTTCATCCACTTGTGTGGGCTTTCTTACCATGTCTAAATACAGAAGCAGGGATTATGAAGAGATAAAACTGCCTTTCAGATATTTCTTCATGCTTTGATGCTGAAGCAGATTTGCAATAGACAGATGAGTTGTGATATCCTCAATCTTTCATTGACCATTTGGTCAGGCAGGATCCTGTGTGGCACGAAGCCAAATACTGGGAGGCTTTAGCATCTCCCTGGTGGCATTATGTTCAACTCCTGCACTGGAAATGAGATGTTTGAACCATCGTATACATTTCATGTTGCCTTAATGCTCCTGCCCAGGTATCGGCTCCTGAAGGGGGTAGGAATGCACATTACATGCTCCAGATCCAGCCTGCAATATGCCATACATTAATGTGAGTGGGAGCCCCCCAGTTCTGAGAGACATGTAATTAAGAACATGTAGAGGAGTGGGAAGTGCAGAGCAGCTCTCTGAGCTGGATGTGGCTGCTAAGCCATTTTCTTCTTCTGGATTCTTCTGCTTTCCTTATACCCAAGTTTATTTGCTGGTGAAAAGCATTGGTTTAGTGGCCTCGTGAGACTGAAACCACAAACCAATCTTAACGTGGGCAGTTGAATAAAGGTTCACAGATAGGGAAACAAAGTGCTAAAATGCCTTTGGAGTGGGGAAATCCTAAGGAACATTCCACCCTCACTTCCCAGTAGCCACCTCAAACAGGGCAGGAGAGAAGGGAAAAGCATTTGGAGATGGCTGACACTAAGTAGTTGTGGCAAGGAGGCATTCTGTTGTGGAGCATAGCCTGGGGAAAAACATAGCTGGGACTGCTTTGTGTGGAGAAGGAATGAGCAAGAGCAAAGCATGGGGCAGACAGCAGCACTTCTCTGAAACTGACTTAGTATAAGTGCTTCTATTTACCTCTGAGCAATGCCCCTGGTTATGGGGTAACACACATGGTACCCAGAGGCTGGGAGGTTCGGGTACCAGCACATGCACACACGGGGAATGTTTGGCCATGTGGCTGCTTTGCATGGCTCCTGGGTCACTGCTAGTCTGGGGCTCCACAAGAGCAAACTGCATCCCACATCACAGCAGCATTGCATTCACAAGAGGATCTATAAATAACCTTTTAAAGGAATCCCTATGAAAGGAAAAAAAAATCATTCCATTCCACCTTAAAAGGAAAATTGCATCTCAGTGTCGATCTTACAATGAGTTCCAAAGAGCAAATTGGAAACAGACCAGCATCTTTCCTCTCCTCAGCACAAGCAGCAGACCTGGCACCGAAGGCCATGCAGCACAGTTTCAGCTGAGATCTTGCTTTTATAGCAACATTTTAATTAATGCTTTTTGTGATAGGGTTCTGGAGGCCTTTGGCTATGACAAATGCCTGCTGTGTGGGACTGCACCCTCTGCCCGGCCTTGTGAGAGCTGATGGCAGAGCACTGCCTGGGGGGGTGATGTGGTGATGGCAGCTGCAGGCAGTGCTGAGCTGCTCTGAGGTCAGTGCTGGATGCTGGCAGATTCCTGGCTGAGACCTCCAGCTCCATCACTGCTGGCTCATCTGTCTGCAGCCTCTGGGCTCTGAGAGGTTCCAAAATGTGCGGAGAATGCCTGGGCCCTGGGGCGGCAGGATGAGCCATGGGCAGGTGGTGACAGGTGCCATCAGCTGGGAATTAGGGAATCATCCCTGTATCCTTCAGCTGAACCTATAAGAACTGCTGCTATGGGATCCAGGGCATCCTCTGGGACCAGTGTAGCCTATAAAATAATGCTGCAGATCCCCATGAGTTACAGTTCTGTAGACGAATAACCATTAAAAGGGGCATTTGCAAGAAAAGTTTTTGCTTGAGAGAGTGAGCCACAGGAGCAAAGGAGTACTTGGACCTTCTGGTGCTTGTGGGGCAGCTGGGCTGAGACCACACCAGAGGGAAAACCTCAAGAATGTGGTGGTGGTGGTGGTTTGGCAGCAGACCATGGCTAAATGGGGATTTTTGGCCAGGGAAGTGGCCTCGTGCAATACGGTGATGGTGAGCAGCCTTGCATGGAGAGGGAAAGCTGAAAGGCATGCATTTAACTTCTAATGTAAGCCAGTGAAGCTGCTATAGCAGATGTGAACTTGATCTGCTGCACAAAGCAGAGTTAAAGGAGCTGAAGGAGAACGATGCATCTCCTGCACCCAAAACCACATCACCTCTTCTGCTGTTTCCTTCCCTGATTATTTCTTCCAACCCAAGCTGTCATCTTCATGGTTTCCTGTGCAGGTGTTGGAAACCTGAGCGCGTGATGATTTAGCCAAAATTTGCTAAGTTTTCCAAGTTAAGGTTAAGAGAGGTTAAGGGAGACAAAAAACAAAACAAACAAACAAGAAGAAAACAAAGGAGGAAAGGGAATGTACTCACCTAGGCTTAATCTCTTCAGCAGGATCTTGACAGGCACTGGGATTCTGCTCAGCTTGCAGCAGATGTTTTGCTGCAGATTGCAGACTGCGTGGAGCACAAACCCCGTCCTCCCGTGACTGCGTCCTTCCGAGTGCACTCTGCAGTTCTGACTTGGTGGGTCTTTCTTTTCTATTAATGTTTTTCCCCGTTTTGCGTGTATTCCTGGCTTCCTGCTGCAGCTCTAGGTTTTGGCTCAGCTTTGCCGAAGGCATATTTGTATTATTGTGTAATGGATCTGAGCCTCTTCCTCTGTCACGTGGCGTGGGCAGAAGTTTTGCATGCACACGGCTGGAGAGCTCTCGTGCCTGGGGAGCCTTTCCCTTCCTCTCCCCTTGCAGGCTGCTGCAGAGCTCTGGCACTGGGCCTGAGTGGGTTCTGCTCTGCCATAACCACCACCCCTACGGGCACAGTTTGTAGGGCCATGGGCAACAGGGATCAGTGCTCAATCCCTGAGCACTAACATGGGNCTTCTAATGTAAGCCAGTGAAGCTGCTATAGCAGATGTGAACTTGATCTGCTGCACAAAGCAGAGTTAAAGGAGCTGAAGGAGAACGATGCATCTCCTGCACCCAAAACCACATCACCTCTTCTGCTGTTTCCTTCCCTGATTATTTCTTCCAACCCAAGCTGTCATCTTCATGGTTTCCTGTGCAGGTGTTGGAAACCTGAGCGCGTGATGATTTAGCCAAAATTTGCTAAGTTTTCCAAGTTAAGGTTAAGAGAGGTTAAGGGAGACAAAAAACAAAACAAACAAACAAGAAGAAAACAAAGGAGGAAAGGGAATGTACTCACCTAGGCTTAATCTCTTCAGCAGGATCTTGACAGGCACTGGGATTCTGCTCAGCTTGCAGCAGATGTTTTGCTGCAGATTGCAGACTGCGTGGAGCACAAACCCCGTCCTCCCGTGACTGCGTCCTTCCGAGTGCACTCTGCAGTTCTGACTTGGTGGGTCTTTCTTTTCTATTAATGTTTTTCCCCGTTTTGCGTGTATTCCTGGCTTCCTGCTGCAGCTCTAGGTTTTGGCTCAGCTTTGCCGAAGGCATATTTGTATTATTGTGTAATGGATCTGAGCCTCTTCCTCTGTCACGTGGCGTGGGCAGAAGTTTTGCATGCACACGGCTGGAGAGCTCTCGTGCCTGGGGAGCCTTTCCCTTCCTCTCCCCTTGCAGGCTGCTGCAGAGCTCTGGCACTGGGCCTGAGTGGGTTCTGCTCTGCCATAACCACCACCCCTACGGGCACAGTTTGTAGGGCCATGGGCAACAGGGATCAGTGCTCAATCCCTGAGCACTAACATGGGAAGCCAGTCTCATGCTGAGGGTGCAAATGAGCTTCTTGTGTATGGAATAATTTAGATGAAGCAGTAAGGATATATCATTCAAAGCTTGGTGTGAATGGCATCTTCATGGAGCAGCAGCTCTGCGAAAGTGAATGTTGAGAGGGGACAGCAGGTACTGCACAGAGGTGCTGCAGGCAAGGTGTGTGAGACTGACCCTGAGATGGCAGGGTGGGAAAGTTCCTGTCTTTGGGAAGGGTGAGGTTTTGCTTTAAGTTTTCAAAGTAATTGCAAAGCCTTGCTATTCACGGGCTCTGCTCCCCTGCACCCAGCAATGGCTTTTCCCACCCTAAGTGTGAGCAGGACATGGCCCTCAGACTGCACAGCTGGAGAGCATGCTGGCAGCACGACCTGTCAAACTAATGCCCGCCCCTCTGCAGTGAAGCAGAGCAGCCCTGGCATGCAGCTCTACATTCTTCTTTTTCTTTTAATCCATTGCAGGAGATGTTACAAGAGGTGGTGGTGTCTCAGCAACATGCTGGCTCTCAGAAAGTGAACGCACTGCACTGTTACAGACAGTGACCTGGTGGCAGTGCCTTCATAACCACACACGAGGAGTCAGACAGGACTCGAACAGCTGCAGATGGAGGTGGCCTCACAGGCAGCCCTGGAGGCAAAGCAGGGCGATGGCTCAGCAGGTGTGTCTCTCTTCAAAGATGAATGTAGGGCCTTTGATTTTTTTTTTTCATTCTTATGTTTGGAAGATACTAATGGGAGGAAAAAGCATTTTCTCGCCAGCAGGTCTGGCAGCTTAGCATGGAATGGTGATTTGAGTCACTTTTATTGCCCTGCCTGAAAGGAGCTTGGAAGACTCTGAGCACTCTTCAGAGGGTGATTGTCCCTCTCCAAAAGCCCACATAAAATGAGTCAAATCACTCTTTAAAGTTAAAGGATACGCTTGAGACCATCAGCTCTGCTTAGAAGCTGCCATCCTATCCCATTAAGATAAAAATAATCTATTTTGAGAGGAGGGAAGTGGGAACCGACCCAAACATCAGTGAAACACTGCCAGTGCTCTGCAGAAGACAAGTGGTGGTGTGGTTTTGTTTATTTGTTTTTGGTGCTTTCTTTTGTCTTACGCATCTTGGAACTCAAAACCAGCGGTCTCTTTGACTTGCCACAGCTGGCTTCTGCTGAGCTATCCAATAACACATTTTGACAAGAAGAACTCTTAGAAAAAGGCGTGGGAAAATATGGAGCTCTACAGGAGCCCAAGCTTGCAGCCAGGACACCGGGTGGTGGAAATGCAATGGCTTTGCTTTGTGTGTGAGCAGGTTACATGGAGCTAAGTGAGCATCTGAAAGCAGCCCAGAGAAGAGGAGGAAGAGCAGATTGCTTATTTAGTAGGGAGTGGAAATAATGCAAAATGATCTCCTTGAGCTGAGGGCTAGATACATACGTAGTGAAGAAACAAAGTAGAAAAACAAGAGTTGATCCAGAAACCTCGCAATCTCTGCATAATGGTGTAGGTTCTGAAGGCCAAAGGGGGCTAGAGCTTGGGTTAGCAAAATCTCTTTGCTGGGATCTGAGCATCACCAACAGTGATGGCATCACCTGGGGATGAGGGCAGCAGTGCCCAGACCAGGAAAGCCGAGTGCCACAATACAGTACTTCTGTCCTGCAAGGCAAAGCAGCATCCCCCAGAGACACTGCATGTGAGCATGACAGGCTGCACAGATAATAATAGCTACACAACAAATCCCTTCTCTCTCTGTTGCTTTCCGAGTGGAGAATTTAGCATTAGAGCTGGCTTTTCAGTTCCCAGACAATAATAATTATGCTAGAAATGGATTTCTGCTGCTCCTAAAGCACTGAGCACTCTGCAGGGCAGTGCTGGCTCTCAGGCACTAGGAGCTGCACCCAGTGCTTCTGCTTCTGCCCAGCATGAGGTCTCTTACAAGAAGTATCTTTTTAAGTCTGCTGCTAGGAAGCTTTGGGTTTACTTATCTGTCCCTGGAGCAACGTTTCCCTAGACAAAGGGATCTGAACATGGTAGTATTTAGCAGAAGCAAAGCCCTCCCCTGCCTGCTATCAGTGGGTGGCTCTCTGGCTGAGTTATCTCAGAAGTGAACAGATTTGTTTCATGTGAGATAACTAGCTGAAGTTAAAATGATATTTTTGCCTTTCTGCGTCCAGCTAAACTAATGGCACCAGGAGAGCAAGCAGAACAACAAGAAATCACTTGCATGTAGTGCTTCAGCCTGAATATATCCAAAAATGGGATGGAAAACTCAGCTATTGGGCTGCACTGGGCATAGGGCATAGCCACTGCATTAGTGGGCACAGAAAATCCTGTATCTTCAGATTTTGTTTTATTTTTTATCCCCTGAAGGACCAATTCTGTTTCACTCTTGACTATTGCTGAGATTCCTGCTACCCTCTGATCTCTAAACAACTGCACACATGTAGAACTGCACCACTTTTCCACTGATCCACTCAGAAAAGATCCAATTACAAAGAAACGTAGGGACAGTAAAAGAATCATCTTCTGATGTGCCTTGAAGGAATGTAACACAGAATGCTAAGCTGATCAGCAAAAAATAGCAAAAAATAAAGAACGTCTTACCCACATGGTTAAAAATGTTAACACCTTCAAATCAACCATCTCACTCACAATTTGCAGATGGAGCCTGCCTTGAGAACCAGGATTCAAACAGGGAAAAAAAGAGAGGTCATCGAAGCAATTGCAGGGAATTGAGATGGGAAAATAAACATTGAGCTTTGCCAAGGGTGAGAAGCAGAGAAAGCTGCTGTGAGCTCTCTGGGTGGGTCTGGTTTGCATTATGATTTCAGAATGTGACAAGTTAACAGGCTACTACATTTCTTCTCATCTCCCTTGTCTTCATGTACAAAGAAACCATTTCAGCCGTGGCTGCTAGAGCAGGCTCATTTCCACTGTATGTTTATTTTTGTCCAGACTTGCCCATAAACTTGTTTCCAATTCATTTTAGAAATGAAAAACAACCCTGCTTGTTCAAGGGGAGGTGATCTCTGGACACGCAGTCACACTGCATGCCAAATGCGAGGGGAAGCAGATGGAGGAAAATGAGATGCACGATGTTCCTTAACACTTAACCTCTGCTGTAGAAATAGAACTATACTTTTTCAGCATTATCCCAGTAACTGAGGCTGACCTAGAAGAGCCATTCACAAACCCAAACAACTGTATTTTGCATAAGACCAACTGCTTTTCCCCCAGGCTCCAGGAGAGGACACAGGTCCCCCAGCTCTCGGCCTCAATCCGAGCAGAGCAAGACGGGGCACGCCAGATCTGTAAGTGTACTTCTGGTGGACTCTGGTATGTTTTTGTGACAAACCTGTACCTTCCTGGAGCACTGAGCGTGTTACATGAGCTTTTAAATAAATGAGCCTTTAAAGACACGAGCCTTTAACTCATCCACTTAAAAATACACACTGTGGCATTCAGCTGCTCAGACTGGTGAATTATGTTTTTCATTCTTAATTGCTGACATCAGAAAAAATCATTCCAAGGCATGAGGTCACAAGGGATCTCTGGACCACAGTAAACATGAACCAAAGCATCCATCAATGACAATAGCACAGGTAAATTTTAACAGAGGACTACATTACAGCCTGACACACGTTCTCCATTATACTGCACACCAAATTAACATGCTCAGGTCTCAGAAGGTGGCTGAGAAATCATATGCAAGACCAGCAAATTTGCACTTAGTGCATATAATTACTGGTAGAAAAGAATAACTTTTTTCCTTGAAATTATTCACAAACCAGAAAGGTGAAGATGAGCTGGAAAGTGAGTCACAGGTAAAGCAGAAGGGAAATTATGCCCCTACCCCTCTTCCTCTCTGACTTTTTAAATCCACATCCAGGGTAGCTGGATGTAGAGAAAGAATAATAGAAGAAACCTTACAGGTGGAAGTTGGTATAACGTTGTGGTTTTTTTAAACCACTTGCTGCTGGGAACTTCAACTTCATTCACTCTTCACAAAATTGAAATGTAATTTGGTTCTCCATTAGAAGAAAAGCCAGGATTACAGTTTCTCTGTCCTACCATTAATATGAGCACACTTGATGTGGTGATATAAACCTCATTTAATGGACTTTAAGCCACAACAGCACTAATTCTCACCCTCCCAAGTACAAAGCTATGGTATCAAGTTTCTCACCCATTTCTTCAACTTCTAATAGTTACAGTGGAGAGTTACAGGTTATGGACAAATAGTACCTTCTGCTGGCATGCAGCATCTGCTTTCTGTTTGGAAATGATATCTAACTGTCACTTCCACACAGCTTAACAGGACTCAGGAGGTTATAAGGATGTGTATTGTTATCAAACAAAACCAAACAACTCAGATCTTCACAGCTGAAATGTGGATTCTAACTGCAGAAACGGAATGAGAATTCAAAAGCTCTATAGTCAGCTTCTCCTCAACTTTTAATTACAACACCTAGACAGCTTTTAAGACCTTTAAATTAATTTAATCAAAACTGTACAAAGCAATTGTCACATTCCAAAATACTCAGTAAAAACTGATCAAAAACTACTCCTCCTTTTAAAGCCATGTGATGGGCAAGCCCTTCTACAAATAGAAGTTAGGCTTCAATGTATAAATTTATATGCAGTAATTCCTGCTATGCATTAACAGTGACACCTGTTGATCATTTCTTCATTGCAGTTAGTTTAACTGAAGCAGTTAAGCCTTCATGTACGGCCAAATGAACCTGGAACTTTTGGAATTACAGCCCATATCAGATCTTTTCTCTTCCAATCAGGAATTTAGAGTGTGTTTTTTTTTTTTAAATGCATATATACACTTATGTACATACATGTGACTATATATATATACACACACATACAAATATCACATAGCTTTAAGTACTAGACTGCTCAAGTCTACTGAAGGAATTTTTTTATTACCAGTCTCTGTGATGCAAGAAAGATCTGTCATTTCTGAACTACATAGAAGGGAACTGTCTGCAGACTTGTTTACAAGCATGGCAAAACATCTTGGGAATTGGAATTTTCATCACAACTACTGTCCAAGAAAAGAGGCCATGGGATCATCAGGTCTCTGACGTTTCATTCTGTAGGCTTCCATTTCCTCTTCTGTTGGTTCCCTGGTCTCATATACACTGTTATATGGTCTCTTCCTCTCATCTAACTGCATAATTTCCTTAACTTGCAGGAGTCGAGCCTCTTCTGCATTTAAAGCCTGAAATGGAAGGAAACAATGCAATTAAACTGAAAGTTAAAAACAGACCAAGCCAATCAAAACAAACCAACTCAATTCTACATCAAATCCTAGTATAATGAAGATAGAGCAGGCAGAACTCTGGGATAGGCAATGCACACATGCCTAGCCACCTACAGCATACTTTGTGTGCTGCTGAATGCTCATTTTTCAGTGTTCACCACAAGACAATGGTAATGTGGCATTTCACAGACAAGGTACTTCAATTCTTTTCCCATTTCCAAAAATCAAGTAAGAAACTCCTGGGTTCTACCTAAAAAGTAATCACCATCCAGAAAGTACACAAACATGCCATCTTAGTGGGCTGTTCTGTCTTTTTCCAGTTAGGGCATAATTGCTAAATGAAAATATATACCTTTTGCAATACAAATTATTCAGTTCCTCAAACTACTACTATTATTCCTTGCTATTAAAAAAAACAATAACCCCACATTATTATAGTTTTTTTTTATTATTAACTACAGTCTAGTGTAAATTTGCTTTGGATATCCAAGGACTTGGTGCTGTGTCTGCACAGGGTGCATTCAGCACTGGACAGTAGACAGCTTGCAGATATACTGATTTCATTAGCTGTGTGATGGTGCCTAACTACGGGTTTAAAAACTGCTACGTTGAGCTTTGACAATGCTTTTGATCTCTGTATCTTTCTTTAGTACTCCAACTGCTGTGTTCTGTGATGTCTTTTATATATCTGCAGTAGTAATAGGTGACCAGGAAGGGAGTATTCTGCATCTTTTAAGTCTTGCAAAGCTATAGCATTTGCTGCACGTTTGCCTGAGAAACAGGAAATAACAGCAATGTACTTGACAGCATCCAGTATCATTTTAAATTTGCTTTGGCTCAAAATTAGCATAAAAGGACAGACAATCCTATTGCAGAACTATTACAGACTTCATAAAACTGATGCAAAATGCATTTGAAGTTCTTTTTGCCACAAACACTCAAAAACACTCCCCAAGTTTACCTTTTTAAGTTTCTCTTGCTTCTTTTTCTCTTCACCCTCACTGTCTGAATTTGAGCTCTTCTTGCGTTTCTTCTTTTTCTTCTCTTTCTGTTTCTCTTGGTGGATCTACAAGGTAGAAAAACAACAGCAGTTAAGATTCAGTAAACAGTTGTAATATTTAAGCTATTAAGTCTTAACTGTCTACTAATAGTACTGACAGCTTAATTTTTAATAGAGATGTAAATGACATAATTATGTTTGATAACTTCCTCACTCACTAAAATGGCTTAACTAATTTTGTACTTACACATACATTCAGTTGCTTAAAGTGATGAAGAAAAATATCTCCCTTAAAAAAGGAAACAACCCACCTCCATCAGTGTTTTGGGTTTTGTCATGTGCACTTCTTCCCTGGGTTGCTCCTCTAATAAGTTTGCTTCAGCATTCTGTACAGCAGACAAGAGAAAGGAAATCCATTTACAAAGCATGTTTGAAAGCAGGATGACAACTTAAAAAAGCAAAATCATCCAAGGCTTACACAGATGAAGGCATTCTAGCTCTCTCCAAGAGAGTCAGAGACAGTACTTACAGCAATTTCTTTCCCAGCTTCTCCTGTACAGTATGAGTATTTGACAAATGAGTGGCAGCATTTGTAACCCCATTTGCCTTCTTTCCAGTACGAGCCCCAAATGCACTGCAAGAAAAGATGACAGCAGTCATAATGCTACTCAGCTAAGAGGCAGGATGCAATGTATTCCTGCCATTATTTCCTGATGAGTAACCTATTCCAACAACCCAAAAAGGGGGAAGTTATGAGAAATCAGCAATTCTACATTAGTCTTACAGGTATTATTTAAAAATAAATAAAACAACAGGATGTGGCCAACTCATATTCAAATTAAAGGGAAACACAGTAACTTCCTCTTCAGTTTGAGGCAGTCATCACAGCTCTTTAAATTCACACTGCAATAATGAGAGGTTAAAATTCCCTTGTAGAAGGAGAAATTTAAATGCTGTTTTAGTTATACTGCACTGCATCTACTACGTATCATTCCCTTCCAACAGGGAGACTTTTTTCCTTAAAATATGTACTTACTGTGTGGTTGTTAATCTTCACATCTTCCTCATATTTAGAGCAAGCAATAGCTTTCTCTTGTCCTTTGATCACTGTTCCATGTCTGGAATACTCCACATAATCTTCTGTTTGAGCTAACAGCAGTTCAGCTGGTGGGGCATCTAGATGTTCTTGTCCTCCATACTATAATGCAAGAAGAAATCCCATGCGAGTTTTGCAAGGAAACCTATCTATATAGTTAAGCATACATTTCAAGAACTACACCTTTGGTGCCTTCTCTAGCCATAGTACATAAATCTAGAAATGCAGCACTAAAGGCTGAGAGAGATGCGTCTCCTGTGGCCCCCTGACATTTTCTTTCATTCCTGGAGGAATGCAGCAGCAGATTTCCTTATGTTAGAGATGTTTGAAAGCAGGAAAACTTTCCAGATCAAACCAAAGGGAGGAAATACAGAGTGTGTTTTCCCCCCACTCCACACTTCCACGTTGGCAAGGTCAGAACCTACATGGATTATTAAGTTCTTAGTCAGCTTGCCAAAAAGCCAATAGCAAAGTATGTATTTATTAAGAAGACTTCACCTAAAACTAGATTCTGAAAATTCTGCTTTTCAAGAGAAGAAAACATGAAAGAAAGCTCTGCGAGGCAGCTGTCTGAGTATTCTATGAAGATACTGCTTTTAAAGCACATAGAATGCTTTTTTAACCACTTGTACTATTTTTAAAACAAAACATCTAGAATTCATCCTACATACTGGTGTCAGATTTTTCACTAGAGAAATTTTGACAGTTAAGGGAAAAGCTCACAGCAATCTGTAGATCTTCAAAGTATTGTTTTAAACAATATAACGATTCCAAAGGATTAAATAGCATATAAATTAAAAGATTTAATACATCACAAAGCTCGCTAGAATGCCTGGTGTGTTTTCACATAACATTATGTATTTGTTCCCTAAGAGTCACAATTCAAACTTGAGAGAATTGTAAGTAAATAAAACCAAATGTGTATTACCTTCTCTAGGATGCTTTCTTTCTGCTGTGCCTTGAAATCTTCTTTTTTCACTTTGAAGGATTTATAGAGCAGCTCTAATTTTGTAGGGTCTGCTTGAAGATGAACTTCAGAGCCTTTGTCATAAGCCTCCCAGGCAAACACTGTATGCACAAGAGGTGTCACTCAATGTTTATTCTCAAACTAAGGTACACATTCAAGTTCCAATCTTGAAAGGAAAACTCAAAATTAAAGCTACTACAATCTTAATCTAAAAGAGATTTCTCTTTTGCAGAAGAGCAGTGCTAACTCAAGTCCTAAGTCCATTCCTTAAAAAACAAACAACCAAGAAATAAAACCCAACACAAAAAGCTCAGCAAATCACATAAAAACAGAAAGCACTTACACTGAGTTTGTGCCATTGAAATGGTGTCTCCAGTGTAACGAACAAAGTTGTCACCAGCATAGCCAACTCTGCAGAAAAGGAAAATACTATTCTTTAGCATGCTGGTAGTGTGATTGTCTTTTAAATACAATCACATGACACCAACAGGAAAATGAACTCCTTTGTGCCCTGAATTACAAATGGAGGGAGAGAAAGGAGCAATCAGCTCAATACATGAAATTGAAGCCTAGGCTCCCAGCAGTCACAAAAGTAGTCTGAAATGCTGTCCAATATCTAATGCCTACATTTATGTGAGTCTGTCTTGTGACATATTCTTGGAGCTCCATCTAAGACACCATGAGTCAAGCTTAGATGTGAATGCATGAATGGCAGGTGATATTCTAGCAGTGATTCTCAACTTTTGGATTTATCAATCTTTTCTACTCAGTTTCAGTGTATTTCAGTGATTTAAAACTTAGTAAGAGCTTTACTGCCCTTGGTTACCTTTTGCACACCTCTCTGTAGAGGTTCACAAACTGTATCAGGAATACAGGCTGAAAAATCAAATTATGTTAACAATTCAGTTTTCACCTTCCCACAGCCACCCTGAAAAGTTTCCAGTCTGAAAGCAGAAACAGATTCAGCAGAGGTCAAATTATGACTGGGGATAAGCAGAAGCACCTGCATCTGAAATAGAACTGACTAGCTTTATTCTACCTGGGGGCAAGGAGAGGTGCAAAGGGCATTATTTGCTGTCATTTAGCCACTGCCATTCTATTTCAGGCAGCATGCTAATCCAATTACTGTATCCTGAATAAATGTTTCTCCTTGCAGTCTGTCTACTTCCTACATCCACAGCACCACACAGGTCAAGGCAGGGTCACAGCTCAAGTGCCTTACTCAAGTTTTAGGTGAGACAGCATTATGTACAACCAAGAGCCCCCCTACACTATTTTTTAATCAAGTGATCTATCTGGACAATGATAAAATACTCAGACTTCCTGTGCAGGCTCCATAAACACATGGGGAGCTTTTGTTCTCAACTCTAGCACTTAACACAGACACTCCATGCTAGTCCCCAGTACCAAATGCCTTCCAACAAACAAGGGAGGAAGTTTTAGATTTGGTTACTGAAATACTTTGCATTATTACTGCTCATAAATACCTCTTCTAGAGAAAAGAGTGTTCCAATCCTTGTTTTATGTCAGATTAGTAAGTGATATTTCATGTACCCCTGAGGATTAAATGCAGTATATAAAGGAGTATTTTGGTGATATCTAATAAATTGAACATTTTTTTCCATGTTTACTGTGAAGAGTTATTGGAAGATTCCTCTATCCATAACTGACTTGGGATTAATTACTAAAACAACATACAGATATGAAATAAAATACAGAACTATTAAAGCCATCTATTTTTAACAGTTGTGCTGGATGCACTAGCATGACTCCATTTCAACTTACTCATCTGGATTCTTGCCTGTGTTGGCATATGGATTCTCCCTCATTGCTCTCGTTTTGGGGTCATAATAAGCAGAGTTCGGATCCAGATTCCTCAGGTACTAGGGAGAGAAAATGATACAAGGTATTTTATTAAAGTTTTTGATTTTCAAAGAACTGAAATCACTGCTGATGCCCCAATGCAGACATTTTAAAAGAGAAAATCCACTTAGGACAATGCCTTTGAAGAGGTCACAACAAAGCTGGAAGTGAACTGAGAACTGACCTTAACTTCCAAACACAGAGACTCAGCTCAAACTCAGTGATAATGGAGCGTTCAACTTTTAAAATTCATTAATAATGAAGGAAAAACTGTTAAGTTTTCATTACTCACTTTTGCAATATCTTCCCGAATACGTAAATTTCGAACGGTGATTCGTCTCTTAGAGTCAAAGTTCTGCCCAGGCATATCAATGTCATCTGCATATTTATCTTCATCTTCGTCTTCACTATTGTGATCTCTTTCCTGAGAACAGAGATGGTAACTTCTTAACTTCTAAGTAGAAGTGTTCATGCACTCTAGAGTGAATCTGATTTTAGTAGTTCCATTAAATATGGGCATGTGTGCGCTTATGGATCATGCAGTTACATTCACTGTTCCAGAAATACTCAAGAACTCCCACTTCTTCCAGTAAAAAAAACTGGAACTGTGATGATATCAAATTAGAAAAGCTAATTAGGCAAATCACACCATGCCTTAAGAAGGAGTTACTTGCTTATGCCTTTAAGGTTTGAAAACACACAGAAACTTAAAAAACAAACAAACAACAAAAAAAACACACAATAACACAAACCAAAAACAGAAAAACAAAACAACAATTAATAACAAAATAAACCCTTGATGAAAGAAGAGCAGGCAGAGATGTGAACCCAACACTGAAACCCTTATGCCACCCTTGTTTTGCTGTTTCACTAACTACAGGTCCTTTTTTCTGCCCATGGTGTGATGCAGTATTCATCTTACTGTCTGTGAATTTGGTTCCTCTTCTCCCCACTGGTGTCTTGGGGAGTTCTGCAGCAAACAAAGAGCACATCAGCAGAGAAGACAAGATAGTGCAGAGAGGAAAGGAGGCAGGCAGATTGAGACCAACCAAAGTAGGACTTTGGTGCTGGATTAAAAAACACAATGGACTTGTGGCACAGAATGCAGAGATCACTGCATGTTGAACATTCTAGGGAAGAGCTCCTAAGACACAAGTTGCAGACCCTTTCACTGAATTACCAACCCAATTTCTTGGATCTGCCATTCTTGCAAAGGCTCAGTACTGTCACTATTATCTAAAGCTTGTTATACCTTTACAGTAGAATAGATTAGAATATTTCACATCATGAAAATAAAACTAAGATTAAATTCCGAAAGCTTTATAAAAAGAAATCTCTGTATTAAAAAGGTAAGTGTGGAAGTATTTAATTAGCACTGACAATAATACCAAACTTGAATCAGAAGACAGAATTTAATCTGGAGAAATATAGCCTAACTTTTGTATTAATCTGCTCAGCCCTTAACTTTGAACATTATTCTGTGGTGAATACAGACATGAAAAAGAAGAAAAAGTAACAGCTTTTATCCAGAAGGTCAGAACTCTGTATTTTGTGCTGGGTAAGAGATTTGGTTCACTCTGCCATCTGGCGACAAAATGCAGTGTGACAACCTCTGGAAAATGGATTTCTGACTCTATGTAATCCACTGCTTGATGTGTTCTGTCTTGAAATACAGACAGAAAAACTCCTTTGAGCAGTAACAACCTCCACTTTTTGTCTACGTTAGAAAATCGGAATTAAAACTCAGAAACTGAGCCTAGGGAAAGTACATATGCCTTTCAAATTAGAATTCTACATCCAGCATTATCAAAAGTGTTGCCTGCAATCTAAGAGGAACCTGCAGAGCTAAGTGAAACATGCATACTTGGCAGAGTTACAGTCAAGTCCTGGTCCCTATGCTCAGCCTCCACGTAATCAGAGATGCTGCAAACAGTCACAGCAGTGACTGAAGAAGAAACAAACTCTGTTCTATGACAAAGCAAGTACCTTCCTATTCCTGCTTATACCAACCATAACAAAACAATCTCTAAATTAAAAAAAACCAACAACACGCATCTCTGGGTACAAAGAGAACTACCACATGGAAAACAAGCTGCCTGATCTAAAACATCACATCGTTCATTTTAGAAGATTAACAATCAGAAGGAAGTTTTGTTCAAAAGCAAAATACAAAGTCACTTCCATTTGCAGAAGGTGTTCTGAATTCTTGTACACAACACATGATAACCTGGTGCTAGGAACAACTTAACATTTTCATGGGGTATATAAAGCAACAGAAAACTGCGTATAGAAGATAAATGCATCAGAGCGCAGAAATAATCTGTTCTACTTTTGTTCAGCCTGACCAAAAATAAACTAGAGTTTGACATACTTACCACTTGTTCCAGCTTTCCTGATGCTAACTCTTCCTGAAGCTTCTGGGCTTTCAGTGTACGCTTGGCCTGCATACCATGCAAATACATTTGCTTTAGTATTTCCTTTCCATAGCAAGCACATAGTAACATCATAAGCATTTATTGTGATTACTGCCATTTAAAATCTATCACTACAAGAATATGAGCTTCCAATTCTCTGGGTGCTGGTAAAATAGCAGCAACCTGAAGTTAATCTCTACACTTAAGACGCATCAAGTTGTTTTTAGAGCCTCAAGGAAAGGAAACTGAACATAACATAACCTTACTACAGCTGGTGCAGCTGTACCACTGCCATGAGCCAACTAATCAAAGAAATCCAGCTTATTTTAGTTCAGCAGTGTTTGAGAACAAATGTGTTCTACCACAGTGTTCCCATAATCTAGTCAGGGATGTCAGTGGTTAAGGTATTTTTTAGCATCTAATGTGATGTTTTAAAGTAGCACAAAGTGAATTTCTGTACGTGCTTGACATCACAAAACCACAGAGACACATAACAATAGCCACTGTTCCACAACAGTAACAGAACTCTAGACAGTAAGCACAGCTTTGAAATCCCTTTTTTTTTTTTGCCCACAATTTAATGTGCACCTCAGTCAGTACATTATAGGGCTTGTCTAGCAAATGCAAGTAACTGGGAGAGCCAGTATGGCAGATTCAGATCTGAATTTCTGCCCTTCCAGTTCAGGTGAAGCCTGCTCATACAGCACGCACCATTTTTCCATTAAGAACACAGCACAAGGTCTAATGTTAGCAGCGTGCAAAAAAAAAAAAAAACACTCCTCCTCACAGTGAACCCAAACACTGAATCCTTCCCCAGTGAACTGTAACACCCACGTACCAAGTCAACCTTGGCATATTCCTCTACAATC
Source organism: Odontophorus gujanensis (assembly GCA_013399175.1). Lineage (NCBI taxonomy): Eukaryota > Metazoa > Chordata > Aves > Galliformes > Odontophoridae > Odontophorus > Odontophorus gujanensis. The sequence continues at coordinate 239,309 of VXAB01011350.1, forward strand.
TTCATGTGCTCCTCTGGGTTATAACCATTCCAACGATCCCGCTTTCCATCGTAATCAAACATCAGCTGAGGCTGCACATGTTCATCTGGTGCAATATTCATGCCTGTGTATTTTGCTCCAACTTTCCTGGGTCTCTGGAAGTAAAAAAAAAAAGTAAACAAGGTCGGATCAGTCGATCCAGCTGAAACACAGCACTCACTGATAGCCCTCTTTAAAAACAGTATCAGTGGAAGTGTTGAAAGGCCAGTTAAGTTTAGCATGATAAGCCTCTGACTTGCAAGGAGTACAGTTCTATATTTCAAAATAGCTGCAACTGGCTCCAAAAAATGCATTGTTTTCTAACACAGTTCTAAATGGTCAAAAAGGCAATTAAAATGATTTCTGAGGACTGCTCCTAGCTGACAAGGAACAGAAAGATCACCACACCAGCACTTGGATTAACGTAAACTAACACAAGGAACTAAATACCAAATTTTTCCAACTTTTATTGCAGCACTTATCACAAACAGAATTAAATGTGGATTATTTTGTTTCGCTACTAAACAAGTAGCTTAGGTATCTTCAAACAGCATTTTAACACTTGTTTATCAAAGCAAGTGTTATTTTACCTACAGCTAGATGTTCTTCACTAAGACTAAACTCAGTGTTCATTTCTGAACTGTTAAAATCCGAACAGCACTCAGCTTTACCTCCATGCAGTCTTTCTTTTTGTGTGTCAGTGCACCACAGTTCTCACACGCCCCTTTCCGGTATCTGGTAGCTATGGAGTGCTAAGCAAAAAAAGAAGGCAGTGTTAAACAAACCTGTGGCAAGATCCACGTGCCCCTTTCCACCAACTAATGTATTTTTCTGATAGCACTGGAGCACGCACACTCCACCCAAACTCGAAAGGCCCATTTTGGTGACTGCCAAACACTGCAGCACACCTGCTGAGCACAAACTTCCACTTCCTGTCACCATCCACAACACCTAACCGGAAATCACAGCGGGACAGTGACACTGCACAGGAATAAACAAGAGCTCTGCTTTAGGACAGGCACTTCCCATACCTCTTTAACTCCCCGCTTGTACCAGTCCCCAGAGGAGCTGTACTGCTTCTGCTTCTCTGGCTGAGGTCTCTGATGTTTCAGTGTCGGTCTTTTAGAAGGATCTATGTACCACGGCACTGAAGATATGTACTGAGGAATGTGAGGATTGATATCTCTGTGAAAGATGTTATGGAATTAACGGGTGGCACAGGAAAAACACACGGTGCAGTTTAACTTCACCAGGGCCTCCCCATTAAGCTCAGCCTCACAGCTCGGTAAGCAGGAGAGCACAGGCAGCTTCACAAAGCTGGCGCGTTTTGACAGATCCCAGCCTTAAAGAACTTACTTTCCTTCCTCATCCACCTCAGCAGGAGCGTTCCCCAGCTTCCTCTGCTCCTCCAGCTCCTTCTTCTTCCTCCAGTCCTCCCTCGTCATCTTCTTCGGCTCCTCCATGCTCACATCACCCGGCCCTCCCGAAGGAGCCGCGTTTACCGCCGTCCCAGACGCCATTTTACCTCCCCCTGCAACATTAAAGAAACATACGCGTTCCGTTCCGTTCCGACCCGGCCCAGCCCTCCTCGGGTACTCCCTCGGAGCTCAGAGCCGCGGCTCAGCCGCCCCACAAAGCCACCCCACAAAGCCGCCCCACAACAGCGAACCCACAGCCGCGCACTTCCGCCTCCCGCTCCTCGGCCAGGCCGCGGCACCGCCCCACAATGCGCCGCGGCCCGGAGCCCCGCCCCTTAAAGGCGCCGTCCCGCGGTCGCCACGGCAACGAGGCACCGGAATACCGTAGGCTCGCCGCTGCCCCGCCCCACGGCGCCGCTGAGCCAATCGGATGCCTGAGCGTTAGTCGAAACAGCCAATGGAAGGAGCGGAGGGGAGGTAGAGGCTGGCGGCGGGCGGGCGGTGTTGGTACGGATCTCCGTCCGCGCTCTCCTGCTGCCGGGCCGGCTCTCTCCGCAGGTAAACGTGCGGCTTTCTCCAGGGGGATGTTTTTTGGCTGCTGAGTGATCCTTCTGTTCTGGTGTTAGCGCAGCGCGTGCTGCTGGGAAGGGGCCTTGTCTCCGCCAGGGAATAAGTGTAGTGGCTGCTGGTATTGCGAGCTGGGCGGCCAGGTTTGGGATTCTGGGATTAAGCAGCGCTGAGCACTGCGGGGAAGTGAAGCAGCAAACCGAAGGGGTTAAGCCTTACCACGCGTGGCTGCAGTGACACCTTGAATCCTTATTCCGCATGAACTCCGTGGTCTGTGAGCTTACCTCGTGCATTACTATACCCAGATGCAATAGTCTGTAGCTAAACTGCTACGACCCAAAACATGGTTGGCTTAATTCTCTGCTAGGAGCCAGCACGTGGCAGCTGTGCCATCCCCATCGTAGTTCGAACACTTGCTGCTTCTGTTGGCTCTGAACTGCTTGGATTTTCTATATGCCGTTCCAGGGTGGTCTCATCAGCCCAGAGATGGCAACGCTGATCTTTGTGGATAAGGAGAATGGTGAAGTTGGTGCTACTAAGAGCCAGTTAAGGCGCCCTTCAGTATCATGTGCGTATATGCTCCGCAGAGGTGGTGGGGAATGGAGTGCACGTCCTGGGTCTCGTTAATCACTGAAACAGCAAAATGGGTTAATTGGATAAGTAATAAAACTAAGTTTATCAACTGTCACAAATGTGGAAATCACCTGTCTTTTGTCACAGACAGGGCTTATGCTTTTGAGCTATAAGCGAAGAACAACAACTGGCTTTCTAGCACGTGCACCTAGAGAAGCAAGCTTTAGGGTTGATGTGGTGCTAAAGTTTGCCTTCCTCTCCTGTCTGCAGCAAAGGTTTTATCAGAAAGAACACAAGTCAATACTCCACTTCCAAAAAAGACAATCAGAACAACTCCAGCCACATCTCACTCTGTCAGAAAGGCTCTTGGAAATGTGAACAGAACTGTAGGAGTTACAAGCAAGAAGGAACAGACAAGAGAGAAAAATCAGCCTTGCAGTGCGAAGAAAGTGAGTACAACCCTTCTGCAATGGATGGGAATCAAAGGAATACATGACATGCCTACAACAGCTTAGGGAACACTCAAGGGCAAAGAAGTGGCTCTAGACAAAATATTGGCTGGTTTACTGTCTTGTTTGTATTCTATTTAGCAGGGGTTTATTGTTATGAGCCTAAATATTATACTTCAGAGATTTGTTGCTATTGTGTACAGTAATATAAGCTCAGCTGGTGCATTTGTCTTTTTGCAGCTTATTTGTATCAAAAAGTGTTAGAATTCAGACATAGCTAGAGCCTGTATGGCAAGTGCTCTTGTCTTTTCAATGCTATAGCGGTCTACAAGTACAGGAAGTGTACTACAATGAGAATACATGATCGTGCAAATAACATAATTTCCTCATTTTAAGGTTGCTGAAAAGTCTGTTGGATTGGAAAGCTGGGATGCAGTGGGTGATGAAACCTTTCCAGAAATAGAGAACATGTTTCCCTCTGATCCTTTAGGTAAGAACTCTTGGGTTAATTTTTAAAACCTAATGAGACTTTTAGTGTTGATGCTGTAAGACTTTGACTGAGCTGTTGAGGTGAATGCGCTGGTATTAAGTTACTCCAGAGTCCTTTCTTAAACATAAGGGCATTCACTGTTTTTGAAGCATCCCTTGTTTGTTTGAATCTTTTAAATGTACATACTGCTTGAGGAAGCTGACATAACATAGGGATTAGAAAAATTCCTTAAAACTCTTGCTTCATAATGGCTGTTACATCCACTTCAGATATGTATTAGCATACAAAATTTCACGGGCATGGGTATGCAAGTGTATATAAACACCCCATAAGAAGGAACTATTGGACTGAGATGTCCTGGAACCACTCCTATCCCACTTAATCAAGGACAACTTGCAGCTTTTTGTGCTATTGTGTGCTGTTATTGAACTACAGTGTGTCTTTTCTAAACAGACTTTGAGAGTTTTGATGTTCCTGAAGAGCACAAATTAAGTAATATTGGGCTGTATGGTGTCCCTCTCATGATACACACAAGTACTTGTGATAAACCTGTGAACATAACTTCTTCACCTGTGAAGCTTGAAAAGATGCCATGGGAGTCTGGTAAGTGGAAAACTAGTGTGTGTTTCAGTGCATACAGTGCTCATCAGTGGTTTGGGAGGGAAGCTAGCTGGCTGCAATAGTGAACAGCCATTGCTGTTCTAAGTACAAGAGTGGGACACTTGTCTCAAGCAGCTCTTTGTGTATAACTGAGCTGAATTTAACTGGTCAGCTTTACTGACATGAGTGGTGGTCTCAAAGCTGCACTGCCATGTAACTTTCTGCAATGTATTGCTAACTCATTTGTTAGGAGGAATTGGCTTATACAGACTAACAGTACCTGACACAGCCATTCAAGAGGCTTATGCTAGTCCACCAGCAACTAGCTTGAGCATAAACTTCTGGATTTTATGAGTAACTGATCTGATCTATTTCTAACTTTCAGGCTTGCTACAACCACCTACTGACTTTATTTCCACTCTGGATGACATCATTGATATGCCACCTATGAACTATGACTTTTAAAAGCGTATCCTGAAGTTTCTATTGAATTTTATGTTTATAATAAAGGTTACTTTAACTTGTGAAATAAAACTTCACTGGATTTTTTTTTTTTTCTTTCAGTAGAGCTAAGGTACTGCATGTCCAAGATGTAGGTAGCCTAATTTTCAAAGCGGGTTGGACAGTAGGAAATACTTCTCCTAGAGAGTGCTCAGGTGTTGCCTGGGGAGGTAGTGGAGCCTCTGTCCCTAGAGGTGTTCAAGAGATGTTTAGGTGTTGTAATGAGAGATGTGGTGTAGTGGGAATTATTGCTGATAGGTGGATGGTTGAGCTGAATGATCTTAGAGGTCTTTTTCAACCATAGTGATTCTGTGATTCTAAAGTGTTATTCCATCTTAGTGCAAGTTTGATGATGCTTGTATGTGTGTAGTATTTCAGATACCTGCTACTATAAACATCTGTTTAAAGTTTTGGAAGGAGAAGCAATATATTTACTTGCAGTGGCTGTGTGAATTCACTCTTGTGAGGTACAAGATGAAACTAATAGCAGATGGAGCTACTTGCTTGATGCACACAACTAAATTTCTAATTCTTAAGAATTTTTTTAAGTAGTAAGAAGTCCTTTGGAGTTCTTTCTCTGTGAGCCTGGATCCTCATAGCTGGGTGAGCATTCCTTTCCTTCCTTTTGTAACATCTCCTTGTTTGCACTGGTCCCTCTGTCTTTACAAACCTACAGTTTTATTATTCCCCTCCTTGTGGCTCTTTTATCAGTCTAGCACCTAGACAGGTGTTCTGTTCTACATCTCACTTCTAGTGTGGAAAACATTAAGTGCTAAGCATTCTACTGATGTTCTTGCTATGCCTTTGAAAGGGTGCTGAGACTTGGTGCTTTCTATGTAATTAAGCTCCTTATGTTCTGCAGGATGTTCTTTTAACTGTTTTAATTAAAATATGCTGAAGATGTTGCTAATGCCCTTCAACAGAGATTCTGAGCAATCTCTGCGAGTTAGTCCACTTTCAGTAGGTTGTTGGGAACCTGAGGTTGCAGATAGACTTAGAGAGTGTGATTTTTGAGTCCATGAAGATGAAGGGAAAATGCTATGATACATAGGTCCTACTTAAAAAAAAAAAAAAACAAAAAAAAAACCCAACAACAGAAAAGAACAAACAAACTGGATAAAGGTGACCAAAGACTGTTTGGAGAACAGCTTTTACAGTGTTTCTCACAAGCAGGCCTACGACTTCCTATGTTTTACTGAATCTTCAAAATGAAGTTGGGAACCAGCAGCCTGGAGAAGCTTTTCTCAGGACTGTTAGGCAGCTTCTTTACAGTCCTATGGTGTGTAGCAGCCAGGGCTTTGCAGTGAGATAGTCTGGGTGCTCCAGAATGCCTTAAAGCAGCAGCAAAAGCAGCTTTCCAGCTCACGCTTCTACTAGTGCTTGAAGCAACAAGAAGTTTGTTAACTGCACATTAACTGAAAGATCAGTATTCTGGAAAAGAAATCAGGTGAATTTGGTGCAGATTGGTGATGGTTTTGCAGGCATGCTACGGCTGCAGCCTGACTACATGAAGGTGTGATATGAATATGAAACTGTTTTCTCTTTGTGCTGTGCCCTGCTATGCTGTCAAAGGGAGAGAAAATCCTTTTTCAAGACTGAAAAGGGTAACAGGCCTCAAAATGTTTCAAGTCCTTAATGCTTTATTACTCATCAGAAGCAGATGAGCCTGAAGGTAGACAAGCCTGTTGGGAGCTGTCCTGTTGCAAATCTTGACCTTTAATCAGGTTGGCTGTTTCTGAACTATCAGCCACCTGAAATAAAAACAGGCATTTGCTCTGCTTTGCTCTCAAACTTGTCAAGGTTTTAGGCAGTGTTAAATATCAATGAGTTATACAGTAGCTGCTCTTTGTCTTTATCACTGGCTTCTTGCCTTTGCCTTGAAACTTCAAAAAAAAGAAAATCAAAAGAATATCAGACTAACAGAAACTGAACAGGATTTCCTTTAATCACAAATCTCAGGTTTTTGATGATCCTTACTTCAGACTCGAGAAATACTTAAATTAGCAAGGTGTTTTCACCTGAAGCCTGAGTTTGGTTATAATCACTCACAGGAGGTTCAGGCGTAACCAGAAGGAAGTGAGGAAATGCAGAATTCTCTAACTTTGTCTCTACCTGTTCCTTTGAACTGGGAGAAGAGCCCAGGCCTGATTCAACGTAAAAATGCCCGTAGCTGAGACACTGAAACTGATCGCACAGTGCCATCGTGTGGCCTCCTATGCAGCCATGCATGTTTTTAAAAAGAAAAGTTATTTTGTATAATGCAAAACACTGGGGGATGTAGTATGAGATACAGCAGGGCTAAGGCACCCATCAGCAGAAACGCATTGATACAGGCAGTGTCTGTTTGCACGTCCACCTGTTTCATCTGGAGAGATGCTATTAGAGATTCTAGTATTTTGTGTTTTGGAAGGTTTTATAGCAAGCTTTATTTATAGGTTCTTCTAGAATATTCAGTGACCAAGTGCATACATCTATTCTTGCACCACCATTAATTACATTTTTGTGCTGTGTCCACAGTATATGCTGACACATGTCAGAGCACACTTACTAGCTCTAAGATTTCATATAGGTATGGATAGCATATGTCATGCTCATAAATGATTGAGACAGTCTTCCTGCTGCTGGTAAACTTTACCCTCGAGCCACCCCTGAGGCTTTCTGATTCTCATTGGATTCTCTGCTGAATGCAGGTCAAGCCTGCCACGAAGCTCTACTCTGTAAGCATTTGTCAGAAAGCTCTGTTGGATTCAGTTAACTTTTATCTTTCCCATTTCAGGTACTCTTCAGCTCTGGGGTTAAAGGGAAGTGTGTGTTCCTGTGCTTCTTGAGACTTGCATGAGAACCGAGCTGTGATGAGGCTCAACCTCTGTGGATTGAGCTTCCTGTTGGTAGTGACTCAGTGACATCACAGTCACAAAGGCACAGTATCTCATATCTGGAAAACGTAAACTCTTAGGCTTCTGTCACAGCTCTGAGGCTACGTAAGCCCAGAGAATGCTGTTTCCTGAGATGCAGGCAGCCTGCCCTCTGGGAATTCTGCACTGCTACCTGTTGTTTCCATCAGGTGTAAACACCAACTTTGACTGTTAACAAAAAAAAATTTCCTGAACAGTTTTGCTGTTGATATATTTATTAAAAGTTGTATATATTGTGGAGTGTGTATATATTTGGTTCACTTGATCAGGTTTAGGCTTCCTGACAAGGATGTAAACCCATGGCTATGATAGTAAGTGTCTGGTGACTTGTTCTCAGTCTGAGTGGTCCTTAAGAGGCCGATGTAACCGTGATGTGACTGAGAAATCTGCATTGTAACGAGGTACCTTACTGGCTGCTCTCAGTCTGTCAGATGTTGTGTTCCTCAGCATCCCAATAGTAACAACCACTTTAAACCCTTGCTTGAATTTCTGCAAAGAGAACTCAGAGATTCACTTAAAAACAGTCCCTTAGGAGGCTAAGATTACTTCAGTGCATGTCAGATAACTCATCCTATTTGTGAGGTGCTGGCAGCAGGAGGCACCGTGGTAACAGCATGCATTACAGCTCCCACAGCCTGACAGCTGTGGTGTGATGATGTTTGCCTTTGGTGCACTGTGTGCAGCTCAGGCATCTGTAATGGGTTTCATTCCTCCATTAATGTGAAATGGAGGGTAAGAGTCAGCTGTAAGGAATCCAGCGTGCCTTTACCCTGTGGCTACAGGGAACAGTATATCAGCTGAGGGTGTTTTTATCTTCCGTTGTTTAAAAGGAACAGAAATTAGAAGCCTGCAGGCAATTGGTCTCCCTAGGGCTAGTAAAGCCATGAATTTTGTAACTTTTATTTCCACTGTAGTTTTATTAGTGCTAGCAAAGTGCTGTATAGAAATACGATAACGTCTCTCTGATGTCCCCAAAGTGGTACTCACTGTGTGACAAGAGGCACAGGCGCTTGGCGATGCCACTTCCCTAACAGTACTGCAAGCTCAACTTCCACAAGCTTCAGCAGATCTTAAACCAGCCAACAGAATGTCTCCAAATGCACCAATTTCTGACCTGAGCACATCTGAGCTTTATTACTTGAGACTGAGATGTGTCCTGGCAGCAGTGCTCGGTTCAGGTGGCACTTGCTTCAGTTCACAGCCTTGGTACTTAAGAGGTTGAATGTTTTCCTCAGGAACTTGGCTTGTGTAGAAAATCCCAGACAAACAGCTGGTTTTGGGTTATTTAGCAACTTAAGGAAGAGCCTGTTCCATTTAAGCTTTTGGTTTGACTTCAGAGATATGCACTTGGTTTCAGTTTCATGATTAACCCTGAGCCTTCTTGATAAAAGGGTTGCTCTGAGCTGTACCATCAGATGGCTGTGTGGTGAGAGGCTTGAGATGGAGTCCTGCAGAAGTAGGAGTATGGGTGGTGCAGGTTCTGAAGATAGATTTGGCCTCGTTTATTTATTTTTTTCTGCCCAATAACCCAGAAGTAAATCAGCAGCATGATTAAAAATGACATTTGTGCTGCATGCTCAGCACTGCAGCCTCAGGCCTGTGCTTCCTTCACATGGGTGCTCAGCTGCCTTTGGGATTTGCTCTGGTGTTTTCCAGAGACCACATTCTGAGTCTTCTGCTCTTTCCCGTTTCAGATTAAATTTCCATGAGCAAAACTCTGAGGGCACTGGCTGAAAGCAGTCAGGAGTATCAAAAGTGCCTGGGGCTGCAGCTGTGCTGCCGTTGGAAGAGGCTGACTGCAGCTTGTGCAGGCATATCAAGCATCCTTCTGCCTGGCTTTAAACCTGTTGAGCCTCATGTGTTATACGCAGTGTTCCTTTGGTTCCTCTTTCTTACTCAAGCCTGTGCCTTCTGTCCTTTTCACCCCTCTGGGGCTGCTTGTGCTGGAGGAGAGCACTGCTGGTGTCTCTGGTTGAGGTGCAACCAGTCAGTACTTATGGAAGACTTCATTTTCTTGCTGACTTCCCCCTTTACTTGCTGCAGGTTAAAAATCAGTCAGCTCTCTGATTTGGTATTGCAGGCATGGTGGAGGAGCCATGAGGCACATCTGAGCTTCATGCTGTGGGAGGCAGAACTGGGTATTACCATGCTGACAGCTGGGGCTGTGCAAGGGCTGGTGCAGGCAGCCCCATGCCCTATTGGAGAAGTAGCTGCTCTGGGGTGGAAGCTTTGAAGGATGAGGACAAAGAGCTGACGATGTGTTCCATGTTTGTTGAGAATAATGCTTTCTACCAGTGATGGAGGACGTTATCACTGTGAATATGGTATGAGTGAGCACACAGTATGGCTGCAGGATTCAGAGACCTCAGAGACAGCATCTGAGGGCATCAGAGCTGGTGCTGTGAAAATACAGCAGTGTAAGGATGTGGCTGACAGCTTGGGAGGAGGAGGGCGGTAAAGGGAGCTGAAGGAGTCAGCAGTGAAAAGCAGTATCCCTGGACTGAACCGATGTTTGGGGCAGGCGGTGAGGAGGGAGACACAGCCAAGAGCTTCCCCAACGCTTCGGGCAGCCGCTTTTTCATGTCTTTGGTGAGCTGAGCCGCAAGAGGGAGCCCCTGCTGCCAGCTGTCAGAAAACGAGAGACTCGGGCAAATTTGTCATCAGTTCCTGCTGCGGTGGGGCTGTCACTGCGCTCCAACCTCTGTGCAGCTGCACCGCGGGGTCAGTGCTGAGAGAGGCAGAGAGGGCAAAGCCTCTGCTTATGGCTGCTGCACCCACTGCTGCTCAGCGTGCTTTACACAGGGACAGACCTCAGCAATGCTTCCACTGTGATTTCTTTCTGTAACTGCAGCTGCCTGTGCTTGTGACACGGATCCTGATAAGGAGGAGTCCCTGTAATCCCAAATTACACACCCCAGTCTTCCCAGAGGGCAGCGGTTGACTCTTGTTTCAAAAAAGCTTCCCATCTTTCCTTGTGAACGATACCAGCGTGGCTGTTGTGCAACAACTGAGTGCCTTTTAGTACTACTGTGACCCTTCTCTGTTACTGCTGTACTGCTGCTTGTTTTTTTTTTTTTTTTTTTT